>JAHLSL010000010.1:17144978-17192919 GCA_025920805.1 Petroica traversi
GGGGGTGCCCGGTGGCGGCAGCCGGGGTGACTGGGGTGCAGGAGCAGCAGGGTGGTCGGCGGTCTCCCGCGTCCGAGCTCGCACGCACGGTTTGTCCGTATGGAAATGGCCCTGGCAGAATTAGCGCTGAGGAGCCCTCGGGGCGCCCGGCCTCCCGTTAACCCCTTCTGCCCAGGGGCTGCGCTGAGCATCAGGCCCACTTCCCTCGTGGGCGCTCGTAAAAGTTTGCAAGTGGTCTTTATAAACGTCTGATTCGAAGTTATGAATGGTTTCTTGGAATTGTAGGAGCAGTGAATTATTTCTGCTGATGTTAACTTTTTGCTTCAGTACTTGCCGTGAATCACAGTAGCTTAATCCCGTGGAATACGTTTGTCTCTGAATATTTATTTCATCAGGATTGGCTATCATCTGATTATGTAGTCTTATGAACCTAACAAGTAATACAGTCTGTTTCCATCCCCCGAATACTTACAGAATGCTCCCCTCTTTTATTTTTTCCTCTCTCCTGTTAAGCTGGTTGAAGTTTTCTGTGCTGTATCTTGCTGCAAGCGCTACATTTTATGCTGTTCATCGTATGGGCCCTATCCCATTCTCTGAGGTGTGATCCCTGGCCATACCACTCAAACCAAAGATGCTTTTTCACTCAAGCTAATTCCAATGTAGTTTGGGAATGCCACTGCTGTAGAAATCTTGAGGAGTGATGCATGCACCTCAAGACCTCGTGTCATGCAGGTTTGTGCCATTAAAGGCTTCCTGCTGAGGATGTCGTGCAGCTCTCAGCCTGAGCATAACCCCCGTTACCTTGAATATCCCCAGCTGATGAGTTTGCTGCAGTGAGACATTTGAAAGGAGGCAAGTTTCCAAGTTAGCAACCTCCTACTTCATTCAGTTGTCAGTCTGTATACCAAGATACTCCAATGGACCTCGTATTGAAGCAATAGCCTTGGCAATAGAGTTTCTGTCAGAACAGATTCGATTCTTTACATTTTTATATGGCAGAGTCAGTTAGCTGTACTACTGGGGTGAATTATTTGTCAGTCCAAAGCAAATTACAGAAAGAGAGAAAACAAACCGATTTTGTGACCCGGTGGACTGATCTGATGAAATCTGTTCTGATTTTTCCAGTTGGTCTAAATGTCCTGCCTCTACTCTGGTTTTCAGGATTGCATTAGCAAAACAAACCAGGCAGTGAATTCAGACAGCTGGGCAGCAGTAGCTTGACATGACTGTGTGTATGAGAGCACTGGAAAAATGGCTGGGTTAGTCCTTGGAGGAATATCTAGAATTTCTCTTCTATTGCTCATAATGGTTGCAGGTACATCTAAGAAAGAGGGAGCAGATGGAAGGGATTAGAAATCAACTGTGTTCTAGCAGAAAGGGTTTTTTTTTTAATCTTCTTTGAAACATGTGAAACCTGTCACTCTGCAGCAAGGTTCTAGAGAAATGACTGACTGTTCTTCAAATTAGATGTGGCAATTTACGTGTTGCCATGACTTATAACCCAAGATGGTATAACATGCATTTTTTGGGGATTGTTCATTATGTTTAGAGATGTATTTTAGTCTAATCAAACTAGTAGTAGTGATGATTGTTGTTAATAGTTGTAAAGCACCTTGTCCTCTGATAGTCTCCTGCAAAATAGCTCAATTTTTGATAGGTACTTCATGGATTCAGATCACTCCATGTAACTTTTGTACAGCAATTTTATCTTCTTAAAATTTAGTGAAAGTGGTGATACTTTATTTACTGCAAGTAATGAAAACAAATGTAAAATCTAAATGGAATACCTTTTTGTTTACTAAATTGTACATTCCTGACTTCATAGAATGAAAGAACTTTTTATGTAAAGGCTCCATGATAAACTCCTAAAATACTGATTTTTATTCCAAAGTATTGGTATAGGTTGGCTAGTTAAGTAATTCTTATTCAATATAAGAATAACTTCACTTTAGGCTGATTTCCTTGCCTCTTCCTGCTTTGTAGTTTCAACCTTAGGGGGAAATCAGCACTTAGTTTTACCTTGTGGTATTTGTGCCTAGAGACTTGGGAAGGCACAAGGTTTGGTGGCCTTGAGCAATGTGCAGTGCCTCCCCTCCATCTGATCATGGCCTGCACTGCACTGACAAACCCTCTGTCTTCCAAAGATATCCACCTAGTTTAAAAAAACACATTTTGGTGTATGGGATTTGGGGTCTGAGGGATGATCAGCTTTTCTGATATGTTGACCTCTGCATTAGTTTGAAACAGGCATGCAATTGCTCCATTAAATAAGAAGTGCCCTGGAGGTGTATGTATTTGTGTGGTTTGGTTGTTGGACGGCTTATTTTAATCTTTGAGCTATATCTAGTTAAAATGTTGTATTTAAAATTTAGTAAATGTATGCTATACCTTCTGGAGCCCTTATACTTTGTCAGCTTGATAAATTAACTTTGACACACTGAATATTTTTCACCAGCTAACGTAGCTGTGAGTTAAGTTAAATAAAGGAGAAGAGCCCACATGCTCTCTCCATGCATACAGCTGGACATTTCTGTTAAATTTTTCAACAAAAATGAAATTTTGATTGGTTCTTAAAGCTTCATGAATACACTAATTGGTGAATCATCTAATGTGCAGTTTAGTTTCAGGAAATATGAAATGGCTCACTAACTTTGTAGTTACAAGATTATGCAGACCTTCTGAAAATCTCAGTAAGAAAATGTGTGCAGTGGTGGTGGTTGATATTTTTGGCTGTGAGAGAGGTTGGCTAAAACTCAATGCAGTTATGCATAGTCTGCACTAGTTTATATGGTAGGAACTCACTTGAAGAATTATCTGGAAGGAAGGAAGAATAATTTTACAGGTTTATCTGCTCTTGGGACCTTATCCAGATTTTGCTGAAGAAGGTTGCAGTCAGGAACCTCTTCTGGCTCTGTAACGTCCTGAAGTAGTTGCTTTTCACCCTTTGCTTTTACAGTGCCGTGGTTGTTGAATTCTTCAGCCTTAATGTTGGACAGCTGCAAAACATTTAAAGCCTATCTTTGAAAGATTGGGATAAGAAGGAGGGGGGGAGATGGAGGCTGGCCCAGATAAGTAATACTTCTTGAGGACTCTGAAGTATTTTCATTATGTAGCCGTATACGGTGTGTTCGGGGCTTGCTGGAGTCAACTTGATTGTGTACTGCGTTACCAACTGAAGTATTTAAACCAGAGCTCCTTTCTTGTGAAAGCTGGAGTCTTTGCAGTAGTTGAAGAATCAAAGAGGTCAGGAATTTGGTTTTCTTTTTGCTGCAGCAGAATAAGCAATTTCAGGGTAATACGTAACTTCTCTGTGTAAACTCAAGGTCTTTATAACAAATATTTTTATTGCTGTTGAAGGTGCATGGAGCATTCCTTAAGATACTGTTGTATTGCAATACATACTGCAATACTTATGGTGGGCACCAGTTTCTTAGAGGCAGAAACTTTTACAGTGTTTGTAAGTGCTTCAGTGATTCCTGACAGGAGCACATTTACAGAGCGGAAATTTGAAATATTGCTTAAAAATTTGAGTAGGAGCAATCAAAAATAGTTTTTCTGCAGTACTAAATGGGACAGTACTTTTGTTCCTCTTCAGCAGAATGAATTCTGATAGTAATTCAACAGTCAGCCTGGCTCCCAAATGAAATAACTTCGGCCTCATTGCTCAAGACTCAAATGTCAATCATAGGATTAAGAATTGTAATTCTGGGATAAAAAATGTCTGGCACTTACCTAATATTCCCATTAGGTTAGTAGAGACTCAAGGACTGTGGTTGAATGAATTAGGTTTGATCAAGACTGTGATAGAAACCGATTGAGCTAATCTCTTAGACTTTCTGAGTCTAATAACAAAAATTTAGCTTGTAGTGGTTGCTTTGGCTGGTTTGACTTTATTTTCTTCATGGAACTTGCCTAGCTAAGGATGAATGTGTTTAATGGGGTAGACCCTGTTTTTTGAAAATAACTTGAGCAGGAAACTTCCATCTCCAAGATGTCTGTAACTTCTGATACTTAGAATTTCATCTGCTTAGGTACATCTGTTTTTATATCAAACTACTTACTCTGCCTCTGTACCTTGGGTTTTTGGTTTTGCAGAAAGACATGTGCTGCACTGTTTGGTTTACTGACTGATTTGCTTGTGGAAAAAGTACCTATTACTAAACTTTGGTTTTGGGGAGCTTTTAATCATTGGAGATATTTTAATCATTGCACTAGTGCACTAAGAGATCTTTTATTCTGTTGAAGTATGGATAAAGTGATTTAATCTTAGACTACAAATTAATTTTCAGTTGACTTGTATCTTTGTGTGATAAATTCGGTTAAACACACTGCGTAGTTGATACTTTGTTTTCTTAAGTCTTTACTTTTCACATTTCTGTTGGGTAATAGCGAATTAAGGCTTTTTAAAAACATATGTTAAATCTCACTTGGATATAAAATGGAAGTGAAATATACAAAGAGCATTTTAAAACTGGTTTATTACTTCAGATGTGCAGGATGAGTATTTAACGCATCAGTTTTATCTACATAATTTTTTTTATTTAAAATTTGCTCAGTAAGTTAAAATTTCTATTCAGTTGTGTCTTGCAGTGTTTTGGACTTGGTAGATACGATTTCTCCATTGGTCTTACTCGTGGCTTGGAAGAGGAAAATAATTATTTTTAAGCTGTCAAAGAGCTGTGGCAGTAAAATTATTAACAGTTAAGACTGAGAGGTCTGTCCAAGAGGTTCTCTATACTCAAGAGCATTCCCTTCAACCAAAAGCTAGCAGTCTTGATTGTCTCCAACTTGGCACTTCAGATAGGAGAACACCAGGCCATCCCTGTAGGCTCCACCAAGAGCCATCTCCGTATTGTCACGTTATTGGCTGCCTGAGTCCTCATTAGAACTGTGGCTGTTTAGCAGCAGATTTAAGGAGTCCATTCCTCCCAGGGAGGGTAGCTGGCTTTGTTAACACTGATGTGGTTGCTTTTCCTTGCCTTTTTCTGAAACAGTATAAAGGTTGAGTCTCTGCAATCACTCGGCAGAGAACCAGGAAAGATGCTCTCAGTGTTCTCTCACTGTGATCATAATTAATAAAGCTTCTGTTTGACCTGTCTCAAATTGTGCCTGTGTTATTGCACACTTGGAGTCCCCAGGTTATCTGACACAGTTTCTCCATTTTTATTCAACCAACTCATTTAATCCACCCTGTTCCAATTTCTTTTTTTCCTCTGGGTTAGTTGGTAGTGGGTTGTTAAGAGAGACCAACTCTGGGGTGTGTGACAGGGCATGGGGATACAGAGGGGTGATGGTGTTGTTGTCCCTTCAGACTGCAGTGACTTGTTCTCTCTTAAGTCTTTCTCATCCAGCCACACTTCTAATGTAAGAAAAGTCTCTTGAATCCAGTGAGCAAAGTTTCTGCTGCCAAGATCTCACTGGGTATTTCGGCAGGTTCTTGCCAGCAGTTTAACTCATTTGGACATTTGACATGATTTAAAACTTTGGCAACAAATCTGATGTGTTTGATTTTTGCTTTAATTTTATTTGTTCATAGTACATTGAGACCTTAATGCAGATTGTCACAATGATGGTAGAGTGGAATATAAATCAGATTTAAATTTTCAGTATCAAACCAGCTTTATCTGGTGTGTGATTTATCCACTGAAGAAATTCCTCATATTTATTGTTCCTAAGATCTGGACAACTTAGTTATAGAATCAAGAACTTTAACAACAGGAGCTCTGGTTCTTACGGATGTAAATTATGAGACTGAAATTACTGATCGTATAGTATATCTTGGAGAATGCAAAAGTACTACTGGGTTTAAGAACCTTGACCTGCAGAATACTGGCTCTGGGAGAGAATATCAGGAATGTGTTAATAAATAGGTCACCTGTTCCTGTATTCTCTGCTGAGCAGCACTTATTGGCCAGCAGGTTTTTTATTAGGTGTATATCCTGTGATGGTCAGGGCTATTCTTCTGTTACATCCCATTACTGTATTTCAGGAGTGTGTCGTCTGCCTGTTAGTATTTGCTGACGTGATTAGCATATAACAGGTTTGGCAATTAACAAATAATTTCCATCCCATCCTGGATTATGACACTGTAATTGTTGGTTTCTTTCCATAACTTAGTTGTATTTAGTTGGGAATGTTTGAAATGGTCCTCTTCAGAAAATCGGGCTTTGTACTTGATACTTAGCATAATGCAGACTGGTAAAGTTGTAGAAGTAGTATTTTTTTTTTTTAACCCCATTCACAATATCTATTCAAGAGGGAAAATTCATTTCTTGTTCTCTATGAGAAAGATATTTTAGCAATTAGTCTTCCAGTGTGACAATTCCAAAATAAATTCTCTTAGGTCTTCTACGGTGCTTTCATGTCTCAGTTAAGTTATTTCCAAATTCAGTTAATCCACACAGTAGTCCATATTATAGAGGTATTTTTATTGAATTGTATTCTAGCACAATTTATTTTAATAAATACACAGACTCTTTCAGATTGACCTGATGATCTTTCGTTTCCCTTTACTGCAACTAAAAAGATAAAATCAGTCAGAAGTTTTAATTTTTATAATACTGAAATAGTTGTGCTGTGAGAAGGCTGTTTTGCCTCAAGAGTCTGTGTTGCCCAGTATCAATTCTCATGTGCAGATGATATGGTTTTGTTCTCTCAAATTCTTTGGAGTCTGAAGCATTTGTTAGAGGATTTAGCATTTTTTTTGGTAGAATTGTTGGTCCCCATGTGCATACAACATGGTTTTGTTCTCTCAAACTCCTTTAGGAGTGAAGTGTCTGGGAAAGGAATTTCAGTGGTTTTGTCAGAATGATTGTGGCTAACATTCAAAACTATCAAGTAATTGCACTCATCTATAGCTCAGAGTTGCTTATGTGGGTGACTGATGACCACTGCATTGAATAAATTTTCTACTTTGATATTTGTCCAGCAGTTGTGAACAGAATAAATGAGGTTTGGTGCCTTAAGGTCCAGACCTATCGAGCAACTGGGGTCTGAAATAGTAGTAGGCATCTTGTATCTTAGCTCAAGTTTTGGACTTAGACTCAGTATGGCACTAGTTTTGGAAAAACATTGTTTCTATAGTTCTAAATAATTCAGGAGAAACAGACTTTTTGTTGATTGGACTTGCTTTTAGCTCAGAAGCTGGTTTCTAGGGGCTAACTCTTAAGCAGCCTGAAACTTAGAAATGTCCTTGCTATGAGTGTTGTTTGGTTTGTCCCTTCCCCACATTTGAAGGTCACTGTTGTATTTTTTGGTGACTTTGATGTTTAGCTTTTTTTCACAACTCATTTTGATCAAAATTTTAAGAATGGAAAAAAATAGCAATGTACCATTGGTTGTCTCTTTGATGGTACCTATATTTAAGTGTGTATGGAAATCCTTATGATAGTGTGCTCTATCGGAGCTTTACAGCCTTGTTTTCAGCAGCAGGGTCTATTTAGGTAGAAGATACTCTGCTGGACTTTCACAGATGACAATAGTTAGCAGTAACTGCAAATCTTCAGCTTATTTTATAAATGGTTTTAAAGATAGAAATAATTTCGGTTTTAGTCCTGTAAGTTCTTGCTTACAGGCTCAAAAATTATCGCATTATGAAACCTCCTTTTTTCAGTTTTGCAAACAATTCAGTAGAAGCAAAAATTGCAAAATGTCTCCATAGCTCATGAATTCTATATTTTTTAAACTTTAGTCAAATACAAAGAATCATCAGTTTTGCACCATGATAAGCCAATTGTCTCAATGCTAGTAAAGTTAGCATGGCATACTAATAGTATATCTGTGCATAGTTGAGGAATATGCGATCCTTGTAATTGCTCTAAAGCCTGTAGTAAGTGAAAAGAATCTTGATTTGACAGTTTCATTGACAGTGGCATGTGTAATTTCACCCAAATTTCCTAATGGAACACCTGAATAATGTTGTATAAAGAGATAAAACGCCATTCAGTTACACTTTATGATTTGTTCTTTACTACAAAATTTCATAAAATCATATTTCTCCCTTTGAATATTAATGCTTTGTTTGTCACTTCTGAGCAAAGCAGTAGTTTTGCCCTTTTTGTTATGCAGTCCAAATCTAGAAGGAGAATATTCAGGGTCCATTCTCAGTTTTTCCCTGTGAACTTACCACATTTTCTGGATTCTCACAAATCTGGGCTTGGTTTCTTCTTTTACTCATAGACTTGATTTTCTTTGTACTATTAAGTTATAGCTCGCATGCCAGAAAATCTACTTTGCAATTTAATTTTGGCCGACTTGAAGTGGGTCAGTAATTATAGTTACTGTTTCCAGCAAGTTGAGTTTTTCCAGAAGTCTTTTTATGAAGAATGCGACTGTGGATTGATTGAACGTAAAAATGAGTCAAAAACTTTTTTCTGCCAAAGGCAAATAGAGGAATAGGTGCTAGTAAGGTTTTCAAAACTTTGTTACCTAGGTAATTTGTAGATGTAGTTTGAGCTGTTACCCAAAGAAGTATAAAAATTATTTAATTTAGTGAGGAAGTTACTGGAGTACAGCTTACCTGTAAAATATATAGCAGTTCTCTTCAAGTTTTTTAGTTTTCACTCTTACAAGCAAATCAATGTCGAGATATTTTTAAAACCTGCTGCTGCCAGGCTTCCTGTCAACAGTAAGGTCGTCATCTCTAAAGCATGGTACCCTGTCTTTTTTCAAGTTATTCTGAATTCAGAGAGGACAGCAAGTTAGCAGTTGTTGATTTAAGGATACGCTGACATCATGGATGACATACCTAACAGAAGTTCTTCTCTTCTGCCTTGTTTATGTGCCTTCCTTTGGCGTCTGGAGGGGCTGAAAGGCAGCAGTGCTGCTCTGAGGCAGCAGGATGACGTATTTTACATTCAATAGCGGGTGAGAGGACTCAGCTGATGCCTCTCCTCTGAAGGATGTTTAGTTTTGCGGTCTCGTTAATCACTGTAAGTTTTCCTAATGCTCAGGATGCACTTTTCTTTTATAAAAACATCATAGTATTGCTATAATGATCCAAAGGGAAACATTTTGCAAACATAGCGGAGTTTGTTGTTAGCATGGAAAAATAGTCTTGGTCATTGCTGTTGAAAACGCTTGTGATTTGTATATAGGAATTGTGGTGTTACAGATACAGCTACCTATGAAAATATTCTGGTCTTTGATTTGGGACAGAGATGAAAGCCAAATATGGAAAAGAATGTCTGTGTATAAAGGTAATTCTCTATTACAAAATCTCACTAGGTGGGCCTACCAGTACAGCTTGCAAATCCCTCAAGTGTAGCTGAATCCAGTGCTCCTAATCTTTGTTTCCTATTCATTTAGCTTCACATGTGTATTTTATCTTTTTACTCAATTTGAAGTTGAACCATGTATTGGCTATAATGGGAAATGATGCCTCTAATGCAGGAGCTGAGCCTGGGGCTCAGATAAATACATGTAGAAAGTTGCTACTCGAAAGGCTTTGCACAGACATAACCTGTCCTATGTGTGCAGGAGTCAGGTAGATGGGTGTTCATGCACTCTGGTGTGTGGGAGTACACAGGAAGAAGACAGACTTGAGCCTCCTCGGTGAGGAGCAGCAGCAAAGGGAGTTATCATGGAGCAAGGGGAGTTCTGTGTCATCCCTGCCGAGCTTATAGTGTGTTGGCAGTAGCACGACCACAGGTGCTGTGGTGCCAAACTTGTGTGTGATCCCTGGGCTGCAACAGAGCCTGCCTTTTACCAGCCTGGTAAAAGAATGATTTCTGCTTTTGCATCTTTGTCCCTTCTCATCAGGTAGAAAGGATATGTGACCATGGAAATCTGTTGTGGGAATATGTTAAGTCCTTGCATCCAGAGCAACAAAGCTGGTGCAAGGCTTGGAAGCAATGTCCTGTGAGGAGCAGCCAAGGGCTTTGGGCTTGTCTGGTTTGGAGAAAGGGAGGCTTAGCATGACCTCATTGTTCTCTACAGCTCCCTGAGGAGGGGAGGTGGAGAGTGAGGTGCTGAGCTTTTCTGCCTGGGATCCAGAGATGGGATGTGTGGGAATGGTTCAAAGATGCTCCGGGGTACGTTCAGACTGAACATTGGGAAGCATTTCTTCAAAAACAGGCACCCTAGGGAGGTGGTCAATGCCCCAAGTCTGTCAGTGTTTTAGAAGGGTTTGGACATTGCCCTTAAAACGTGCTTTAACTTGGTCAGCCCAGAATTGATCAGGCAGTTGGACCAGGTGATTATTGTAGGTCCCTCTCAACTGAAATATGCTTTTTTATGGAACAAACAAGCTAAAAAAACGACCCCAACAACAAAAAAACCCAGTATTTAGACAAAGATAACTTTGTACCAAGTGTAGCTGTGTTCAGAGATATTTCTATTTTAGGCTCCGGGGATGTAGTGCTCATGTCATAATGCCTCAAGTAGCTTACAATTGCCCATAGTGGGGGTTGAACAATGGTAACTGGATGTAAAGAGTTAATGGCTGTGACTGTTTCTGGTTTTGTTAATATATTATTTGAATTTAAATAGAACGTCCAGGACTGCTTGTAAGAGAATCCAGAAGAAAAACTCTCCTGGTCATATTTTCTTACAGTTGAGTTGGGGTTTTTCCCCTCTTCAAATTGAGTGGTCTTATCTTGTCCTTATGGACTTTAGCTCCTGCTTACTGTAGGCATAAAAGCCCTCTATTTTCAATATTAACTTAAGAGTATTGTCTTTGTATATGCCCATGTTGCTTCACTTCCTTGTTTGCTCTCTTAGGATGGAGTATGCCATTGTATGAGATCAAGGCTGTGAAGTCTTCTAGTTGAGTCTGTCTCTGAGGCTTGCAAAGGACACTCTGATTTACCTTCAGATTTTTTCTGGAGAAAACAAGATGGCCCAGAGTGTCATGTTAACTCACCTCTATGAGTAAACAAGTAATTGGAATTTTTAGGAAGGAAGACAGTATTATGTTTTATTTGTGTTTGCTGGCTCCATCCTGTGCTGTCATTTCACTGAACCTGACATTGGTCGTTACACAGATAACTCAGAGTGTCTAGCTGTTCACCAGCAGTTTGCAAAGTCAGAATGGACAATTTGAATGGTTTGATTTTGTATCATTGACAAAGCATCCTATTTTCTTATGCAGCTGTAAACTTCTGTAACAAAGAGCATTGCTGCTTAAGTGAAAATGGGAGTTCATACGAGTTATTGTTCCCAATGGTGTTCTTCCTTCATCTGTTTCTTCCACAGATAATAGGAAGTGCTGGAAAAATTTTAAGAGATGGTATATTTAATAATTTATAGCTTTACTGATCTCTGATCTCCTGGACTGAAACACTGTAGGCCTTTTCTTTGCCTTGAGTTTAATTTTGTTTAAAGTTTTTTGCCAAAATTCTTCATCTGTTTTCAGAAACAGAACTAAAATAATTGTGCCTTTTGTTTAATGTCAGTCTCTACTTTGAAATATTGTAGTGCACCTCTGAACTGGAACGTCTATGTGAAATTTGTCAGTGGGCAGCCTCTGGCTGAGCAGTATTGTTTTAATTTTACATGAAAAGCTGTCAAAATTGAGCCAATTCTCTGCTTGGAAATTTCTGATCGGGACGTGGCAGTTTTTTGTTTAGTTTTGTTTTTTGTGGGGTACCCTGGAGACTGTGTGCATTCTGTATGCTCAGCAGGATTTTTCTTTCAAGTGTATTCCTGGACTGCAATAAGCTGTGCAGAGCATGGGGCCAGAATTGTCCCAAGTTAATTAGGGGATTGAGGGGGGGGTCCTATGGACAAAGCCAGCTGGGACATCTCTGACAGTCCTGACACGTCAGGAATCAGAATCAGGCACTTGTTCCTCCTCCTTTCCTGCCCCATCAGCTCTGCAATATCTCCAGACTCCCACCAACACCAGTATTTTGACTATGTTAAGACTTTTTTTTTTTTTTTTTCCCAGAGAAGTTGAGGTATCCATCCCTACTGGGCTAAAGTTTGGCTTCTTCTGTATCTGAATACATTTGTTACTTCTGAGGCTAACAAGGATGTCACTCATCACACTCTAACTGTGGTTGTAGGGAGGGTGCTCAGTCACTTCCCTCAAGCAGGGTGTATGGGTATTTGGTCAGGAATGATTGCTGTGACAGCCAGAAAAAGCTCAGTGTGATTCTTCAGAGACCTTCCCAGATAAAATCTTGAAAGACTACTGGGCTGATGAACCTAAAGGTATTTTTCTTTAGGAGTTCCAAACTGGACTAAGTTTGTCTGAACTTTTGTAAGGATAGCAGAAGATACTCCACACAACAGCTGCACTACCTGAATTTATGAAACGAGGAGGTGGCTTTTTAAAGATGGCCAAAATGTAACTGTTTTGGACATTTTTCCTACAATTTAGACTTTGAAGAACTATTACTGTGTGTATACTACATATATTAGGTAGCTAGTCAGCCTCTGTGATCCTGACCAATTCAGAAAGCGGCTGAATGTGTCTGATGATGGGAAGTGTTAGGTGATAGCAGTAAATAAATTATTTTTAAAAAAGGAAAAAGATTAAAAAGTATTTTCAGAAGCATGCCCTTCCTATTGGGAAAAGACTTAGGGGCCACCAAGTAGACTGAGTTTCTTTGCTGCTTTTAAGGTGGCTGATTTAAACTTTTAAGAAAGATAGCCTTGCCTGTTGACACAGTACAGCTAAAAGTTTCCTTTTTAAAATGCATTTTCCCCATAGCAAAATCGATGTCAATTATGCAGACACTTGCAGCTGTGTGAGAGAACTTCCCCTGAGTTTCATTGCTGTGCTTTCTCTGAACCAGCAGCAGAGCTCACTGTGGCAATGTGAGCTTCTTGGGAAGTTGGTACCTGGTGGGTCAGATGTGTCTTTGCCATGTTCATTCAGTATAGGAGCAAACAGATTTTGCAGAAAGAATGTTCCAGTCTGGGTGTTTATCAGCACTCTTAGAGATAAATAATTTTTCTTCAACTCATGGCAGATTTAAAGTCACCTACAAGTTAGTTTTGTATGTCTGTGTGCCACTGGTGCCAGCACAATCAGAATTTTGTAGCCTTGTGTACAGTCAAACATTAGGCAGGGTTCTGGGGTTTTCCTTCCCTCCCCCCACTTAAGAGGCAGACTTCTGCCAATCTGTAGCAGAAGAGATTGAGATCTGTGAACTTGCACAACTGGTTTTAGTTATTTGGACCCTTCAGCTTTAATAATGGTTTGAAGGGTGCTCAAGCTCTACCTATTCTTGAGTATCTTAAGAAAATGTCTTAGTTTTCATCTATTTTTGAATCTAGAATTTGGAATTCTCATTGGTGTGATTACCATGCATGTTTTTCTTCAGGAATGCCTGGCCACTGAGTGACAGTAGCTAGATGTGGAAACTGCCGTGTCTCGTAATGACAGGTATTTAATTTTTAACATCAAGAATCAAATTCTTTTTCATCATGGAGGATACTTAAGGATCACAACTTCTTGAAATAATTTATTGAACGGGTTGTTCCTATGCTCTTGAAATGTTCCTGTGCTTTATAAAAATACCAGAAAATGTTTGGTCTTTCAAATAGCAGCTGAACTATCTTTTTGAAAAAGTAAAGAAGAATATTTATTGTATTTTTATGTTAAGAGTTTTTCCTGTTAACAGTGTTACAGTTCCTGATCTTCTGAAGGGTACAGTGTTTTTCTAGATGAGTCTTAGTCTCTAAACTAAATTTTAAATTTTTGCTTCATAGTGATGACTTTGATTTAATCTTTCATTTAATAAAACTTGTTTCCGGTTATGAAGAGAATCAGGGTTAACATTAAGGAGTGGGTTTCACAGAAATGGCTAAACCAATATTAACAGCTCACTGCTACTGGTAGACATGGTTCTTTTCCCTTCCCTTGCATAAGTCTCTGGAGATCCTCCTCCTCTCACAGAACCACTTGTCTCTTCTGGCTTCTTTTTCCTGGTTGAAGTGCTGTCTATCTGTCTGGTGCTTCCATCAGTTAGCTTATGGTGAAAGTGGAGGTCAGATGAATGTTGGAACTGATGCAAAGGGATAGGAAGGAAGCAAGAATATCCCTTTCAGCAGGAGCAGAACAGTGATAGATGAGTTACCATGGACTATCACCCTTAGGGTGCCCTTCCTATGGCTGAATTCTGTTGATGAGAAACAACCTAGAAAGAACAACCCAGAACAGGTAAGGTAGGAAGGAAGGGTCCACAGTGGGGTGATCAGGTCCAGCCTCCCTGCTCAAGTAGGGTAAACCATTCATACAACTGAATCTCTGCTTTCACAGGGCAAAAGAGCATTCTTGGTTTAATTAGTCTCATACAGCTGGCAATGCAGTTGTAAAGATTCATTTTGCTAGTCTGTTCCTTTGCTGCACCTTCTTGGAGTTCCTGCAGCCTGTAACTTATATTCCATGTCAGATAGGAGCCCTTGGGATACCAAGCAGCTCTCCAATACTGAATGAGCCAGTGTGGGGGTATTCAAGTGGTATCACAGCTTAGTGAGTTGTCTTTTTAGATAGGCCATTTTCCTATTGATTATTAGGAATGCCCGTTAACTAACCAGTGGATTAGTGATTCGTGACTAGGTATTGCTGCAGCAATCCTTCAGTGATCACTGGAGTCAGCTTTTGGATTGAATAGATGATTTCAAAAGACAAAGCATTCATATGTTTTATTCTCAGAAGAATTCAGATGTTAACCAAACACATATATTTTTCTTAGAAAATTCTTGTCCTGTGGGGGCTCACTTACATAACATGCACGGGTGCTTCTTTGCTAGTACAAGCATTTCATTCAAAAGTTCTTATTTAAATGATTGCTTTATGTGAAACCAAGAAGAAAGATGTAGCCAAATCTTTACAACCTTGCTATCCTATTTCATCTACTATGCAAGAGTCTATCTCCTTAAAGATAAGGTAGGAGTGGAATAATCTAGTTAGCACCTCAGTTGTAATGGACTGAGGCAATTGATGCTCTTCAGAGGAAAGACCTGATTTTCTTATCAGTGATTGTTCAGTCTCTGTATATATGCATATCCTGTGCATATAGTCACAGTCTTACATTTCTAGCCATGTGAAGGGTTAGATTTTATTACTTGAAGCTTTTATGGTACAACTTGATGCTATGTTTTGAATTCCTGTTTTGCATGGCACAAGGAAAGTGTTGTGTGGGTGGGTTTTTTTGTTTGTTTGTCTTGATTGGGTTTTGGGATGGTTTTTGGTTGGGTGTTTTTGTTTGGTTTTGTTAGGTTTTTTTTTTAAAAACACTGAGTCATGAAGCTCATGAGTAGAGACCAAGAAACCCTCTAGGTTTCCTCATTAGTAGTCTTTGAATACAAATGGAGAGCAGGTGTTGTAAAGGGCTGGCTCCTTTGCTGTCAGGCAGAAAAACATTTTGTTATTGCAAGAGCAGTAACTCTAAGCACAGTAATTTATAATCTCCTTACCCTGGGGTTTTTTATTTTTAAATATTGCTAATGGATCATTGTATTGGTACTGTTTTATATGATTAATTAAAGGAATGTTGCAGTAGTTTATGTGGTGTGTCCAGTAAGAGCACCGTGGCACACTCTGTGGCTCTGGGGGTGAGTTTGTTCTGCTGCTCACATGAGTTTCATTCTGTTCTCCCAAGCACCATCATCTGCCATTAATGCTGATTGATTGAAGTGCCTTTCAGACTGAGACTATGTACAAGTACACTTCCAAATTTCCAGAGTTTTGAGATACGGAAACTTTGTGCTGCTCTACATTGTTAGAATTCTTGACTAGCAAGCTGAAACGCCTAAAATGTGAAACTCGGCCAAGGCATAGTCAATGTATTTGCTGAGCAATTTGCTTTGATGAAATTCAGTTCTGACTTTTTAATGTTTATACTTACACTATCTTGCACAAAAAAATTCTGGCATAAATTGATGTTATACATGTTTTTTATATATCAATTTTTGTGTATGTTTATATATAATTAAACACTTGTTGGTTCAATTATACAAACTCAGCTAAACTAGCTAAAGGATTTTTTTTTTGTCCATTACTCCTAAGAAAGATCTCCCTACCTCTGGGGCTGAACCTGAAAGGCTAATGCTTTAAGTTTTTATACTTGACTTTTAATAATATGAAAAAACCAAGGGCAGAATTTCAGGAAGCTTCACATTCACTGAAATCATGGTTCTTTGCAGAGGCCAAAACACATTTAAAGTCTTTTAACTTTTCTGGAAATCCCACCTAAAATTCCTCATGCATCCTGCTTCTAGCTAGTTTCCAGAATGCTGGGGATTTTTAAACTTTTTTTTTAACTTTCTTTAAAGATGCATTGTAATTTTTTATGTTCATAAGTTGTCATTGCACATGCTTTATGTGTTCAATGTACAGAATATCCAGAACAGTCTTAGTTTTGATTTTCTGGCATATTAGTCCATATTTTTAAATTTACAGTAACACCTTTAAGGAAATTTTTGGTGGCATTAGAAACCCAAAATTTCAGTTCCACTGCAGTTTAGTGGTAGTGTTGATGTTGCAGCAGGACCCTGCACACCAAGGCTTGGTGCATACTCAGTGGCAGAACTTGCAGGTACAGAACCACAAACCACAGGCTTCCTTCAGCTGGGAAGTTGCAGAGAAATGTTTCTGATAGCTCTAGCTGGGTATAGCCTAGGATAAAGTTGCCTGTGGATTAAAGTGAAAACATGAAACAGGCTAGACCTACTGGCAGCCTTCCAGCTTCTTCTCCTTCTTCTTTGCAGGGTTTATGTTCTTTTACCTTCCCCAATCCCAGCCAGGGGAACCAGGTGCTTGCTGCCAATTAGTCTTGTCAAGGCAGCCCAGAGCTTCTCTTGACAAGCCTGACTGCTGAGAGCAGCTGTGGGCTCGTCTTAGGCAGGGTTTTAACTCCTTGCTTGCCAAATGCTTCACAGATTGAATCCCCTACACTCATTTTGCAGTTATTCAAATAGGCTTCTATTTTATGAAAACTTATTTTATAAGAAACTGATCTAAGATCCAATGGTGCTGAAGTGATGGAGTTTATTTGCTAAACTTCTGGCATGAAAGAGTGTGTCTTGGTATGTAAGTCATTATGAAGGTCACTTGAAAAGTTTATAGATGTTATTAGAACTGTCCATCTCAGGCCACCTTTACTTGCTGGATTACAGCTTGGGCTGTTACTCTTCTCAGTTGTTATGGTTCTAGAAACTTTTGAACATTTGGGTCTGTTTAACTTCAAATTTGAGAGAAGGGCTGCCATATTTTATTTTTCTTGCAATTGCATGAATAGCAATAATGCTTTTCCCTATGTGGTCACCACTGTGGATCCATTGCTAGAGAAAGACAAGTACAACTTAGGTTTATCAGCTGATAAGAGGTGACAGGTACCTCGTTTGTGTTGCAGAATATGACCTTTTGCTTGGTCAGGTTAAAAGAATGCATGGAAAGTGGCTGAGTGCATGAGAAAAGCTCTGAGTACAGGAGGTGCCTGTAAGCTGATGGGGCCCTGGGTACAGTGGTAAGGGAGAGGAATTAGACAGGCTCTTGAGGTTTTGAAAAATGTAGTGAGAAGAAATAGGACTGTTAAACCAGTATAAATTGATCCTAGAACAGAAGGACCATGTTTGGAAAATAGGCCATTTGCAATTGAATGAAATGCTCTGTTTACAAAATATATTAAATTGGATGTTTTTACTGAGCTACTCAAAGATGTGGGATGTGATTTGACTCATCTTTTCAACTTTACTTCTAATTTCCTTTGCTTTTAGTAAGGCACAGCTATTAAGGTATGCTTTTTCTTAACTCAGAACTCCCAAGAATTACATACAAATAACCATTAGATCACTCTTTGTATCAATTTGAGACCTATTTATATTTTAGAACTTTGTAGAGAGGGATATGCTTCATTAGTGTTCTTAGAAGTAGAAACAAATTCTTCTCTGCTAGGGGAGAAGAGTACTTATGGCTTTTGCTGAGGTCATCAAGAGGGCTGCTGTACTTGACTTAAACACTGCCTGGAACCATTTATTCTGTCCACATGAATTTAAAAAAAAAAGAGTTGTGGCAGCGTCTGTGTGAGAAGAGTTAAACATTGCAATATGGAAACTATTACTACACTGAGTCACCTAGAGTTTTCTTTTGTGGCAGGTACTTTACCTTGCTAAATCAATGCTCATTCTTTTGTTTTTTCAAATATTAAGGTGAAATGGAATTGCTTGGTTAGTGTGTATGGAAGTAGTTCAAAGGAAACTGCATCCATTTAATGCAGTTTGTGTGGATTTGCATGTTACAATGAGTGGCCACCATCAGGATACTGCCCAAATGATTTGAAGATTTCTTGACTTGGAATTAATGTGTGCCATTGTCTTAAATTTCCAGTTTCTAGCATAGAGATCTACAACTATGTGGAGTTCTTGGTAAATCTGTAAACATACCTGAAGCTCATGTTTTCTCTGTGATACTTAATTAGAGCTCCTAGCTTTTTTCATGATGGTTGTCTTATTGCTACTAGACTTGTATAAGTAGGGGGAAGGAGTATTTAAAAACCAGTGGTCTCTAGTTTTGGTTCAGTGCTATGACTTTCTGTTTGTCCATTGATGGCTTGTCTGCTTCAGGGATTTCAGATTTTCTGAACAGAAAGGAAATGGATAGCAACTGTACAGTACTTTTCAGTCCAGGGTGAACATACAGAGTCCTGACATTGTCCTTTTGGAAGCCCAAAGCAATTACAAGAATGTTCTCACTGTTCAAAATCTTGGACCAGTATTTTTGAACTGAAGGTACCAATGTGCAGCTACTTGGAAAGAAACTGGCAGAACATCCAAGCTAAGGCTTCTTTTTGCTCATTGCAGATCTGCACCAAGGAGGGGGAGGAGTTTACTTCTTACTTCAGGTTGGAACAATGGGAAAATATTACTATTTTATTTTGACTAGATAGTCTGCCAGCTTAAGTCCTTGAAACTTGCAGCTTTCCTTGTGTTTTAGCAGGATGCATCAAGCCAACTCAGCATTTTATTTTTGAAGTAAAGGTTTTCAGTGGCTGAACTTTCAATGCAAATGTTCAAAGCAACATCTTGAGTCCTAATCTCTCTCTTTGCAGCCAGAGCCACACAGCTGAGAATGGGGATTTTTCTTCAAGGTAGCCATCTAAGAGCTTAATAACTTCAGCAGAACTAACCAGTGCTGCTGTGGAAGGAAGCAGTCTTGCCCTGGCTGCTGCTTCTTCCCTCCTCATCTGCTCCTCCCATGTGTTAACTTCAATGTTTGAACAGAAGTCATAAACCAGATGGAGTAAATGATTGAGACTTTTTCTGAGAATTCATTTTAGCCTGGATCAGTTCCTTGAGCTGGTTGACTGAGCAGCCATATGGTGTTCAGACCACCTCCTGCACCAGCACGGGTGGCCCGGAAGAGGCTGACGCCATTTCTTTTGGTTGCAGTGCTGACTTAGGCCAATTCTGTGTTGTTGGAATTGCAGCTCTGTATCCTTTACCTCTCTTCTGGCATGTTTGAGTTTTGGTTTGGGGAGTCAAACCTTCATGTTCATCTTCCTGTGCAACTGCACTTGCAATTTATCAAAGCCTAATAGTTAAAAACCACAAGTACTTTATCCTAATAAGGCTTTTATGAGCACTTGAGACACTTGGCCCCTTTACCTTGTTTAGTTAAAAAAATAACAACCACCTTTTCCTTCCAGGCCTCTAAATCAGCTCTTTGAGCTGTCTGCAGCAAGCACATTTTTGTGTGTGTAGAAAAATGCATGGTTCCACTTGAGCCAACAAATTCCTTGTTTTTGAAGAAACGTTATCTCTAGCATTGCAGTAGTAATTCATTATTTCTGGAATGTGCCATTGGAAGGGAGGAAATTGCTTTGTAATCCGTAGCATTGCCCTTCCTTCCCCAAGTGGGTTGCCTCAGACATTGGGGGATGCCAGCCTTTTCCCTCTGGCTGAATAAGGTTGAGGAGCCCTGATGGGAGCAGCTCCCTCAGTGGTTCCCTACAGCAGGATCCTATGGTGGGCATTTGGCAGTGTGCAGACAGGACAGTGACCTCTTCAACAAGCACCCCTTAATGGAAGCAAATGCCTCTAATAAAAGTCTCTTGTCACTGTCGAGCAAATAATTTTAAGGAGTGACACAAATAGAAAGGGAGTTGTACCTCCATGGTCTGTGGGGGCATGCACCAGGCTCATGGAATGTGGGAGCCGGTTTTCCTGTGTAGGCTCCAGCTAACATTGAACTAGACAGTGTGCAAGGAGCAGGGAGACTCTGATTTCTCTCCTTCCCCTCTTTTCCTCCTCCTGTCAGGTTACTGGGATTTTGACTTGTAAGAATTGTCTGGTTTTATATGCCTTCAATGTTTTGACCTTGTTATCTTTCAATGTTTTGAGGCTATCATCTTTCAAAAATACCAAAACAAATGTCTTGTAGGTTCTTGTTTTTGAACAAGAACCTGCAAGATTTTGTTACCTGTTTTTTTTTCTGTAAGCTACCATACTTTGTGCAGTGTATCATCTTTTGTGAAGATGGTACATTGTTAGGAGTTAGTACTTTGAATATAATAGACCATACTGAGTAGTTTTTAAATTGGATGAGCACTGAGACTGGAACCAAGTGTATTATCTTCCAGTCAGAGCACAGCCTTGGCTTTAAGTAGTCTTCCTGTAAAGTTACAGGCAGAAAGCTCTGAGTAGATCTTGTGACATTTCTGGAAAGAGTGGTCTGAGTTTTCACAGTGTTAATGTGTGGCATTTTAGGCTTACAAACAAGTTGTAACTGTAGCTTTATCATATTGCTCAAAATCTCATCATTTGTGCACTCAGAATACTTGAAGACTTGATGCAAACTTCATGCTTGATGCCTTTGAATGTCTCTAAATTTACTGCAAATGGGAATGTAGCACTAAGGTACTACTATTCATTGCTTCGTAATCCCTGTAGAGTGCTTATTATCTGTTATTTTTAAGATCATTTATGCCAGTTCAAAGTAGGTAAAAATTTTTCGTTGAAAAGAGATTGTCTTAAGAACATCATTAGAACTTTTATTTTTCTTAGAAGAATAATTGGTGTTTTTTTCTTAGAAAATCTACAAATGGTTGAATTCATTTTGTGGATTTTGATGGAATGAAATTGATTTCCTGTTTAGGCTAGAATAACCACTGGCAGTGCTCCTTTGTAAAACTGGGATGGTTTTAGAACCAGTTCAGAAACAATTTTTATTTTGTCAAGCTTAGTGCTGCCACGAAAAATCTGTGAAACCACACATCTGTTGCACATTGATTTAAACTAATTCAAAATCACTAAGCTGAATTTTAAATACTTTACCAGTTACTCAAGTTTTATTCTAACACAAGTCTGAGATGTTTAACTGAGACAATTCACCCAAATTCAAGGAACTGTTTTCCATTAGGGAAGGCTGGTTCCCAAAGAATCCAGTCCCTCCTGGAGCCACCTGGCAGTTTGTCCCACAAGCTGTGTCAGCTGGCTGGCAATGGAGATGTGATAGGTGGTGCATGGACTGCTTGTGTTTCTGAGCAGAACAGAGAAGAATAGTGACATATAAAGCTAATGCCATTAAGCATCACACTTCAGCATAAGCATCCGTGAGGGTTTTTTGTATTTTTAATGAGTTAAGTGGTTAGCTTGCAGCCCCTTTGCCACCTGTGCCCAGCAAAACAGCATTGCTGGCTTTATTTGGAAGGAAGACAAACTACAGAGGGGTGAATGAGCTCATGTGTCAAGTTAGGTTTGGTTGAAAGTTGGGTAGCCCTTATTCTAGCAACTTTTACCTTGTGTTTGCCCTGTTAAGGCCTTGCACTGGACCAGTTATAGTAGGTTTGACTGTCTTGTGTTTGTAGGCTTGCTGGGAACATAAAGCACAAGAAAAGAAATGAGAATTAATGTTACAGTTGCAAAAGAATTGTACTTGTGCTTTGATCTTCCTTTGGTATAAATACTTTGTACTTGTCTCTGTTGCTCTCTGAAAAGGCTACTTTTATGGAGTCTCAATCGCAATAGTGTGACCTAACTTTAGAAATGTTTCAGCAATTTTAGTGTTCCCAGAGGGGAATGGAAACTACTAGTAATTGTCCTTTTCTGCCATTTCTCTGGAGTTTCTACCTAGGAATATTAACTTTTAATATTCACCTAGTGATTGCTCAACCCTGTAGCTTTTCATTGAAGAACATGTGCATCACATTTCAATATTTTCCTTCCTGTTCTGTATGTAAAGCTTTAATACAAGTTCCCAATGTTTTCTGTTAACTCCTACTGCTTTCCTGGGCTTGGTTCTAGCATGGAGAAGCAAATTATTCTCCTCTGTTCTGTTACTGTTAGATTTGTGACAGTGGTATGAGCATGTTAAATCCCTCAACTCCTCTTGGATTTCTGAAAAACAATGATGATTATTTTAGGGAAGTGCTGACCTACTCTTGTAATAAAGAACTTGTCTTGTATTCCACTTTCCCATTTTTAGAATCATGGTTCATACTGCTCTCACTTCACAATCATAAAACATCCTTGTGGAGAGTACAGCAGTTGCTTACCTGGAAAAGTAATATTAGAAAAGTGTGTATTTTTAGCTGCCTTTTGATGTGATGTAGCAGCTGGAAACAAGGAGGAGAGACAGTATGTGGTGATCTGACAGCACTGCCAACCACAACTAGGGAACCACTGCTTTGGACTTGAGACCAAAATGTGGGGCAACATTTCATAGGCCTGATTATATCCATTGTGCCTGGCACTTCAGTGATCCAGATACTGTGGCTTTGCTCTTGGTTGTCAAAAGTTTTATTTCAGAGTCCTCCCCATGACTGTACTTGGCAAATGTTGTTAATGTATAAAAAAAGTTCTGTGAAGCTTTTTATGTTAATATGCATTAAAAAAATATAATGAGCAGGCAGTTCCATGCACACGTTTCAGAAATAAATAATAAAATATCCCAGTGATGTCAGAAACTAAGAGTAAATGTCTAAATGAAAAGATATTTTCAATATTAACAGAATTTCTGCTTTTTCCTTTGTAGTCATCATGTCCACAAGTCAAAGAAGGAATCTAGCGAGTTCATGTTGAGGTATAATCTCAAGACAAGACACAGTGACTCATTTGCTTTTCTGGGTAAGAAAGGTATCTTTATTCTCTTGAATGTGACAAAAAGTACTTAACCTTTTAAATTTAACTTTGGAAAAGTACAGTCTGTCAAGCCAGTATGGTGGGGGGTTTGTGGGTGGAGTGTTTTGTTGGTTTTTATTTTTATTTGTTCTTGAAGCTTTCTGGGCACGTGTAGAAAACTTTCCACCTCTCTAACAGACTTAAGACATTTTAGACTTGTAGTGCAAAGGAAGAGCAAAGAAGAGAAATTTCAGAATAAAAGACAGGACTGAATAGCATAGGATTGTTTGGTTAGAAAAGTAATTCCAGTTCATTGTCACAAAAATGTGTACATTTTCTAGCCTGACTTGTCAAAGCAAAAGTTTATGTAATCTTCCATTCTTTTCTCTTCCCAAAAATTTTAAACATCTCTCTGACTAGGAAGAGAATAAAAAACTTGAGACAGAAGTGTAGAAGTCAACCTTCTATTTATTGTGTTGACAGGCTGACAGCCTGCAAACATGTGCTCCCTCATGGTCAGCATGGATATTCTGAGACTCCACAAACAGCTATGATCATTGCAATGACATGATATGTGTTGGATGCTTCCTGCAAATCTGTATGGGGTCTGACTTTAGTAATTCTGCTGCTCCTAGAATTTCCCCAGCTTGATCCAGACAACTCCAGAAAGAAAAACAATGTTAGGATTTTTTATTTTAATCAGGAAGATGTTCTTTGCTCATTGGCTTGCAGTCTTTACGAATACATGGAACTCTGTAGCATCTGCTGTGTGTAACATTGCTCTGCAAGTGTCTCCCTCCTTAATAACCTCGGGGGTGTTGTGCAGATTATCCTTAGCACTGTGCTGTAGGTAACTTGTACCAGTAACCTCCAGAGATTGATTTTTCTCTTCTCTCCACCTTCCTCATCCACACTCAGTTCTTAAGGTCTCATTTAGTGCAGTTGGATGTGGATACCTGGCTTGCTGGGTTTGCTTGCTCAACTGATGACAGAGTGAAAAAGAAAGCTTTTGTTTTCTGTTCTATCACAGTCAGGTATCATGCATTCATTCTCTTTCATGTTTCTCATGTCAGCTGTGCTTCTGACTCTTCCCCAGTCTCAGTGAATTCTGCTGTGAAGTCGTGGGCTTACAGCTGTGCTCCTGTCTTAAGGATTTGTAGCAGAGCATTGCTTGCTTGTTTGTCATTCACTTTGTCATGAGCCCCAGTGCATTCAGTCATTGCTTCAGATTCCTCTCCAGTTATGAACAGAAAAGAAGTGCAGCAGCAGAGGAATCTTGCTGCAAAATAATGTTTCCAAAGAACAGAGCAGTTTCCATAAAGAGTTAAATTAGATAAGATGACGTATTTTAGTCTTTTAAGTTTAGCACTTCTCTTAGAACTTAATTAGATCTAATTTAGCTTGGCATTGCCTGACTTTTTTTTAGTACAGAATTAGCCTGTTTCTCTCTGTCCTAGGGCAGTCCTATAATTTTGGCAGTCTTGTTCCAATTATCAAACTTAGTTTCTAAAGATGTAGTTTCGGAATACACACTGCTAATGTTTTTATCTTTTTACTGTATCTTCATGATTCACTGTCATCGTGTTTCTGCTGTGGAGCTGCTTTCTTTTTAAGTGTTCTTACTAAAGATAGAAAGCTCCTTGGGCTCTTTCATTCTTTTATATCTTAAGCAATAAAGCCAGACCGTTGGTTGGTGGGGTTTTTTTCAGTTTTTTCATTTGGCTGATATTAACGTATCAGAGACTTTATAATTCTAAAATTGTCTTTTGGTGATTGTCTCATCTAGTAGTGATGAATGCTTTTTTTCTCCCCTAAGTTTCTATTTTTGTGCTAATTCTTTTAATCTTGCAAAGATATATCTTTGAATTTATCTGGCCTGCAGCTGGAGCTTTTGCTTTTGCATGGTGTCTCTGGACATTTGCAGTGTACTTGCTGGATTTTGCTAAATGCTCTCCTAGTTTAAGAGTTACTCAAACAAATCTTACTCAGGATTTGTTTTAGTGCTGCTTATTGGAAGCTTATCAGGGAGTCATACCTTACATATGCCCTAAAAATTCTTCCTAAAATGAAGAATTTTAGACTGTATATTTCCTAGCCATCAAATACAACTATACATACCTACTTTGTGCCTACAGAAAAATGGGAAGCTCTGTTTGTAAATGAAATGTTGTTAATTTCCTAAACACTTTCTTTGTGGTGATTTTTCTAAATACCAAAATGATGTGATGCATCTTCTTCCACATAACCCTGCAAAGACTAGGGCAGTTTTTAAAATGTATTGCATTCAGTTAATAATAGTTGTCTTTGGTCTGTAACTTAATTAATAACTAAAGATGTATTCTCATGTTTTTAAACTGTGTTTTTATTTTAATATTTCTTCTCATCTTGAATTTAGATAACATCATCCATGGATAAAGTGGGAAAGATGTGGAACAATTTCAAATACAGGTGCCAGAATCTCTTTAGTCATGAGGGTGGAAGCCAAAACGAGAGTATAGTTGTGAACTCCAATAATTGCTCATCTGGTAAAGAGAAAGCTATCCAGATAACTGACTTGACTCAACAACAGCCCAGCAGCCCTTTGAGAGAAAACATTTCTTTGCAATTAGGCTTAAGTCCTTCCAAGAGTTCAGCAAGGCGGAACCAAAACTGTGTCACAGAAATTCCTCAGATTGTTGAAATAAGCATTGAGAAAGAGAATGACTCGTGTGTCACTACGGGAGCCAGGCTTGCTCGAAGGGACTCCTATTCTCGGCATGCTCCTTGGGGTGGGAAGAAGAAGCATTCCTGCTCTACCAAAACACAGAGCTCCTTGGATACTGAAAAAAGGTTTGGTAGAACACGCAGTGGTTTGCAGAGGAGGGAGAGAAGGTATGGGGTGAGCTCAGTCCATGACATGGATGCAGTTTCCAGCAGGACAGTAGGTAGCCGTTCTCTGCGACAGCGTCTCCAGGATACTGTTGGGCTGTGTTTTCCCATGAGAACTTACAGCAAACAGTCCAAACCTCTGTTTTCCAACAAAAGAAAGATCCATCTCTCTGAACTAATGCTTGAGAAATGCCCCTTTCCTGCAGGCTCAGATCTGGCCCAGAAGTGGCATCTGATTAAACAACACACAGCGCCTGTGAGCCCGCATTCAACTTTCTTTGACACGTTTGATCCTTCCTTGGTTTCCACTGAAGATGAAGAAGACAGGCTCAGAGAGAGACGTAGACTTAGCATTGAAGAAGGGGTTGATCCCCCTCCCAATGCCCAAATACACACTTTTGAAGCTACAGCACAGGTAAATCCATTGTACAAACTGGGACCAAAGTTAGCCCCTGGTATGACTGAGCTGACCGGGGATAAAACCATAGCACCTCCAGGGACCTGTGACTCCGAAGAGGACACAACAACGCTCTGCCTGCAGTCGCGCCGGCAGAAGCAGCGTCAGATGTCGGGAGAGAGCCACGGCCATATCAGCAGGCAGGGGGCCTGGAAAGTGCACACTCAGATCGATTACATCCACTGCCTCGTGCCAGACTTGCTCCAGATCACAGGTAACCCGTGCTACTGGGGCGTCATGGACCGCTACGAAGCAGAAGCACTTCTGGAGGGTAAGCCCGAAGGCACTTTTTTGCTCAGGGACTCTGCGCAGGAGGACTACCTCTTCTCGGTGAGCTTCCGCCGCTACAACCGCTCGCTGCACGCGCGCATCGAGCAGTGGAACCACAACTTCAGCTTCGATGCCCACGACCCCTGTGTGTTCCACTCCTCCACCGTTACGGGGCTTCTGGAACACTACAAAGACCCCAGCTCTTGCATGTTCTTTGAACCCTTGCTTACTGTGTCTCTGAACAGGACCTTCCCCTTTAGTCTGCAGTATATCTGCCGGGCAGTAATCTGCAGGTGCACTACGTACGATGGAATCGACGACCTTCCTCTACCCTCAATGTTGCAAGACTTTCTAAAGGAGTATCACTATAAACAAAAAGTCAGGGTGCGATGGCTGGAGCGGGAACCTATAAAAACAAAGTAAATGGAAATCAAAATAAGCTTCTGGAACATGCTTTTTTTTTGCGTGTATTACAGTTTAACTGCAGCAAGCGCACCGACGACGTCTAGCTTTTCTGCAATATCCTATTTAAGCTGAGTGTTAGTATCCTGTCAGATGCTGCCTGCTGTTAATCCAACTAAGTTGTGATGCCTCTCGAAAACAATAAGCAGACACAATTCTGCACGTTTTTCATTAAGGCCTAATGAAAATATTTTTGCTAATTTCTAAGTATTTTGTTTCCCTTTTATAGCTGTAGTAATTGGATGAAGAAACTATGAGGCATTTCCCATGGGGTATTCATGTAATGCTAACAAAGAAAGGCTTTATCAGAGGAACACTTTTGCAAATATTTGAAGTATTTTTTTTAAATTCTCTTCTTGAAAACTTTCCTCTACTCTAAGTAACAATTTAGCTCACAAACAAGTTTCCAAATACTAGTGAATGTTTTCTTTTAATGAAGAGCAGTTCATTAGAAGCAGTCCATTAAGAGTTAATGGTGCTTTGATGCTAACAGATGAATCATGCTTTTCACAGTGTTTAAGGTTTCCTAATCATTAAGACTTGAATATGCCTGCTCAGTACTGTAATTCTGTTACAAACACTTGGAGATTTAAGTGGCATTGTTAGCAAAAGTAGTACTGTCTCAGACAGTTAAAAATACCTTCCAGTGTGAATTACTCCTGTGGCAGGACACAGAATTAGA
Source organism: Petroica traversi (assembly GCA_025920805.1). Lineage (NCBI taxonomy): Eukaryota > Metazoa > Chordata > Aves > Passeriformes > Petroicidae > Petroica > Petroica traversi. The sequence goes on from JAHLSL010000010.1 coordinate 17,172,728, forward strand.
TTATTGCCGTGAAACATAAGGTTGTGGTTTTTTTTCTAGAAGAGATTTTGGTGGCCTGACTGCTAGTAACTTACACTGGAAGGTAATAGTGACAAGAAAAAAAGGTTTAATTATTTAAAGTCGTCTGATATTTTTATGGAGAACATGACAAGTGGTTGAATTATTATAATCAGAGTACAAAATCTGGCATATCTGAAACAAATGTCAGGTTTCAAAGGTACTGGTACACTTTATTTGTAAATATCTTTCCATCTGCGCTTTTGAAAATGTTTTAAAGTAATATGCACTGATGATAGTTTCTCAACAGATTACTTAGAAACAAGATTCTAACTTCTGTTTGCTTATTTAATTGGAGATGGAACTTAAAATAGTTCTATCTTAGATATTTTGCACTAAAATTTTGGTGGAATGCCCTGACCCCTGTTTAATGTTTTGTACCAATACTGAGTGCTCCCTAGTTTCTTTACCAGCTGCTACAGTATTTTATTTCTTACTTCTCGACAGCAGTGACCTGTGCGAGGTAGGAAACATTTTGGCTGCAAGTACAATAAATGTTATTCTTCTATGCTACACTAACCCTTCTATTGATGTATTTTTCTGCTTGCTGTGCCTTGTTCTGGCTTTTTGTGCTAATAAAGTACAGTATGTTCAGTGTTATACTTGTATATCTGCTCTGTTTTTATATATTCACGTAACCTGTAGCAGTTAAATGAATTTTTAATAGGCTTTTCTTAGTATTTAGGATAGGTAATGCACAAGTACTGTGCAGTTGAGTATTAGTTGGTCAGCACACCATATTCCTGGTTTTTGTTACAGCAACTTGAACAGTGTACACCATTGAATAACATTTCTGTAGCCACTGCAAAGTAATGGACTTGTCTGCAGGCATAGAGCATTTTACAGGTTTTTTGTAATGCAAGGGATAAATTTAAGCAAAAAGTGTTATAAAACATTATTGATCCCCTGTAATGGCTGCTGAAGGTGTTTCAGCTTGTTATATAGGTAACTGCTAAGGTTAATATTTTGATACTCCCCACTGAGCAAGGAATGCTTATTCCTGTAAATTGACAGTACAGCAGCGGCATTTGTTCACTTTTAGGCTATTTTAATAAATAGATGTACAAACAAGCTGGCCAAATGTCCTGTTTTTACCAAAGAATACTGTCAATTTATGTTGGGGTATTTTTTTTAGTTTAAAAAAAACAAAAATAAACTCAAGAGAAGAGAGGTGCAATTTTTGTTCTATCAAATATTTATCCCAAGCTATGATAAACCAAAGTATTTGACAGCTTCATCTGAACCTAAGTAATGTATACATTTATGTTGGTAGAGCCTAAAGCTTTTACATCAATGGTGTCGTCATTATTCCTGAACTCACAATGCACCTGAAGAGGAATGATTTAACTAATTTTGTAATGACTGGAAGAGCACTACATAAAAGCTCGTACTGCGAGGGGTAATCTGAAGCACCCAGAAAGCACTTTAAAACATGTGTTTATATGCTTGTGGAAAGTTTGTGATCCCGTTATGCATTCTTTGTAGTAGATGATCTTCTTTCGTGTGTTAAAAGACTTCAACTGTTAAAATGGAACTTTGTTTAGAATATGTAAATACTAAGTTTATGTAATTATGTGTACAACTGTGCTAATGGTCTCTTAAGTTTTGAATTGTGTGTGTGTCATTGGATATGCAACTCTTGGTTTAAAATCTGCTCTAAGCATAAAAAGAGGAAAAAGTCACCAGCATGAAATTGCACCTAAGTGTACCTTCACTGTGTCGTTCTCACTGTTCCCTCAGTCAGATCTGAATGCCAGATGAGTTTACTCAAATTCTTGCTTTCAATATTGGTGTCATACAGTCAGCCTGCAACCAAGCTTTGTCCCGCTGTAGGGACCTGTCTTTCGTTTACACCCGTTGCAGTTGCTTGTCATGAACTGTGACATTGTCAGTGTGGTCAGGAATTACACATTCATCCAGTTTTCCATCATGTGGTGGAATCTTTGGGAGAAAAAGAAAATAAAAACCCCAAACCCTTATCTCAGAAAGTTTGCTCTTGCATTTGTGTAAATAATCTTTATGGTGGGATTTGCTCCCCTAAGACACACAAAAAAAATGAATTATCTATTCCTCTACAACTTTTTTAAAGCTCTGCTTCACTGAAATATACAGAATAATTTGCTAGTATCATTATGCTAAAATGAATCACTTTTTAAATTATGGTGAACTTGAATGTTGACTACTCCAGTTGCAGTGTATTTCTTAATGAATACATTTTCAATTCTAAAGACATTAAAATGTTAGTTGGTGGACAATGCAAATGGTTGATTTCTTGTTTGTGTTTTATGTTCTGGTTTCATTTAGAAAATCTAAAACATGTCTTAAAGAGGTGCACAAGCCACGGATTTTTTTTTTTTTATCTTGAGAGTAAGATTCAGTGTAAAAAGGTACACTTGTATTATTCCAATCTAATTTGGTTACGTAACAGATGAGTTTTTTGAGCTTCAGTCTTGACAAATGTTCTTTTGAGGTGATACTGATTTCTGCAGAAAGCTATAGAAAGGGCTTACTCCATAGGAAGGTTTTGTAAGGAATCTTATGAAGATATTTTATATCCCCTTGGAATTGGAGAATGGAAAATATACTCTGTTTTGAGTACACAGGAGGGTCTGTGAGTGTAGGATCTTTTACCAGTTTTATCAGGTCTGTGGTGTTCATCAGTTTTTAAGGCATAACTCTTGAAAATACTTGTAAGGCAAGTAGACACTTGTCCAGATAATTTTCTTGTCAGAATGGAACTGCTGAAGAAAATAATTTACAAATTCATGTTTTGCATTTATGTACTTTTAAATTTTATGTGCATTTGAAGACTTGCTGCTTACAAAACGATAGTCCTTAAATTAGAAGCTTAGAGTTGTGAAAAGATGTGTCTGTGTATCTGTAGTGTTTGACAATATGAAGTCAAGCCTTACAGATGTCACTCAAATCCTTAAGTCTATATTTAAGGTTCTGCACTACAGAAACAAGGAGAAATTCTGAATTTGTTTGATAAAAACCTGTTTGCTCTAGTCTCCATGTGCATGCCAAAATATTTGCAGGATGCTTTAAAGCTTTTCTCTGCTGCGGAGTTGCATGTAAGACAGAAGTTGTCATTGTCAGAAGTTGCTGAGTACCAGAGAGATGTATCTGCAGGGATCATGGTTGTTTTTTTCTTGAAAGTTACCTTGAAAGACAGTATTTAATGGAAACATATGAACTAAATCTCAGTTGATTCTTTCTAAAATAGCACTTCTCCATTTGAGACATTTAAAACTCACATTTAAAATCATGAAAGAGCTTTTTGAGCCTCATTTTCCTAAAGTTTTGTTGTGAAGTGAGCACGTGTGTGCCAAGTCTTAGTCTGCAAGTATCTGGCACATGTATATTTATATGTTAGTAAGCTGCCTCCAAGCATGTTTACATTCATGGTCTTTTTTTGAAGCTACTGAAGTACACCAGTATGGTGAGCATTAATATATTGGAATTATAAAAATTCTCTCTCAGTTTTCTGCTTGTGCATAGCTTGCTTTACAATTAAAAGGATTATTTTATTTGTATCTTCACCTGCACTTATATATTATGACCAGTTGATTGGTGTGTTTTTTCCTGCTGTTGTCACACTTACTTAAAACAGTTGTCTCTGCACTGTGACCATGGTAGATTTTTCATACCTGTTTATTTTTAAATAGCAATCAGGTGGTTTTTAAAGTATAAATTCCTATGGAGCGTAGTGTAACACTGCTAATTGCTCTCCCTTTTTGCAGTATTGATGTACAGAGAATCATTTAGCTTGACCATGAGTTGTATCTGCTGAATGTAGTTGATTTTAAATGTCTGAATTTTAAGCATTATTTTTTTTTAATTAAAAATGTTCCTGATGAGGGCTTTGAAAAGAAAAAAATCAATGTGTTTATGTCAAGATACATAAAGTGAATGTTTTGCAATGAGATAAGGATCTCTTGAAGATGCTTTTTAGAAGTTTTCCCCTGTCACTGTCTTAAAACAAGACTTAAAAAAAGAAAAAAGCAAAACCCAAACAGTCTCTTGATGACTTAAACCTTGCAATCATTTAAAAACTGAAAAGAAATCTGGTGCTTTTAATTTGCTTGCATGTTGCCAGACTGATTTAAAAATAGCTGTTTCAAGAAGCAAATTAAATCTGTTATTTCAATGAAGCATTGCCATTTATGATTTTATAAAATACTACATTGACAAAAATTGTCTACCACCAGGGTGTTAACCTGATACTGTATTTGTTGTTATCAAGGTAACTATTGTGTGTATGCATTTCAAACCCGAGTAAGTGTTCACTTTGTAAATTTGCATTCAGGCTACAGCTGTTACCAGCAAGGTTCCCTAGGGCCAACACAATGAATTTATGAGCTGAAGCTCCTGGTGCTTGACCCTTTTTTGTCTTCAGTAGGAAAAAAAAGCGTGTAACTCTGCACGATCCAGCTCGTGTTACAGATTTCCATGTTAAGCACACAGCTTCGCTGACAAACCGAAACATATCTGAACTTGTCTGGAGCAAAGCAACCTCTCTGACTTCTCAGCAGGAGCTGTGGCTTGGTGGCCGTTGGCAGAGAGGAAGCAGAAAGGTTTTGCTCTTCTCTGAGCAGCTGTTAAACTGAACACGGGGTGTGCTTCCTGTGCAATAAGGTATCTGAACTCCTTAGAGCCCTGAGAATGTTAATAGCGTTCAGAAGACACAGAAGCACTTGGCTGCTTTGTCACTTCTTGCTTTCGTACTTGTAGTTTTGCAAAAGCTTGAAGAGATATATTTATTAAAACTGAATCTGTGTAGTCACCAACTGTATAAGCACTGCTTTGTAATATCTTTACAGAGATAGCAAATTCCTACACCATTATATTTAAACTGTTTTGGGGAAATGAATAATGACACTGTGGGCACAAATGAATTCAGATTGCACTATAAACTTTCTTACCAGAAGCCTTCATTCTTACAAAGAACTATGCGATCCCTGCAGAGAAACTGTAGCTTTGGTGGTGTGCTCTTTGGTAGATGTCCAAACAAGAGGCATCCAGACGGTCCCTGGACCTTTCCTGACATTCCAGTTGCAGGGGCCTGGCAGGGCCCGTGGGGCACTCGAGGAGTTGCTGGCAAGCGCGCCGTGCCGAGCGTCACCCCATGCCAGCACCTTCTAGAACTCTGCTGGTCTAGGTCTCCCCAGCTTAGATGGTTTTTAACTCGCTGCAGCTTAAATGTTTCTCCACCCTGCCTAATTTGTCTTTGTTATTTGGTTGCCAAACTGTCTTGCATCTTAATAGAGTAAGAAATTAATGTGATTTATGGCTACCCAACCAGTGTATTAAGTAATAGATGGCTCTGTCTTAATAAACGGGGTATAAACTGCCATATTGTTTTCTTTTTATATTTGTTTGGGAGAAAAAAGTTGTGGGTTTAATGAGTTTATTTTAAGTCCATGCTGTAAATGCATAGTTTTACAAATATTTTGTTGTACGTGTCAAGAACGGTAAGTAGTTAAATCAAAGTAATCAGTAACTCATGTTTGTTAAAGTGCATTTCTGTTTCATCTAAAATACTTGAGTGAAGAGATACAGACACTGATTGCTTTTGTCTTCAGAAGCTTTATCACTCTGAAATTCATCAATTAGTTTAGCAAGTTTTCAGTTAAATCTCAAGTGTGTTCTCTCCAGCTGTGGGCTAAGGACATGTTTTTGTGACATGACCATGTTTTCTAGAGCACAGCCCCGGTGAGCACAAACTGAGGAGCAGATGTGGATGTCATCCTGTAAACCAGGAGGGTTTCTCCTCTGTGCCTGATGGGAGCTGCTCCCAAAGCAAATTAGTGCAAACCCTACAGCTAATTATGAAAACTGAGCAAAATACTGCTGGTGAGGAGTTAGAGCTGGGCACAGCAACAGCCGTGTGACAAGCTGAAGAAGTGTCGTGGGCTGCTCTGTAGAACTATTTTGGGCTTCTTAATTTGTTAATTATACATTTTCTAGACCACTGCTCCTAAAAATACATTCAGTCTAGGCTCCATTGGAGTATTTATATCTCATCACCAGTGAACTAATAGAAAACTGAAACCCTGAAAATAAACCGTGTGGTTTTGGCTGTTTTATATAGAAATTGCCCTCGTGGTTTTAGCTTCATTGGAACATGCAGAAACCTACGTGTCTTAAACTCACCTGGAATAAATCCATAATTGATTAAGGAATGAAAATTATGGAAATTGATTCACCTGTTGTAGTAGTGGGTTTGAAATATTAAGCTCTAATTTTGTAAAGCTTATGGCAGATATCCTAATATTATATTGAGTATTTTGTGTGTTTAGCCAAGAAAAATACGGGCACAAAAATATTTCAAAAGGATTTCAAAACACCAGGTGATCTGAAGCTAAAATTCCCAGAATCAGAATATTCTGCATCGCTTTCCTAGGAAAGGTAATTTTAGGAGTGTCTTAGAAAGCTGTTGTGTTGTGACTTGGTAATTATCTAGAATAGAGTGTCAATATATAGAATAAATGTAGGAGAGGCCCTGGAAAGAATGTGTCTCTTACACCAGCACAAGTTGTGCAGAGAATTCATTCCTGTTTTTCTTGGGCTTCGAGTGCCCAGTAAGCATTTATTTCATTACCTAGATCAAGTGCAAGAGCTCTAAGCACTGTAGAGATTGCTGAAATGACATTGCTGCCACTGAACACGGAGGACCTGGATGAAGGAATCTTTAAGAAATGTTTGTGTTGTCACTTCACCTCTGAGGCAGCTGGTGGTGTGAGGAGCATTAGTGTGGTTCACAACTAAGCTTCCCAACAACCAATAGCTTGGGTATGGGTGAAATAATGTTGGCATGACCTGCTTGTGAGGCTGTTTTCACTCTCCCATCAGTTGTCCTGGGATATGTGGGAAGTCAAGGTTGTAAACCTTCAGGATGGGTAACTAAAAAGTTACCAAATGAATAAAAATTGCTACTTTACAGGGTTTCTAATCTTCAGAATAGCATTAGTTGTAGCTGTCATATGTTACCTTAGTAGGAGTAAGTAAATTCATCTTGATTTCAAGAGTGGGTCAAGGACTTCTTGAGGTCACAAAGAGCAGCTTGGACTCAGACTGGCTGGACGTGGGCTGAGTGAGACGCGTTACTGCTTGGGTTTCCCTTTTGTGGAAGAAGAATGATGGTACTTGATTCATTGTGAGATTCTGTGCTCCAGTGAGGAGCAGCATGTGTGACACTCCCCTCAGCAAGCAGTAGACCCTGAGGTAGGTTTGTGTCCTCCCTCAGTATTTGCACTTTGGTGTTGTTGCTCAGGGCTGACTGATGTGACGTACACGATACACAGGTACCCACTGGCACAGCCCTGAGTGCCATACACCCTTTGTGGCATTCCCAGCCTTTGTCAAGTCATGGTTGGTGTTTTCCCACGTTAAGTGCTGTTTGCTCCTTAGAAGCTCCATTGTGGAGATGCTGGCTTTTGCTTCCTCGCTTTTGTCATTTTATTTTTTGTGTCCAATCTGATAAGGCTGATAAACCTGCAAGCAGTGTGCGAGAATTTCCTGGCATGAGCCGAGGAATTGCTGAGATTGTTATCATTCTGTACTACAGAAGCGCCCTGTTTTATTTATACACCATTTGTCTTCAGTTTCATTATGTGCCAGGAGGAGAAAAGACAGACTTTCCCTTCAAGTGATTGCTTGTATAACCATTCATACTACGGGCGTGCGGACGCCTTGATACTTCAGCCAAATACTTTTCTGCCCTAGCAGAGCTCGTGAGGGTGCTTTCCTTCCCTCCACCCCCAGCCTGGTGCACGTGTTGTGTACTCATGGTTGGAGGACACTTTCATCCTTGTTCTTCTAAATGTCCAGTTGAGCCAGAGCTATCCAGCTTTTCTTATAAACTGCAGATTTGCTTTCCTGACTGTGGGCATGGCTTTGCATGCAGGCTGTGGCTTTAAACTGTTCCAGATGTGGTGGAGCCAATGCTGACCATCAGATGAGTACTGCCAGTGTTTATGCTGTTCAGGAAAAAGCCAGTGGGAAGCATTCTGTGAGGAGGGTTTTAACTCAAGTGTTTGCAAGAAACAGCAACAGCTTGAGCTATTATCTTTTTGTATGATTTTAGCTTCATCTTCACTCCATACTTCAAGGAGTCTTAATCTAAATCTGGGCCACCTCAACTAGATTTTTGTTTGCTTGTTTGTTTGTTTGTTTGTTTTGTTTCATCCCAGGGTAAAGGAAAAGAAGGGCGAAAGTGCTTGTAAATAGTTCCAACACAAACTTCGAAAGAGTTATTTCCAAGACTGGTATCTGTGTCACTTTCAGACCTCCTTAAATTCTCAGGTGTCTAGTATCTCTGGCTGGAACTTAAGACTGGCACCAGCTCCAGAGATACAGTTGCCCGGAGAAGCTGAGCCCTGCCCTGAAGCACTACTTGGCTGCAGCCCTTGGTGGATGCCTCGGAAGTCACTTTGCAGCAGGTCATCACAGGCTGCACTATGTGCTTCACAGGCACTGGTGCCCTCCAGAGCTTGCCCTGGGCCCTGCTTTTTTCACAAAGGTTCCATTTCTAATCCTTATGCTCCTCCCAGGACCAGTGCCACCTCATGAAGCAGCCTGAGATGGTCTGAGGCTCTGAATGTGGCTCAATCTTCCTTTGCTTCTTTGGGGACACCTCTTTGGGGGAAAGAGACAGGATGAGGCACAAGGGTTGATCCCCTTTTCCAACCAGGCAGAGAATGGATCTAGTGGCCAATCCTGCTTTCCATGCCCTGTGGGTAGAGAGCTTTTACTGCTCTCCTTAATACAGAAGTCTTGGGTTGACAGGAGAGAATCTGACTTGTCTCCTGTCTGAGCAAGCCTACAGACCAAATCCCTCCATAATTATAGGGCAGTTCTGGCATCCCCCTCGTCATGTTCAAGGTAAGAGATTGTGCCTTGGATAATGAAACAGGGCACTCCTCAGGCTGCCTTTTCCTGGAGTACAGAGATTATGTCTGCACCCATATCATGAGCAATTTGCACACTGAGCAGTGAGCTCCCTTAAGTTTTGTGGAAGAATTTCTGCAGTATAATTGCCTCCCTCAGGTTGTTTCAAAATGCTTCTCTTGGTTTTCTCAAGACACTGTCTAGTCTTAGTATGTCCATTTTAACCTGACTCAGTAATAGCTTATAATTTGTTGTGGTACAGCAAGTTTTGCCAAAAAATAACTAAGCAATTAACTGATCACTAACAATCAAGTAGACACTGATCAACACTGGGCTTCAGAGTTGCTCAGTCTTTTAAATCAGCATCTCCACTCAAAGCTCTATTCATTGCCCTTAGTCATATGGTCCTCAGTGTTAAATCATGACTTGGCTTTTCTGTTGGGAGATACCCTAATTAACAGCAGCAATGAATGCTTAAGCCAAGTAATTAGATTCTCTCCTTCAAATTTAGTCATCACTTCTCTGCAGGGACATGTTCTTCCCTTTCCTTCTGGCACACTGTTTGACGTCTGAGCTTCTTAATGAAAAGTTTGTTTGTGGCCATTTTTGCTGCTCAAACACTGTTTTTTCTCCTCCGTGCTGCAATAGCTAGAAACCTTATGGATTTAGAAACATTTCCTTTCACTCTCTTTTAATTTTCGTCTCCATATGTTATTTCAAAACCTCTCTCCTTATTGGCTATTTAAACTGGATTAGACATCTATGAAGATCAGATCGCTGAGCCCATAGCAACCATTCTGCGGGCTGTGAAATTGATGACAAGGGTGAGCAATGTATGCCCTTATAGCTGGCCCTCCCTGCACTGCCTTTCTCTTGGCAAAATTGCCTTTTGCACTTGCTGTACTGTTTTATCTGAGTTTAGTTTGTGCTAATGACAGTTTTTCCCAAAACTGCAGATGTACAGATCTGAATCATCTCATTTTGTCTTGGAGACTGAGGAACCTTTTGGTTTTGCATTTGAACAGCATGAAATTTTTTGGGACCACCTTCCACAACGTAAGTCAGGGTCTCAGCTATTTTATCTATCTATTTAGAGGTTGTGGAACCAAACAGATGGTTGTGACACCACCTATAATGAAAGTGAGAGGATGAAAATTCTAAATGTGATTAAAATGTCACCCAGCAAAGCTTTGACTACTTGGTGAACTGGGTGATGAAGTGTGGTTGCATCTTTACCAAGGAGTGTGCTGATGTGAGGGCTTCCAGGAACGGTGAGCTTGCAGCAGGACAGTGCCCTGCTCCCCTCTCTCCTAGGGACTGCAAAATACTGCACCTCATAATTTATTCAGATTCCAGGGATAGCAGCATTGTCTACCAAGTGGAGAGTCTATGGAAATGGATGTTGCTCCTGTAGAAATGATGTTGTAACCTCATGTGTAGTGAATATGTGCCTTAACAGATACATAGTTTTTTTAATTTTATTATCTGAAAAATTCAGGCTCATTGAAGTTGTACTTTGAGAGGATGTTTCTATGTGCCAAGCCCATCTCTTCGCATGGATGAGGAAAAGACTGAAAGACTTTAGGCAAATGCCTTCACAGAAAGGCTTTTGAGCTAATCAGTAAGTATGCAAAAGAAGTTTAAAATTTTCTTACGTGTTTGTGTACAGAAGGACGTTCCAAAGCTGTATTTTCATTCTACAGCTTACTTAACTTGTGCATGTGTGTGTACAGAAGGACCTTCCAAAGCTGTATTTTCATTCTACAGCTTACTTAACTTGTGCATGTGTATCTCTGTCATATCCCTCTCCAAACTTTCTGTGTTGGTCAGCATAGACATTAGGTGAAAATTAAAAGATGTGCTGTGTGATGGGCTATAGAATCATAAAATACACTGAGATGCAAGTGATCCACCAGGATCATCACATCCCAACTCCTGAGCAGGTCAACAGGTATTGGACCCCGGGTTAGAAATGACAGGTTTGGGATTCCTCCTGAGTTTTGTGAGATCCAGACCTGGATCAGCACGTCACCTGTGATTTCCTGGAGATTAGCTTTTAGATCTAGAAATACAGAATTTGAAGCTGCAGGTTTTAATCATTTATGTGTATTGTCTTGATTCAATTAGTTTATTCTACAGCAATTAAATGCTGTTGTTTGAGATGAGAAATTAGTATGAGTTTACGATGGGAACTTAAAGGAAAACTGTGAGGGGCTGTTTCAATTTCTTGTGAGAACTTGAGTAGATAGAAACAGTGGACTGGGCTAGGCAGCACTGCCTGTGGCAGGGGGCTGGGAAGTGTTCATGGAATACCTTGTGGAATGTACCCCCAGCCTTAGCTCCATGCTCAGCCAGCCTGTCAAATTATTGCAGCTTTTGAGCTGTGTTTCAATGTTGTTTGCAGGGCAGCTGCAACGTGGCAAAGGTGGTCACAGATAGTGCAGGCTCACCTCTTCCCTCAATATGTCCCAGGGCGTGGCTGTGAGGCCACAGCTGCTCCACTGGACCCTCTCTGTAAGGCCATGGTCTTCCAGGAACACAGCTGTGCTTTGTTCCCTGCTGGCATTAGGTCACTGCTCCAAATAAGAGGTTTCTTGTTGTGTATTTGTGGAAAGAAAGTTTGAGTCTCCTTTATTCCTTGCTTAGCGCATCTGGCTTGGGATGCAGTGCTCTTTGGTGGCCTGTTATTCTGCCTGTGTGCTCACCCTCTGTCATTTTATCACATTGTGTGTGGGCTGACTCAGCTCACTCTTTGTCCTCAGCAACCAGCTGGGATAACGTGCCAGCATTGCTCCCAGGTCTTCCATGAGCATTTACAGTCAGACTTTTTTAGGATGAAACATGTGGTCAACCTCTGGAGCATGTTTGCCATGGCAAAGGCCTCAGACTCAACTGGTGCTGTGGCAATATTGAGATGGCCAAAGGTTCAGCCTGCTGATTTCCAGCAAGGGCAACCAGCTGCAGGGACATCACAGTCCACAGGTAGCTTTCCTTTGTACAAATATCCCAATATCTGGTGTATCAGGACACAGCCCAAAGAGTTTTGATCACAATCCCAGCAATTGCTTGTGCAGCAGAAAGGCTCTTCAGCTTCTCAGAGATGATGAAGAAGGGCTGCGTGAACACAGAGCATGTCACTTACACTTACAGGTGTTGTCACTTGAACAAGGTCCTGTGTGTCTCTGTGCCTCGTGTGCATAATTGTGACTAAAAATGTAGACATATTTAAAAACTAACTTGGATTTTTTTGTTTGTTTGTTTGTTTGAAGCTGGCACAGAGACAAACTTTAATTCACTGCCTTTTCTTTCCTATCATTATTCTTGAAATTTCAACAGACCAGACTGCTGTTCTGGTGATGATGCTTGGTCATTGGGATTTCTGGGTGATTTTGGGGTCTTTTGGCGTTTTAATTTTTTTTTGGTTTGTTTTTAAATCTATTTATTTAAGATTTATGTAGAATTTACTTTGCCTGAAACTGTTAAATGGATACAAAAGAGAAAACCTGCAGAAACTGTTCTTTTAATACTACAAATTAGTATACGTTATGACATTAGCATTTTAAACTGCAAACTGGGACATGCCCATGTCCTCATTCATAACATGATTTCTAATTTTGGGATGGAATCTCCTATTCATAGATCCAATTCATGATGTGAAACAGCAATGTCCCTTAATGGCAACACCTGAAAAGTCTATCCTATGTCAAGAGACACATCAAAACTAGTGATAGTACTGTAGTGCTCTGAGCTGTAAAACATAAGTCTATTAACCAAATAACTTTTCTGTTATCAGAGCTAGAGATAATGGTCAAAATATGCATCATATCTACATGAAATTTTGTTAGTCATAATGGAGGTTATTAATGATCTAACATTTGTTATTTCTGAGTACAAAAATCCCCAATAGTGTGTTTTTAAAATTTGAGAGTTTAGGATTTTTGGTTTGTTGTTGTTTGGTTTTTTTATATAAAAAATGTAAAGCAATTGGCATTATTTGCAGATTTTAAAATATCTTCTTAAGCCAGAGAGGCCTGGAAATACTGAATTCATCACATAAAAAAATTGTTTTTGTCTCCGGGCTTGATATCTTAAAGAGCAGAATCTGGCTGATGAAACTGAAAGATACTCACTGAGATTGGCTGAATGCTTTGAAGTAGAGGAGAAAGTATTCTGCTAAGTGTGGAGATAAGCAGAGATGTAGTGCTGGCGTAGGATTGCCATTGGCCCTCTTATGGTGGCTACATGAGCTAAATGCTGTCAACAGCTTTCTTCTGTTTTTCTGAATTCAGAGATAACTCAAATCCACAGACACCCAAGCTTCTTTGAGAAACTTTACAAGGTGCTGGGGGCTGCTGAATGGGTGCAGATTTTATTGCTCCAGCAAAATCTGTCTGTTACTGCAACGCTCTGGGGAACTTGGCTCCCCTTGGTGCCCTGAAACAAAAAGCTTCAAGTTTTCTTTGCTTGTTGCCTGTGTGATTCTAGCAGGATAAAATCTGGACAAATTTGATGGGGGGAAAAAGGCCCAGCTTGTACCTAGCCAGCTTTTTGAGCTGGTAGAAGAAGTAGTAAGCCCCCCAAAAAGATAATTTGCTATCAGAGGATCCCGGAAAGCATCATACACACACAACTGTTATTTCAGGCTATTCCCCCTTGCCCTATCTCTGAACTGACTGTTTAAAACTGCTAAACCCCAAAATGCTGGGGCAGTTACCCACCAGACAAGGAGCACTGCAGCTTAGCTGGCCCAAGGACATCAGATGCAATTGTTCATCACTCTCAACTATCTCCCTTGGTACCTTCTCTGAAATGATAGTTCTGTCTGATCCACAGAGTGGGTTAAGAACAGCTTTTTTCTATGGGGTGTGTCTGCTGCAAGCCTCTGAGTGATCCTCCTGCCATGAAGGTTTCATGGCAGCCCCATCCAAGGAGTTCCCAGATGCTTGTCAAGAAGCAAGTCAAGCACAAGACTGAGCTTCACTGCTCTCAATGTCGTGGGAGCCTTGAGTCACGGTTGCTGTCAAAGGTTCTCTCAGCTTGATTTCAGAGTTTACTTCAGCAGATGTTTTTCTCAAACTTTTCGCTGCTTCTCAACTTTTGTGTGTTAATTTTATTCTTTAGAAAATTTTAATTCTATCAGTAAGTTTTGTTCCACCTTTAAATTAGAAAGGAGGAGATAGATGACATCAGGGCTTGCTAGATGGACATTTAGCATGGGTATGACCACATCACAGCTCCAAAGCCTGCCCTGACAGTGAAGGTCTTGAAGTTGTATCTGTAACACATATGATTCTTGGCTGATGAATTTTATAGTACAGACTTTTAATACTGGAACCTAAATTTGTCAAAACCCATCATTTCCCTTTCAGTTGAACATGTGCAGCTGTTGCAAACGCTGCTGCATGCTGGTACCAAAAAATACCACATTTTTCTTCTACAGTTTGAACGGGAAATAATTGTGGTTTCTCAGATCCCACTTTGAAGCAGCGGGTTTTTATAGCTGGCTGACTTTAATAACTGTAATTGTACATGCAGTCCTGCTCCAGCTGTGCACCGGGCACCATGAGTCACTGTCCAAACCCATCCCTTAGGAGTATTTTAGACCCATCTCTGTAAGAGTGGTTTGAACCTGAGTATCTCCTGCTCCATTATTGGGAAGTCCCCTCCTGGTCAGGCAGCTGTGTTGTGGCCATTTTAGATGGTTTTCCTGGAGTTTGCATAGGCATATCCTACATTGCAGGCTCCCAGGTCAGAGCTGGGAGCAGTGGCCAGGCCAGGGATGAGCATGTATGGTGATTTCATCCCAGAGCACAGCAGATAAAAGTGTGGGGGCTACTGTGTGAGCAACCAGTGTCATTCTGGACCCTCTCCTGAGGGCACACACCAGGCTAGGGAGCCTTCCCACTGCTGCTGCTCACCCCCTTGTGCCTCTTTGCTGTCCTTCTTGCTGCTGTCACTTCAGTATTTCTTCTAGTAGGTTCATTTGCTATAAACATCAACCAAGAAATCCAGGAATTTGTCCACTTTTTCTCAGAAGAAGCCACAGTTTAAATGCTCTTGTATTACATTGTTATAAATCATACCAGGTTCTACAAATTCCTTTCCAGCTACAAAACTCAGATCAGTTTCTTAAATAGCTCAGTATTGCCTGGTGTGGCTGTAAAAAAACAGAGAAACTGAGGCCGAAAAGTGACATTTACTTCATCTTGCCGAGTGGCCAGTAAGAAAACAGTGGGTAAGGAGTTTATTCACTTGCAGCTCTCTTCCCAGCAGCTTTTGCCATGCTGTAAATAAAGTTCAAATACCTAAATATTTTTAAAATTCCTTTAAAATAATTATAATAGATGCCTTCCTATTTCATACATTTCCTGCCCACATAGCATATTTACATATTACATGTAGCTGGAAGGTATAATTAGAGATCCCTGTTCAGGCACCTGACTCATAGCACCTTTAGCTTGCCACCATAAATAGGCATGTTCAGCTGAGACTGCTCGTGACGTGACGCCTCAGCCTGTGCATCCAAGGCGCCCTCTGCTACTGATCTCTAGGGCAGACTTCAAAATCAGACTCCTTTTCCATAGCAAAAGGCTGTTTGACTGATTCCCAGCAGATGTTTGCACAAGCTTTGGCCCTGAGCCTGGCCCTCAGCCTATTGCTGGTCTCATCATGTGGGGTGAGGTCGCCTTCAAGTGAAAGCAGCCAAGAGACATCCTCTAAGTGAAGCTTGGTGAGATCCAGGGGATCTGTCCGTGTCAGCTTTGCTGGAGGCCAGCTGCTCGTGCTCTGCTCTGGGAGGTGCTTGGTGGCAAAGCACTGGGTCTGTGCAAACCAACTGGCCATATTGAGCAATCTGATTTCCTTAGGTGCTGGGGCATGCAGGAGGTGGGGAGATACCTTCAAACAGCTGTCTCCAGGAGCTGGGTGTGCACTCTGTAGTGCTACTACTGCCTGTATCATGTATTTGAACTTGCAAATACTTGGACAAATACTTTGTCCAAGAAATGTCAAATCTCCCTTGCCTAAGCTGGGAAACATGGCTGAGGTGCTGTGTGGGTTATCTCATGCTTTGGGAGGTCCTTGACTGTATGTGTGTGAATTTTACCAACTGAGTAGGATGGTTTTCCAGCAGGATCAGACTTGGGTAAATCCTCTGTGCAGCTCTGAACAATATTTGGAGTAAGACTTTCCAAAAAATTTTTAATACCCTTAGCAGTAGCAGGTCACATGTGCTACAGCATATTATGTACCCTGGATTCCCAGTTTCCTGATAAGCCTGAGTGGATTTACTGCATGGGGATTCCAGTCACTGCTGGACACACTCTGAAGTCCTGGAAAACATGGGACAATAGCTCTGACTGGGAAAAAGACATACTCAGCATTCTCTAGGAAAAATTACAGTTGGCCTATTAATGTACCCCTGTGTCTGCACTGGTTAAAAAGTCAGTCCCATACACTTTCCTGGATGGTGTGAAATTGTATAGTTCATCAGATCTGATCCAGTCTGTAAAAAAATGTTTACTGTGGACTCTCGAGAGATTAGCAGCAGTCCTGGAAGGTTGCTGAGCTTGATCTGGCTCGACTGACAGAATGAATCCACACAGGATGCAGAGCAGGATGTGGTTTCTCAAACAGAATAGTGACATTCTTGAAGGAGGCTACAGGCAGAGGGAATCCTAATTTTAATTATTGAACACAGAAACATTTAGCTTATTTTTCTGCTTATGCAACTCTTGGTAGAAGAACATGGTCATTCTGTGCAGTCCTTTGTGGAAGCATTGTAATAGCTCAAGCTGTCCTTCAATCAGCCAAATGGCACCAAGTGGCACCTGCAAAAATTAATTACTGGGGAGACTTTACCCTCACAAATGGCCTGATCTTGTGTCATGGTCTACAAAGCTGCACATGGAAGTCAAGGGATTTCTGTAACATTAGAATGGAATTTTTTAGGTCTCAAATGATGGGGTTTTGCAGATTAGCCATCTATCCAATAAATGACATCATAAAATTTTGTCCAGCAAAAACTGCTGCCAACATTTAAATAACATCTACCAATTCCTCTTCTCATTAGAACAGTCTTGTTACAATTTCTGTTCTAAACAGAACAATATTTTACTGTTCTTGGTTATGTGGTTTTCCTCCTTAGATTTCTGTGAAAGCATGTGTTTCACAAAGCATATCAAAGTTGTCTCGTGGGCAAAAACATGTAAACATCAAGTGTGTAATTTTCTTGAAATCCCCAGTAAAATTACTAGTCCTGCTGCCTTAACCATTCAGAGGCATAAGAGGAAAAAAGGATTTTACAGACACTCCAAGCCTGGGTGTGTGTAAGAGCTGAGATGAGCCTGTGGCTCTGCAGTCTCCCATCACGGAGTCACCCAAATGTACTTTCTATGTTGCAGTTTCCTCATTTGGGAGGCAATTACTGTGTAAAGGATATGTTAATGAAAAATCTAACACAAGGTCCATGTGTGGCTGGGTTCGGTCTCTAGTTCCAGCCATACCTGCTATTGTGCTCCATAATCCCAGCTCATGCTCCTGGGAAGTTTCCTGCAGCACTGCAGATGAGAAGTTTCTCTCTTGCACTGGCTCCACATTGAGCTCTTTCTTCTTTATGCAGCCACTGCACTTAAGGAGGACAAGCTCACTTCTTCCTTGCCTGTTTGTTCTGGGTGAATCATTAACCAATCACTTGAGTGACAAACCAAAATTGTTTGTTGAGTGTCTTCGCAGTCTGCATGGACACTTTGCCTTCTGCAGGAGGTATGGTTTCCTTTTCCCATGGAATGAAATCACCACAGATTCCCTCTGCTCACTGCTGTGCTTTAACCAGATCTGAAGTATGTATATAATAATACATAGATCTGTATCAATCTTCATATATATATATATGTACTGAATAATATAATCTATATATAGATATAGGACTTCTATATATACATATAAGTTCTGCGTTGCTCCTGCTTTATGAGGAAAGGGGATGGCGTACATATCCTGAAGAAAGAAGTTAACTTTTCCTTGTACTCTTCCGTTGTAGCCTGTTGAGTCTTTTGGTGAGAGGAATTATAATCCTTTTCCTAGCAGCACTTCATGAACTGAAATCATTCTCTAGGATGATGATGATGTGCCAGTTCTCAGTATATGGAAATATATGGAGTCCTGAGATCCCATACATGGATACACAAAAGGACTGCATAGTGTGCTGAAGATTGTGGAGAAGATGTGTGAAAGATGGAACCTTTTTTTTTCTAATGGCTGCTTTGAGTGTTTCCTCCATGGATCTTTTTCCTTGTCTTGAAACACTTCCTTGGTGTGCTGGGCTGTAAATCCTTGCAGGAATAGCATGGTCTGTGTGGAGGTTGGTTGGCTTTGTCCTTTCTCCATGAGCCAAGACTGAAGGAAAAGACTGAAATGCTACAACCATCAATCGAGTGAGTGCTTTCATTGTAAGTCTGTAAATCCTCTTAACCCCTATTTGTAAGAGATAAATGGGAGCCTGCAGCCCACCTACTCATGTCACTCCCATTCATGTCAGAGACACTAAGGCAAATACCGACTTCTCCCTTTTTACTGCAAGAACATTTATTTGTCTGTGTTTGAACTGTATTTCCATGACATAAGAAGAGTTGTCTGGATAATTAACTAATACAGTTAAAACACATCAGTTCGAGCAGATGTTCTCATCTGTGCTTTTAACATGAATGGCCTTGATTCTGCAGCAAAGTCAGTGAGATGACACCTGAATGCAAGGGTTTGGGTTTGTGAAGCTTTGCAGAATGATGACCTATATTTATATTTCTTTCAGAAACTCTCCTTATACTGCACACAAACCTCATTTAGAAAGTTTTACTGAGAAAGCACCCTTCATTATTAGGAGATGTCTGCAATGCCATTGCCTGCTTGACATTAATTCTTCCAGCTGTGCATTATCTATTGTAATTGCAATATTATTTGGTCACAGTTTGTTTTCTGCAGCGTCCTCATGCCTGCTCAGCACTCGTGATGCTGAATTTGAACCTGGGCTGTGTGGCAGATGGGGCTGTCCTGTCCTGTCAGAAAAATATCGGAATTTATGGAGATGTCAGGTGGAAAGCTGGTCTCTCCACTCCCTCTCAGCTCTGTAATTTCATCATCCAGCCACAGAGGACCTGTGCAGGCATAACTGGCCGAGGTTATGGGTGAGCACAAGCTGCAGCTCTGCATGAGATAAGGGACCTCTTGCCCACTGCTGAAACAGCAAGTAACTGCAATTCTCAAAAGTCTTTACTGTGCCCTTAACTGCAGTATTTCCCTGCTCTGTAATCTGGCCAAAGTTTTAATTGGGATAGACACATTTGTACTACAAAGGTCACCTCTCTGCCAAATTTAAAAATTTCCCTTCAGAAGCTAGAGATCTTCATATAAAAGGTTGCCTGGATTTATTTAACATGTGCCAAGCAGTATATTTTTCCTTTAATAATATTCCTGGAAATGGCTGACCTGTTTTGGCTAAAGCAGAGGTGAACTGTTCAGAATTAAATAGTGCTAAAATTTGGCAAAGTAGAGAAACATGCCATTTTGTTGACACCTCAGCAGCCCAAGGTGGATGTTAATGCCCTTTCCAATTCCTGCTGTGCATGTCCTTTCCATACCCTCACTTGCTACACAGACTTTTTATTTTTAATGGTACTGGTACCAGAGCATGGGCCCAGCACTTCTACCAGCTGCAGAGCTGTGAATATCTCTTTTTGTGGCTACAATGTGTGTGTGCTGTGGCTTTGGGCACAGGGTACGTCAGTGTTAGTGTGAGGCTAATAATAGTCTCTAAAGATATTTTGAGAAGTTGCTTACCTTTACCCAGGGAACAGGACATGTCTTTGTATTTCCACCTTCAGATACACAACCCACTTGTGGGCTTGACTGTTTGGCAAATACAGTGTGAGAGTCATCCTTGCTTATGTAATTTTTTTTCTTCCTCTCCTTTATGTTTTCTTTTGCCCCTCTCAGTAGCTTTCTGCCTGTTTTCTCTGAGGCTAGTGATTTCTTGGCAAGTTATTGTTCATAACCAAAGAAAGGTGGTGGGTAAGCAGCAACTGCTATCTTAGGTAGCCCAAGCTGACCCTGCCACTGCTTTGGCAGGAGAAAGAAGCTGTTTGAGAAGAGCACAGCTGTCCTGGGCTTTGTGCACACAAGGGCTGCTCAGAGCAGCCCCTTGACCCCATGCTGGCTCTGTGACCTCTGCCACTCTAACTGATAATAGTGAT
>JAHLSL010000010.1:17193319-17284799 GCA_025920805.1 Petroica traversi
GCGGCCCGGCAGCCGCGAGAGGGAGCAGCCAGCGCCCGGCCGCTCCCACACGGGCCGCCTCTCCTTCCCCGGCAGGGAGGGACCCCGCACTTACGCTCGGTCCCGGTGAGGCCGCGTCTGGAGTTCTGTGTTCAGTTCTGGGCTCCTCAGGACATGGAGCCCCTGGAGCGGGTCCAGCCGAGGGTAACAAAGATGATTAACGGACTGGAGCATCTCATGAATGAGGGACAACTGAGGCAGCTGGGCCTGGTCAGCCTTGAGAAGAGGTGACCGAGAGGGAACCTCCTCAATTTTTATCAGTATCTGAAGAGGCTATCAAGAGGATAGAGCCAGGCTCTGCTTGGTGTTGCCCAATGATAGGACAAAAGTATTTGGGCAGAAATTTGGACAGGAGTTCCACCCAAACATGACTGAGGACTTTACTGTGTGGGTGACCAAGCACTGGAACAGATTGCCTAGACAGGTTGCGGAGTCTCCCTCTTTGGAGATATTCAAAAGCTATCTGGACACAATCTTCAGTATCTTGCTTTGGGGGATCCTTGCTTGACTGGGAACTAGATGACCTCCAGTGGTCCCTTTCCAGTCTTACCCATTCTGTGAAAGTGTTACGTTGTAATCTTGTGCCATGACAGACCACACTAAATCTGATTTATGAGAGTGTCATAACTTTGCCATCTTTGTTCTGGGCTGGAACTTAGATTAAGTTTCACAATTCAAAATATTTTGAGTGTTTGTTGTTCTCTCTAAGTGTGTGCTGGTGCGTGCGTTGTTCTTAGACCCTGGTCGTGGGTGCTGCAGCAGCAGCAATACCTCAGGAGATTCCTTCCTGCATGCGTGTCGGCCTGTGCCTTTCTGGCAGCTGCTTTTGGGATGAGATGCTGCTCTTGGCTTGTGCTAAAGGGCTGCCTAGAAAGTGTAAAGAAAGCCTTGCTCTGGTTTCAGAGTGAACCATGGGATGCTCTGTGAGGATGCATGCAGAAGAGATATTGCAACTGGATTGCTGATCATGACAACTAAGGTTTCTACTGAAAAAGCCTGGTGAAGATGTTGGAAAAATGGAAACATTCAAAGAATTGAAGTGTTAATTCATGTGCTGAGAAAGCTGTGCTGCCCACTCGCCATATCAAAAACTGTGTGACATTAACCTGAGGTGCACTGCTTGCTGCTGCATCACGGATATGTGTTTGATCACAGGCAAAATTAAAGATGCGTTTGTAATTAGTGGACTCCAGTAGTAACTTCAAGATATATGGAAGTAAAAAGACATTGACTGACACTTCTCACAGCATTGAAGTTTACATGTTATGGTGTTTTCTGTCCCCATGCAGCATTGCCCTCTTTTTGAGGTCCTGTACAGAGCCCTTTTATTAATGTTATAAATAATTATCACCATTGTGGAAAGGGCATACAAGTCTTTTTGGTGCAATTTATGGTGAGCACCAAATACTATGCAACAGAATGTCTGTTATCTGTGATAACAGCTACCTTTGATTTCAGGTTTGCAAGACTGGACTCTGCTGAACATAGGTGATGCTGAGAGGCTGCAAAAGGCTTTCTGTAAGCAGAGTGTGCTGTTCTGTTCTTGCCAGTCCACCTCTGGCCAAGGACACAATTTGTAATGTGGATGCAATGCTAAGGACACTGCAAATCCTTTCCCTCCTATGGTAGGGCCAGGAGCACCAGTCATGGTGTTATACATGGCAAAAAAGCCTAGACAAGTCTGCAGCCTCTGCTGGGAGCATCACTGCTTCATCTTCTTCTTCTGGCGCTAAAGGGAACCCTCCTGAAGGAATGTGGTACCCAGCCCCTCTGTTTCTGTGAACAGGAGTTAGTGGTGGCTTCCCAGGGGGAATAAATCTGTCTTTGGTGCCTGCCTGTCTCACTTCTCTGCCTTGTGGGAAAATGTTATGACTGCCTCTGTTTGGGTGATTGCTCACGCTGCTGCACCCGCAGGCTTCATCTGTGAACTTTTAGCAGAAATTACACACTATGATGCTGGGATGGCGTTTGCCAGCTAGGAACTGTTTCCCAGTGTCACTCACTTGTCGTTGGCATGCAGAACTGCTGTGGTATTTCCTCAATGTTTAATGTGACCTAATTGTGTACTTCCGCTGTCTGGGAGGATCAGCTCTTCTGGTGTGACAGTTGCCATAAAATCAGTGGTGTTCAGGAGCCTCTCTGGCATTTGCAGCTGGGTGCAAGGCACGAGTTCCATGATTTTGCTGCATCAGCCCAGCAAGACGTTGCGGGGCTGTCTGTGCAACCAACTGCTTTATGTTATGCCTGGCAATAGCTTCTCAGTATTAAAAAAGTGTAACCCCTCCAGCTGTTTAATTTGATCTAGGGGAAAAAGAAGGCTTCCTACTTCATATTTACTTGGCACATTTGGTTTGAAAGCAGATGGATTGATTTACAAGATAAATGACAAAGCAAGAGAAGAAAAAGTGTGTCAGTGGCTGTACCATCACAGGGGAAGGCATTTCTCATGTGATGGTCTCACTAGTGACCTTTCTAAGTTTGTTTTTTTCAAGTCAGTTTTTTAGACCTGCTACCCACCGCTGGTTTGTTTGAGCACAGCCAACTAATTCCTTTAGTGCCCATTGTCACCTCTCAGTGTGACCTACAAGGAGGGGAAGGTGCAGAACTGAAATGAAGGAGAAGGGCTGAGGTGGCCACCTTCCCTCTCAGCTGTGCCCTCTTTGCCCACTCCAAACTTGTGCAGGAGCCTCCCCACTGCAGCACTCACCCCCTCCCTGTGGCCAGGCCAGCAAATCCCTGTGTCCTTTCAGATGGGTTGGGAAATGATCCTTCCTGAGCCACTGCTCTTTAGGCACTGCCACCCAGCAGAGCTCGGTTCTCCAAGCAGGCTGGTGTAGAGGCTGTGCCCTCCCTGCCCTGGCAGGCAGCTGGTAACCTGTGAAATATGGTTCAGCACTTTTCTTTTTTTTTTTTTTTATTAAAGTGTGCAGCTGTCCTGGAAAGGATTAGAAATCATTTCTGGAAATGACTACAGTAGTTTTTAGTGAAGAGTTCTGCTGTGTCCTTAATTATTTATAAGCATCAGGATATAAGGATGCATGTTAACCCTTCAGCAGCAAGAAAGATTGCAGATAATCTAATAGATGACATATGCAAATTTACACATTGAGTAAGTTTAGTTGCAAGTTTGAGACTTAAAAGTGAGGAAATATCAGAAATAAGGTTCCCCAATATTTTGTATGTCAGACAGCTTGTTTGGTCAGGCAACTGGATTAGATGAACATTGTATATCGCCTTTGACTGAAATAGACTGTTCCATGTTTCTGATGGCACAGCCTTCTCCTTAGAGGTCACAGATTTGCTTGCCACCTCTGCCTTGGTTGCTCTCATCACCTTTCACTGTGGTGGGTTTTGCTGAGGGGATGAATTAGGGGTAAGCTGATTGCCACGAGGCTCAAGGCTCGTGCTCCATGGCCTCAGGACCAGGCAAGGCTGCAGGATGACTGGTTTTGGCAGCTGAATGGTGTCAGGAAAAGCAGCTTCCCTCCCTCTCTGCCTCATGTTTCCAGAGGGCTGCTGAAAAAGTTAGGGAAGCAAAAGCAAGGCTACTTTTCAGGCTCAGAAACCTGTGTGCTAGAAGAACCTGTCCCTGTCCAGAGGGGAATCCAAAGAGCCTTGCAGGAAATGTCATTTGCCAGGTCCTCAGGGAAATGAGCATCGTGTCACTCCTTCGTGGCTGGAGATGTTGTCAGACCACTGGCATGCATCATCCCCAAGGGACTGTTTTCTCAGAGCATGGTACACTGAATCACTGACACATTCTTGGAATGATTCTGTTCCTCCACAACTTCATCTACTGTGTTGCAGAAAAACTTAAAAGCTGCAAGAGATTTTTGAAGTCTCATTGTGCCCTGCATCTTACAAAAGAGTAATCTCCATTGCAAACTAACTCAATCTAAACAAGCTGCTATTATACTGTATCAGAGGATACTTAGAGATGTTCCATCAGTCTCAAGCTGGACTATGGAGCGCCAGCATACAGAACTCATCATTGTTTGTTTTAACAGGAGTCCAAATATTGAAGATATCAGTGGTTTGACCTAGCAGTCTTGCAGGGCACAAGTCTCTGCTTCCACCTTGGCAAATGCAGGTTTAGAGCATTTCTGAGGTGTTCTAGTGTAGGGAGAGGAGGACCCTGAAAGTCACAGCCCCAGAGGGACCCCTGAAGGACAGTGATCTCTGCTTTTCACCAGCTGCCAGCACTGCTGATCCATGCGGGCTGGGCAGGGCAGTGTTGCCTTCATGCAAATCAGAAGAGCAAGAAAGCTAATTGCCAGGTAAGGTCATTAGGTATTTCATTCTCAACTGAACCAAGAGGTATTAGCTTCAAACTTAGAATGATAAAGTC
The DNA here is from genome assembly GCA_025920805.1 of Petroica traversi. Taxonomy (NCBI): domain Eukaryota; kingdom Metazoa; phylum Chordata; class Aves; order Passeriformes; family Petroicidae; genus Petroica; species Petroica traversi. The sequence continues at coordinate 17,197,707 of JAHLSL010000010.1, forward strand.
AGAAGCTTCAAACCAGAAACTTATTTTTTGTAATACCTAGCAGAAGAGAAGCGGGGATTAAAATAGAGATTAGTCCACATTATATCTTTGAAGCTTGGATTCATGCCCATAGCTCTGGTTCTGAATTGCTTCTCAAGCTGGGAGGCGTGTGGATGGGAAATCTTGCAAAATATCAGATCTCATAGGATTTCTGTTTCTTAAAATTAGCCATGTTGCAGGATTTGGGCACTGTCAAGACTTAGTTCTGTTTTAAAGTGAGGATTTACTTTTAAAATTAGCCTGACCATGAATTTGAATCAGATCTTTAATATGTTGTACCTTTTCCAGATGCTGCAATAACACCTGTTAGTGCAGCTACAAATAAAAAAGTACATAGTATTATTTAAAATATGCAAAAGCAATGTGTATCCCTGGTACTAAGCCACAGCATAGTTTCTCCTGGCACTACTTGTGCTTATGGGACCTGTGAAAGCAAATCTAATGCAGAGCAAGTACCTGCTATGCAAGTGTGAGCTTTGGTCACCATGGACTGTCGTAATGTGGGGCCCTTTGGCTGCTAAGGAAAAGAAAACTCTTTTTTTTTCTTTTTGGAGGCTATTTCGTAAAATTTTTTTATATTGCTTTTAATTAAAATGCAAGTGTTTAGGGGAACATTCAGATGGCACAGTGAATTTTTATATATTTATTATATACTTGTGTGTGAAGGCTTCATGGGTGGTGTGATGACCTTTATACTATGTGTCATAACATAATTTAAAGAATTTTAAGCACATGAACACTCAGGAGTATCAGATTAAATTAAATTATCAGATTAAATTAATAAATATAAATTTAATCCCTTTACACAGAGAAGAGCTGTGCATCATGCTGGTGCAGTTGGATGTCAGAAGATTTAGCCCTGCACCTTGAGACAAGGGTCTCTTGCCCCTGCATGAGCTGTGATCACTTTTCATTTTGTCCTAGTCAAGTCTGGGACAATGCTTGTGGGGTGGCAGAAAGGGCATTCTTCACAGTGGTAGTCTGTGCCAAATTCCACTCCCAGGCAATTTTGGAAGCAATAGGACTTTTCAACAAAATTGGTAGAATTGTGGAGAGCTTCAGCCTTGGCAAAACAGTACATTTCAGAAACTTGTCTTGATAATGATGGAGAAGACTTCTTTGATTGCAAAGAGATACCTAATTGCATCAGACATTTAGCAAAAGGAAGTCAGTATCTTGACAAAGTTATAAACATCTGAAAATAGGAGAATGTGAAGGGACAGCTTGTGCTAACAGGTGGCCCTACCACCATCTGCAGTAATTCTTTGATACAATCAATTGGTGGAACACTTAACATATCATCTCTCAAACTCTATTAATATTGCAGTTGTTTACTGGTTACAGTGCATTTAGGGGTGCAGATTTGGAGGCTACAGCCTGTTCCCAGCAGTATCACAAGTTTTGTAGTGCTTCAGCTTTGCATGCCCTCAACTAAAATTAGTTGTCCCCATTCAAGGAATCTCTTAAACCAGACTTAAACTCTCCTGGATGTTCTTCTGACTTACAGGGTGAGCCTTTACGTTAGACCATTCTTTGCCTTCCTCAGTGTATTTCAGCATGTACTTACTGACTATTCCTGTGCTACAGCGTTGGAATGAAATTTGGAGTTTTGCTGAACATGGACATAGGTTTGGTCATTTTCTTATTTTAGGTATTACAGCTTTTGGGGCTGTTTTGAAGTAGGTGTTGTACACAAAATTATGGTGTTCTGTATAATCTATTTCTGTAGAAAATGGAACATATTTTCATACCTATTATGGAATTCTCTGATGCAGAGGGCAGTTTATTTCTAGCTCTGTTTTTTTTTCTAGCCCCTTTTTTAGTGCTGTCAGTCTTATCCTGTGTTATTAGGACAGTTTTCAACACCACCTACTCTTAGTTGTAAAGAAAAGAGATAATTTAATTTTTCATTTTGTGGGGATTTCATTTGCCATTTTGAAATTTTTCTTGATACAAGATGTAAAAGAATCCCAGAAAAAAAATCATAGATTTTGCTAATCAAATGATGCATTTACTGCATCCCACAGAATTGAAAAAATGTTTTCAAAAATAGAAAAGGAATCATTTTGTTGCAGAGAGGTTCAAATAGTGCATTTAAGTCTTACTAAAACTTTCTGTTACCAAATTATATACTGATTTTTTCCCCAAAGCTGCCACATTTCATTTCCAGCTGCCCAGCATTTTTCAGGAATTTACAAGTCTAGCTGGGTGTCATACAAGGTTTCCTTTCAAATAAGCAAACTGCAGCACTTCATAGACAACAAAATGCAACTATTCTGTTTTCATCAGTCATTTTCTTGTTGGTATGAGTGTTTTAGCTGGCCTACCTGTGTCCAAAATATGTTCTTTTATTGTGTCCTGCAGAAGGTGCTCTCTTCCCATCTCTTTTTCCATGGACCTTCCATGAAATCTTCCTCACATGGTGTTGTGTCAGATGTGTAGAACACATCTGCCTTTCAACAAGCAATTATGTTTATGGGAATAATGTCTTCTGGAACTGGAAAGTTAGGTTAACAGATTCCGGAGCCCTCGTTAGGTAATACCTAGTGTGACAGACCAGGGCTCTTGAAAGCAGAGCACCCAAACAGATGGAACTTTGAAACTGTTTTGGAGCATCCTCTCAATGTTTGGATAAGGTAACTACTCCCTATTCCCATTAAGTATAATGTGGTATTGCTTCTTTGCCCTGACCTTATCTTCGACTGATACTACATAAATTCTGTACATACTCATAGGTATACCCATCTTTTAATAGTAAAAACACAGAAATCATCTGACTAAAGAAATGCATTTAAAACCAGTCAAGACCAAGAATGTCCCTAGTGGCAGAGTTTTATTTTTAACTTCTGTTTCTTCTTCAGGTGCTTCTATCTTTTCCAACCTTTGCACTCCGAAGTCAGAGAGGACTTGGCATCATCAGAATTGTGTTTCCATGTAGTGTGAAGATGCTCCTGTAAAAGTGAAGATCTAAGTCTTCTAGGATTGGCTGGTTTTAACTTGGCCATACTGTAAGACCCGATACAATGTCCTCCCTATAGAGCAACCCAAAAATTCTATCACAGATTCATACTCAACGTTTCAGCTTTATGAAGTGTATCATACAACCAAGAGTATATTTCAGAGACCTTGAGTCTCACTCTTACCTGCATTTGCAGGGACCACATGTGAAACACAGTGTTCCCAAATCCTCTTGAGAGAGTCACTTGGATAGGGAAAAACAACCTTTCCAGCTTTGTAACCTTAATAGAGATTGCAGTATTCCTTCAGAGCAAAATATGCATGACACCTGGAAACAATTATTCCTTTAAAAGTCACTCAGCACTGAAAATTAAAACTAATAAACAATGAAGTTTCCAGTTATCCCATGGTCTGGGTGCCCCACACTAGAACAAAGTCATTTCTAGAAAGCCTCAGCAGGGTGGGCACGAAGTCTTGGATCCTAAAGCTGACCAAGCTGTTCTGAGACCAAGCAGTAACATTTATGTGAAATGAGATGGAAAGGGAGGTTTTCTTCCCGTTTTATTATGGGAAGAAAGGGGAATACATGGAATTGGGTCACACTAGCAGACGTCATCCATCAAAGAACTGAGCACAGACTTAGAGCCAATTCATACTTTTTGGGGACATGGCACATATTTATCTGGCCCCTTTAAAACAGTCTAATGTAGGAGCATCAAAGGGTTGGAAAGGCCTACAGTGAAAAACTAGTGTGACTGGGGTCTGCTGGGCTGGTGATGGAGCATAAATGCTCTGCCAGTCTTTGCTGACAGAGTGGGTGTCAAGATATTTCAGAAGGGACAGATGCCAAAGCAGATCCTGATTGATTTAGATCTCACTAAATGTTGCCTTCAACCTTCCCACAGTAATGTGGAAGGTGACTGAGAGCTGCTTTCTCTTCCCTCAGCAATATTAAGGTATGCTCTAAAACAGAAGTTCCTAGATTAACTATTTTGTTCAAAAGACTTGGAAGACTATGAGTCTGTTATTAGCCTGGTTTCCCATGGAAATGGGTTTACCTGGTTATGCTATATCAGTCTGCCTCCTGACAACTCTGAAGAGAAAAGTTCTCAATTCCTTGAGTTCTGTGCAAACAGGTGGCTGTTTAGATGGGAGGGACCCAGGAGAAGTGGCCACTGCAGTGTGTAGAGCTTGCTTAGGCAGAGGATGGGATGTCAGAGATGGGACATACTTTAAAATTATGCCCAGTTGCTCTGTTTTCTGACAGTCTTGATTTTGCTGAGCATTCTTCTACCCAGTGCCAGGGGCTTGATGAACTCCCAACATGTTGCACTGTCTTGATGAAATATTAGTTGAAGTCCAGGGCCTCAAGTGCCTCACTTGCCCTGGTGCACTTGAAGCTGGAAAAAACCCTTATGCAGCTCTGTCAGACAGTATGATAGATGGTTAAACACCCTCTCCTGTTTTACTGAAGACAGGAATAAATTTATTATCAGGGCTTCAGGAAACTCCATTGCTTAATGGTCCCAAAGATCCCTTAGTACCTACTGTTCTCCAGAAGGACTAGGTGGTAGTGCTGATGAACATATTTGTGCTGATAAACATTATGCACAATTTGCATGCCAGCTGGATCAGCTACTTACTTGCTATTCTTTTTGCAACCATAATTTTTATCATAAATATTTTCCAGACGTACATCAGCAGCTCGTATCGCTTGGCTGGCAAGTCTAAGACAAGACTGTCTTAGTAAGCCAGACGGTTTGTACAAAACAAGCTGACTCTGTAGCCCAGAAAGTGGTCATTTCCTGATTCCTTTGAGTCTCTGAGCTCTTTCTCAATACCTATGGTACATCTGCAGGCAGATTATGGCAAGAATGTTGTAACTCCACAGGCATTAATGGAGGAAATGGTATTTTACTGGCTTGCATTATACCTCTTGCCAGTGAAATACTGTTTTTAAAAGAACTTCAGGTTGGATGGGTGCTAGAGGAAGCAGTTAGGACCTCAGCTGTTGAACTTGAGACTGTACTTTGCAGCTCAGTAAAACGTGACACTGAAATGTAGGTGACACTCGGTATTGCACTTCCATAGAGAGGATCTGGCAGTGAAGGGTGACACCCATTACTACATAACTGTGATCTGTCTAGGTAAAGAGGGTGAATAGCAAGATGGGAAGGAGATAAAAGAAAGGCAAACCTGCAAAGTGAGAAATGCATGGGAGGGATGGAGCTGATGTGCAGCAAAAGAAGAGGGAGCAGGGGAGAGGGATATTAAATCGGCAGCAGAAGTGCAGGTTTGCAATTCAGCCTTCCTAGAAGCCAGAGCCAGGGCCCTGCTGAACAGCCTCAGGGCAGTCCAGGGATGAAACTTGTGCTGCATCAAGTGAGGCAAGGGACAATACTGCTCTCCCCTGCTGGGCAAGCCTGGGATGAGTCTGCACTGGGAAGACAATGAAGGTGCTTTAACAACCTGTTAGATTGTCATTCTCCCAGTGACATTGCTAGTTGGATCAGGATGGAATTTACTCCTCACCTCAGGGTACTAGGTGGGTTTTTTGTTGTCCTCAGCACCCTGGAGGAGCAAGCTTCTGAAGGTCATAAAGACATTTACCCCTGGGATTTTCTAAGTGTCTGTGGTGGCTTCTGATGACAGCAGGAGGTGTAAGCTTGGGTTTTGGGAGTTGTTTGTTTGTTTTAATGCTCCTGCATTTTCTGACAGGTGGTCACCTGCAATGGTCTCTCTGCAGTGCTCCCTGTACAGCAGTTAGAGAGGGGCTCCCTGAAGAACTGTGGTGGGTGAGTCTGGAGCAGTCCCTGGGTGGTTGTGTGGTGAATGAACAGATCATTCAATTTCAGCCTTGCTACGCCATTTGTCCACTGACATACCAGAGATAATAACTCCTAACTTAGTTTTTTTTTCTTCTTCTTCCCTTAAAACATAAATAAGTAGAAGAGTGGAGAAGTAGGAAGTATATGGAAGTCCTTGTAGTCTCCTGTTTGGTGGTGATTGGTCCAGATTGCCTTGTGCTTCAGTATTTTATTACTACTCTAACGCTTATCAAAACATGCTGAGCACTCCTTCAAAGAACAAACAGCCTGCATGAATGCAGAGGCTGATGTTTCCACTCACTGCCTTACTATCAACAGAATGCAAGTCCAAATGGCTCTTAGAATCTCGATTTTTTTACTGCAGGAGGTCCCAAATCCAAGCTCTTCAGCTCCTAGTGAGGAGAATGGGAAAGACATTTCAGCACCAACTTTCTGTGTTTTGCCTTAACAATTAAAGGCAGCTCTGTGCCCAAGCTGCAGCAGACAAACTGTAGTCCCTGCAGGCAGTGCACAGGCTGCAAAGACCTTTGTTGTTCATAGCACAAGCATCTCCCCTTCCTGCTGTGGCCCACAGCTCCAGCTGGTGAGAAAGGGCATATGGCAGGCTGGGTGAGACTTATGGGTGAGGTTTCAGGTGTCTCAGAACATGCTGGACAATAATGCTTTCATTTTTAATCCTTTTATTATCCAAATGGCTGATTAAAAAGCAAGAAAACTGCTTGCAATGAAATGCTGTAGCAGCAGTTTGTTTTTGGTGGCTGAATCCATACTTTTTTCAGTATTCCTAGACAAGCAGTGGGGCATGGAATGACTTCTTACTGCCCTAGATAGAAATGGACAAACCCCAGTCATCTCTGCAGACACTGCAGACTCTTTATACTGCCAACGCTCACTAAGGATCCTGTTTTCACATCTGCTCCATTCCTATTTTATCAACTAACCAAAAAGCCTGAATTTTAAGCAGAGGCTGGTCCCTTCCTAGCTTTTCTCACCTTTGTGCTGTGGTAAGGACAATTAGTTAGGACACCAAGGTCTTTCCAAAATTCTTCTTCTTCTTTTGATGCCCAAAGAGGGTAGGGCTATGCACTTCTGAGAAGGCTGGCAGTCCACTGCAGTACTTCCTGGTGGCATGGCTGGGAAGGGGTACCTTAAAGAAGCTCTTCCTTCTTTCTGGCTCAGCAGAGCTTTCCTGCTCTGCTTGCTATCAGTCACTCAGAGGTCATCACTGACATCACCTTCACATACACCTTGCTCTGGGTGGGTTAGCAGTGACAAAAGAGCTTGTCTTATTTTGGTGCCTTGACCTGAGTGATTCACTCAAATCTGATGGTGCCTAGAAGGTATGATTAAATAGCCATGACTGATTAAACAGCAGTGATGGCTCCAGCTCTACGTGTCATAGACATTTATTTACTGTTTTAAAATCCTGGCCCTGTTGATAGCTGGTGTGTTATCTAAACTCTTTCACAGGGGTTTGCCAAAGTGCATAAGAGTCCATCTGAGAATTGCTGTGCTTGGGTCATTTTTGTAGATCAGGGGTGCAGAGAAGAAACAGCTTGTCCAGTTCTAAATATACTGTCCTTGACAGACATGAAATAAGCCCACTGATTAAAATAGCTGCCTAGTTCCCAGTTCAAGGTCTTACTGTATAACATCAGTGTTTGGCTGCCCTTCTGATAAACTTGGAGAAGGAGTGATTTCCATTTTGTTCCTTTCAAAAGGGAAGAAGTTGAAGGATTGTCATGCAGCAGGAATGCACCGATTCTAAGAATTTCTAAACAAGACCCACTGCACTGTGAATGGCAGCAGGAGCCAGGATTTATAGGGAGATTACTTGCTTAAACGTAGCCTGAAGGAATGAAAAATGAGCAGCCCGTAAAGAAATTTGTTGAATATTTTGGCAGTGAAGCAGAGTTGGCTTAATTTATTAGCAATAACAAGCTATCTTTTTGCAAACAGATTTCTGAGAGTGATTCTTTTTCTCCAATTGTGCCCTTTGGAGGTGCAGCTCTTGGTGAGATGTACGATTATACTGGCTGCTCAAAAACGTGATGGTACAATCTATCTTTTTCTCTGTATGGCACAATTGAACGCTTGGTGGATCATCAGCTGCCATACCAGGGGTGCTGGTGCCCTCTTGCCTTCAGCACTTCTTTATTGATGGCCAGAGAGGGTGGGAAGGAGGGCTGGTTGCAGACATGCTGAGCCCTAAAGGGGGTAGTGAACCATGGTTGAACAGGGATACCACAGGTCCCAGATGAAGCTGAGCAGGTGTACTGCAGGTTCAAGACCAGACTGAGGAGACTAAAAGGCATTTTTGTCCCTTTGCTATGTCATGCAGTGCCATAGTCCACTTGCCCCTCTAGCTGCCACCCCCAGTCACTGCCTCATGTGGCTGTCATAGCCTGGGACAAGTGACTGTGAAGTTGCAAGGGTTAGAGGTCATGAGTCCCAGCCAGCATGCGGATGAAACGATGGCTTCGTTTGAGTCTCTAAAATTTCTGCTATTACCTTCAGTAAAATGCCTTATTTTCCTGTGATAATTTTTGTGTTTGTGTATGCCCTGGCATACATGTATATGTAATCCAAGATCCCCACAAAACTGCTTTCCATTGGTAAAGCATCCTGTAGGTGCCAGTTCCTCTGAAATTTTCCATTCAGCTATCTGCACAAATTTAATACTGCGTGTGTCTCCAGGAGCTTTGTTTTTGCCCATGTGAAGCTGACTGTCTGTAATGAAGTCATGAGTTATTTGCCTAAAATAAGAACCCAGACTTCAAAATAAGAAACCCAAAACCAATCCCACAGCTATTTTTTTCAAGTTCTAAAAAAAAATTTCATATTTCCTTTTTAAATGAATCTCTCACCACTTAGTATGAACTTGCAATTCTGCAAGACACGGAGAGCTTTTTAAAGCAGATGCTAAACCTGAAGTCAGTGAAAGATCTAAGCAAGTGCTTAAAGGTGAGCATGTGCTCAGGCACTTGCTAATTTGGGACAGAGCATTCAGTGTTCTTCTGAGTTGTATCTTATGTTTCAAAGGAAAAGCTTTTGTTTTGCCGAATGGTTCATTTTTACCTTGCTATGTGCTGAGAGCTCAGGGTAATCCCATTTGGAAAGAAGCAGAGAGGATGGAAGGTTACACTTGGAAAAAGCTATTTTCAGTGCCTCTCTCTAACCCTGTTTTCCTAATTATGATCAGCTAATGCTGACAGACTGGTTCACAGAAATTAAACCTTTTTATACAGTACAAACAAGTCCATGAGGCCTGGAGCTGGACCCTACTTGAGCACAAGTAAAATAAAGATCCCCTGTGGCTTTTAATTCCTTTTTATTTAGTAACTTAATTGAACCTGTACTATTCTCCCTCTGTAATTGATTACCACACAGAAAAAGTAATGAAACAGAAAACTTTATTTTCTTTTCAGTGATCTTTATGATTATAATGGAAATGTTTCTACTGCTTCCTTTTGGAACATAAAATTTCCCAGTATAAGCAAAGGAAAATCAATGTTAGTTAATTGAAGGCATTTACATGGTTGAAAGATTAAAAGTTTGGGGAGGGGGGTTGTTGTCTTGGTTTTTTGGTCTGGGTTCCCCCCCCCCCCAGTAGATCAGCTCAGATTTTTCAGAATTAAAATTAATCTGGCATTTTACTGTCCCTTTCTATTTTTTCAAAGCCAAATCACAGAGTTTGGGGACCTGATCCAAAACCCACTGAAGCCAAATGGGAATGGTTCCATCTAATTCAGTGGCTGTGGATCATACTGTAGCAGCACATATTCAAGACACATTTATATATGTATGCACACACACGGATTCCTATCTGCTCCACATCCCATTTGCCATAACTGGAATTTATTTCTGAGCAAAATAGGAAAGGAAAGTTGGGGGGGGTTTTCCTGGATTTAAAGATAAGCTGATGATAATTCTGAATTTGATTATATCCTTTTAATCTTGTTCTTCTTGTACTTTTCTCTGCTGCTTTAAACTGTGAAGCTTGGTTTTCTTAATTTTGTGTACATTACTCCTTCTCCTATTGTTCCTTTTTATTTGTGTGTCTCCTCTGCCTTTGGCAAGCCAAGAGCCTCAGGGACACAGTTCACTCAGTGCCCAGCACTGCACCCAGCTTCCCTCCACTTCACCCTTCATGAAGGTGTGGGGATTTCTCACTGATGCTCAGAGCTGGCTCAGAGATAAATGACTCAAGCGTGAACATCCAAGGCAGTTGCCAACTTTCCCCACCCCTTACCTTTGTGCATACAGTTTTTTTTTGCCTTGGAGCAATTTTAATAAAGGCTATTTAACAACATACTTTGGCATAGCATAAGCAACATTATTCCATCTGTTTCTACTGAAAATGTAAAAACGTGTTGGTATACCATTAGGATTCCAATTTTCAACCATTAAAAATCAGACAACACTGGAGTTACAGACTGCTTTTCATAGCTATTTAGTGATTTTCCTTGCCTTTGTTTTTTTTGGAGCTCCAGTTTAGATGCCTTTAAAACTGTCTTGTGTTCAAAGAGTTTTGAGCACCCATCCTTGGAAACAAAGACTCTCTTAGGTATATCAGTTTGGACAGCCAAAATTACTGCTTTCTGTTGACAGTGCAGCAGAGGTGATATTTTAAAGAGTGTTTAGAATCTCACTGAAGAGATGAAGGAGGAAGGTAAAACATTCATCATAACTTCTATGAGAATTAACCTTACATTAGACAGAGGGCTTGAGCATGCTAACTTTAATATTTTGCCGAACTCAGATTGGTATAAAAAAGAGAATATTAAAGGTAACATTCAGTGCTTTTCTGAATTGGGACCTTAACACTTCTGTTTGATTTTTCTGGGGGATTAATTATAACGATACATCCGGCAGAGTTTTCTCTAAACATCACATTTTAAACAGTGATGATAGAATATCCTGTCAGTGTGATTGTGGTTATTTGTGCCAAAAGTCTCATTTTTAAGAGTTATGCTGGTACAGTCAGGAAACAAAGTGAAGCAGCATGTGGCTTCCTGGCATTCGTGCCTGTTGAGAACAGCTTTCACTGTCAATGCTGCAAACTCAAAACAATGTTCACAGGGAGATATCCATTGACGCAGAACAGTCTTAAGCAAAGATATGATGCTGTACAAACAAGTGATCAAGGAATGAACAAGAAAAGGTTCTTTGCCGGACCTGATTCTATGAACAATAGAATAGATTGGTGACATGAGGGCTGGAGGCAGCCTTGGCTGCAATGGCTGTGGGGCTGTGGAGCTGAAGGCCCGAAGATGAGGAAGCAGGCCAAAAAGCAGAATCACAGCCCTGGATTTCAGGAGAGCAAAATACACCTCTGTAATGGTGCATCCCCTCCTTCCCCACTCTTTTTCAGGCCACACTCTGATCTAAGGAATGCTCATTAGGCCTTGACCTTGACGAAGAGCATCTGGGCTCAGCTTCTCTAGAGCTTATCAGAAAGACTTTCTGCTTCCAGAACTTGTGCTCTCTAACCAACTCCTGCTTTTTTATTTTATGAACAGCCTTGGAAAGTTGTTGTTTGGTTTTTTTTTCTGAATGGCATAATGTTCTTGTTCTCACACTTTCAAAGAAAGTTTCTGACCCATAGTGCAGCCAGGATGAAATATGGTTATGACTAAAGCCAACTCTCTTGCAGCCCTATCAACAGCAGCCCAAAAGGAGACCCTCTGAGCTCTCCTGGACTGCAGGAGGCTGTGATCAGCAACCTCCCTCTGAGTGGGCCTCTCAGGTTTGCTGCACTCAGAGGACTGCCAAACCAGGACAGATCCTGGAGCCCACTCTTTGAGCATTGACTCTTTGGCCATTGAGAAATTTCAAAGGCTTCACTACCTTTGAGGAGAATTTTTTTTACAGGAGCTCTGGACAGATTCCTTATGTCTCTGTGCATGCAAGTGTGTGTATGCTGTATCAAATATGGGAGAAATACTGCTCTCTTACATTCTTAAGTGCTTCAGATATGTAAGTTAGCCTTGTAAATAAGTTACTGTGGTGATACAGTACATCCTGTATGAATCCATTACTAAAATGTGTTAAGTTAAATTCCAAGTTAAGTTAAATGTTGGTAAGTTTAAGCACTACTAAGTTTAAATGCTGTTAAGTGATATCAGGCCTTTAGACCATATTCCTTTTTATCCTTAGCCTTTCTATAATTTTGTCACATAGATAAACACACACAAACACACCGATAGTTTTTGGTTAATTTTGGTTTGGATTGATTGACTTGGGATTTTTGTTAGTTGCCTTCCCTCAGTGTGCCTTAATCATTTAGTAAATACCAGTTTGAACCTTGCCAACAACCTTTGTTGTGCTGTTGCTTTTATATTAAACCTGTTTTTACTGATACCTTTGCCAATGATTCTTTAAGTGACCTCTTAACACTCATTAATAACAATCCCTTCAGAGATCTGCTTGGAAGAATCCAATGGAACAATGGCTGCAGAGAGAAAAGGAGTCTAGGAGTGGTGGGTGCTCAGGAAAGGACCATCTGAAAGCACAGGAAATAAAGCAAAATTGGCAGGAAGCCTGTATGCATGAGCAAGGAGTGCCAAACTGAATTCAGACATATAAGAAAGTGTACAACACTGTAGAAGGCTACAAGGTTGATTAAACAAGACTTTTCCTTTGTAAATCCATACAGACTGTTCCTAATCACATTCTTATCCTTCATGGGTTTGGAAATGCTTTTCAGGACAGTTGCCTTTATCAGCTTCCTAGGGACTAAGATGAACTCAACCAGCCTGTAGTTCCTCAGATTTTCTTCATTGCTATTCTTGAAGTTGGAGGAATATAATTTCTGCTCCAGTCATCAGCAGAAATTGTTTGAATTCAAGTGGCTGACTTCTAGAAAATTATTCAAAATTTTCCATAATATTAAATATCTCAAGACTTCTTTCACATATATATCATTGGAGTGTTACTGTATTAAGTCCCTCCTAAAAAGAAATTCCATCTTTTTAATAGCTATTACAGGTAGGTACACTCAATGTAGAGCGACTGCAAGTGAACATTATCACATCAGTAAATGTCTGCAGTACATTCAAAATAGCTTGTGTGTAGCTTATCAGAAACCTTTAAGGAAGCATGATGATTCTGAAATTATTGTAGTGGTGATGATGGTGAAAACAGAGGGAGTTGTTTTTTACCCTTTTTATTTTCTTCGGGGTGTTTTATTTTTTTCTGGGTATGAGGTGCTGGAATGTGTCCAGGTTTGGGCAATGAAGCTGGTAGAAGGGTCAGGCATTGGAACAGGCTGCTCAGGGAAGTGGTTGAGTCATCATCCCTGAAGGTATTTAAAGAAGTGTAGGTGTGGTGCTTAGGGACATGCTTTAGACATGGGCTTTACAGTGCTGGATTAATGGTTGGACTTGATGATCTTTCATGTCTTTTCTACTTTAAATGATTCTATGAGTCTGTAATTTACTGTGGGTACCATAGCAGGCCATAGTAAGAGAGAGAAAAGCATAATTTTGTGGTGGCTGCTGTGCTGTCTGATACAGCTGCTTGCAAAAAACCCAAGAATGTGCTGAGAAGCTGCCTCTCTGTTCTTCCTCAACATTGCTGTGAACATGGCTCCACTTGCACCCCCTGACACTGAGTGCGCATGTACACACTGAGTCCAGCGTGGACCTGTTCCCCAGCCTTTGACTGTGCTCCTCCCTGGGACAGGCCTCTGGGACCATTCATATCCCCCTGACTGCTGGAACTGGCTGCTCTCAAATCTGCCTTTTTTTTTTTTTTTTTTCATGAGGTGTGACTCATCAGAGTCATCAAGCAGCAACCTCGTAAAAATGGCTTTTCTAGAGCCATGGAAACCACAAGATCCCATTACAAGCCCTTTCATTTTCAGTGACTAATGAAAGGTCACCAATAATGAGACAAGAGGAAATTCTTAACTCTTTCTCAGGTTCCCTTTTTCCTCCTTAGTAAAAACAAAGCTTACTAGTCAATGAAATTCAACTCAGATGGGTATTCTTTGTACACGCTTCACTAGTGCCTGGCTAGTTGACAGAAGACTGCCAAATGTCTGTTCAAGTTTCTAGATTTTCTTGCAAAAAGCATTTGCGGCTTGTAAGATACATTTTGGCTACTTCAAAGGTCTCGAAACAGCTGTTTTTTTATCATTTTCTTTTTCTTTTTAATTTCCATTTGTGATTTTATATATAATATAAGTGAAAGTGGTAAGACGCAAAGTATCAGGGTTTCAGACTGGATTCATGAGCAGATAAGCAGACCTTTATGATCAGACAATAGAGCAAGCTGGTGAAGTCAGTGTAACCAAGTCCTGTAGTTAAAATTGCAGAGCTGGGAATCTGGAAGTCTTACTCATTAATTTGATTGTAGCATATTAAGAAATAAAGAGGGTAAGAGGGCAGACAGACACAGAAACACACTTATGAATTTAAAAAACAAATTGAGCCTCATGTGCTGCTGGCCCTATTAATGTGATTCAACATAGGCCAGCTTTCAGACCTATGCAGAGATCTTGTAAAATTAATATGAGCAATATGCTGAAAAATAGAGGTATGGGACTCATAAGGACTGGGAACTAAGCTTATGGCTGGCAGGATGGGCAATGTAGGAGTGTGAAGTGAAGGGCTGTGGAGCATCATATGCACTTTAATTATCAAGTGCTTTTTAATGTCTGTTAAGGGCCTATTCAACTTAGAACCATTATACAGATATGCAAGAGTCTGTGGTGTAATGGGCTCTGCATTGTGCTTTATTCTGAAGGAGAGCTGTTGCTGGGGTCAGAGACCTATCCACCCAAGACTTCATTAAGTGGCCCTAAGTCAGCACATGTGTGATGCAAAGGATCAAATGTCATATTTTTCTCCCTCATTCCCTACCTTGCATTCCCCTGTTTTCACTCAGTGCTGGCCTCAGGGATAATGGCTGGTGGGCCCTGGACTGGACGCCAGTGGCAACTTTTACCCCATGCCTGTTGGCTATTGATTTTAATACATTGCTCTATCTCAATTTACAGCAACAAAGTAGATGGTCTTGCTTCAATCTACTTGAGAAATAGCTCTTCTTCTTCTCCATTTTCCCACCTCATCAAATCCCCAAAGGCATCCCAAACTCACCCATGGCTTACCTCCTTCGTAAGGGGCACATAGATTTATGAAAGCTCTAAACAGCAGAGGTAAGTGGGATGATTTTTTTTTATGGTTCTTCATTTGCCTTTGTATAGAAAACTTACGAAAATGGCTTCTAATTGCAGGTAAGAAGATAACTCTGAGAGACAAACAAACACCTGTGCAGTACTACCCAGCCACTTGAAGTAGGGAAGCAGCATCATCACTGTGATTACAGAGCTCCCTAAATTCCTGCAGATTGTGGCTGGGAACTGTGATAGGATTTATTTTTTGAAACTTGGCCAGAAGCTCTTTCGAAAACTTTCTGTATGGGAAGTATGAAGAGTAGCAAGGATTTTAAATCCAACCTCTGAACCCTACATGGCCTGATATTTCAGAATGAGACATGGACTCCCCATTAGCCACCTGGTATTGCACCTGACTTCTGGGCTGCTTGGAGAAGCCCTTGCCAGAGAGTGATGTCCCAGGCCGAAAAACCAGATCCCTTTTCCAAGTCCAGTGCCATGCCTGTCTGGGGTCACCAAACTGTGAAGTTTTGTGGATGCTGTGGAAATGCTGTGAGTCACAGAAATAATTTCCTGCAGCATCACTATGTGTGGGTTCTTGCTTAGGGCTGTATAGAAGAAAAAGCTGTGCCACCCCCAAGAACACACATGGTGAAATCAAGGGCTTATTCTCAAGTGACTGCATCTTCAAAGAAACTGTCTGAATTAATAGAGCACTGTCAGAATGTCTGAGTCCTTTGGAGGTCCAGCTCAGCAGTGCTGTTTAGTATCTATGTACCTGTCACTTTGCTTTAGTTTCATCGAGTAAGGAAAAGAGGTGAAAACCAAGAAATGAGCTCAAGTGATCCCATGTGGGATAAATTGGACACAGTGACAGATGAGAGGCAAGGGCAAACTTCCTGGTTATGGCAATATCCAGCTGATGGATGTGATGAAACACACAAATGCTTCTGTCCTATGGTTTTCTGGTGAATGAAAGGTGATGAGAAAAGAGTTTTTTCAGGCTTCTCATTGTAAAGTCTTTCATAATGCAGATGGCTTCTGTATGGTCTTCAGTACCAGCAAAACAGATGTTTCTTAGAAGCTTTTGAGAAAAGTATAAGAACATTTCAACATCAAGGTGATGACTAACACCATTCTCTTCCCTGTATGCTGTTATTGATCCTCTTAATGGCCCTCATTTATTGACTTCCTTTTTGCTGTACCAGGAGATCATTGACTCATGTTTTGAGTCTAGAGGTTATTTGGCTAAAGATGAATGTAGTTATACTTTCGTTTGCTTGTTCTGTTGTCTTATGTCTTACTGACTGAGAATTTCCTACGAGAAGATCAAATAAAATAATTCTGTCCCTGTGGTCATGAGTCCTGAAGAGAAAAATAGCCTTCATCATTTTAGTACAGAACTGAAAGATTTGATCTGGGGATGCCCAAAGATGTGCCAGGCTGTTCCAGAGGTAGAATTAATTGAAACACAGGAATGAAAAGGGACATCAAGTTTCTATGAAATGGAGCTTAGATGCTGCAGTCAGCTCTTTGCCTGGCTTCAGAAGTAACTGCTGACAGAATCGATGTGATGTGCTGTGCAGGGAACTGTTTATCACAGTATCCATTCAAATGCACTCAGTGCAAATTCTGAGCATTTGAAGACTTAATGTTATACAGCTTCTGTCAGGAGCAGAAATGGGGACACAGCGGATGTGAGCTGGATCTCTTCCTGGGACATTGATTTGGATTGGAACACCAATAAAAGAGAAATGGTCCCCCAAAGAGGAAAGATTTTGTGTTGAAACAAAGTGTGTGCAAGTATGTACATAGCATAATGCAGCTGATGGAAGATGATCAGATAAAAATATTGGTGTGAAGACCAGGTAAAAATCTAATTTTGGGCCTAGTCATCTTACAGAAATGAAGCACAATAACCCAGAGGCTATTTGAAACAGTTATTGCCTTAACTCCTTCCTTGCCTTAACCTTTCCAAACATGCCATTAATGTAAAAATGTGGGAAGTTAATTAATAATGAGTCTCAATTTAGATTTTACCATGGCCTTTCAGATAGGTCATACACTATGACTCTAAGGACTACTGCAATATAATGTAACACAAGCCTGGAGTGATGAATATGTAAATCTTTGTGATATAATATCCCACAATCTAATTTACATTGGAACTCATCAACTTCTACCTGAAGAGATGGTTTAATAGGCATTTGCTTGAAATCCTGCAATTATCCTAGACATAAGCACCAGACACAAGTGAACCAAAGCTGTCCTAAGATATTCAAGAAGCATTCCCATTAAAGACTGCAGGTGTGCTCTGTCCATCTGTGCCTTGGCAGAATATAAAACTCAACATCACCTGAAGCTGACGTGGTGTAAGTGCTCCTTGGAAGGACTGGCACATATGAGGTCATTTTGGCTTTCCCTGCAAAGGCCTGTCATGCAACACGCACAATGAGCTTGGACAGAGTTTTTAAATCTTGTGTAGTGCCAGGTGGAAAACAGACAAAGAGATGTGCATGAGAAAGGTATTTTTCACTCTAGGTGAGACTGTTAGACAAGAAAGAATTTTAATGATATTCTTAACTGAGAAAGTTTTTTGCTCTGAACTTAAGTGGAGTGGATCCTGGAAATTAAAAAAAAAATCATACTCTCCACCTCTTTTTAAAAATAATAATAAAAAGTAGTTATAAGCACTGATTTGGTATTAAGTATTAGCAGTATACTTCTGCACTGAATCTCACTGCCTCTGTTGCATTAGACAAACTGGGAGTATATTTTCTCTTTTCTCAAAGAAGCCTGGTTTTCTCTCCTGCTTTTGCTTGACTGGCCAACAGATGAATTCAGAGTGAACAGATCAGCTCATACATAAGGACCTAAAAATATCAAAATAGAGGTAAATATCAACGTTCACAAAAGTTTTTCTTGGAAAGCAGCCTGGGAACATTGGCAGTGTTCCTGGTTACTGAAAGCATTGTTTTGTGGGCTTTAGGCCATGGCACTGCATTTGTTGTTTGTTTCCTTGGCATTTAGCAGATTTCTGAATATCCTTTTGTTATTTTCTGTCTCTTGTTTCCTTTTGCCTTCCCAGGACCCCTGGGCAGAGCCCTCCTGTTCCTGCAGGAAGTCTCCATCCTCACTGTGAAGGGGAAGAGAGAGGCTGAGGGAAACCTGTGAAATCCAGAAATGAAATCTGGGCAATGACACACAGAGGAGGACATTCCATTGAATAGGAGGCCAACAGGGTACCTGGTGCCCTTTCAGCACCCACCGGCAGTGCTCCACTCACTTCTCAGCTTTTCCTCATGAGGAATCTGCTGCACACTGACCAAGGTAAGAGGAGAAAAGACAGCCCTTGATCACACTGGAACAAAGGAAGATTAGAACTGGGCTTTACTGAAAAGGTGGGGAAATCCTAAGGTACAGAGAAGTTAAAGACATTAGAAGACATCCAGGTGCTGCCCCAGAGAACAAGAGGCTCCTAAAGGTGCCAGTCCTACAATAAAGAAGAGGTCAGTACAGGGGCAAAGTCTTCTAAAAACCTACATGTTCAGACTGAAATGGCCCAACAATGTGCCTCCAGTCTTCTCTGAAGTTAATGACAGCCAAGGACCTGCAGTGCTAGGCAGGACCAGCCAGTGCGGTGTCCTGGGTGAGAAAGGCTATCATGTTCTCCTTGGTACTGGGCAGGGGTGATCTGCCCTGGGAGTCTGTGTGTGTTGTAAATACCAGTGATGTACAGGGACAAAGCCTCCAGGAATGTGCTCTCTGCTCAGAAGAGAGCAAGAGCACATATTTGCCAAGCGATTGCAGAGATGCTTTCAAGCAGAGTATCCTGATTTGTCTTTTAACATGATTAATGTCCTGCGTGTGAATGGAAAAGTTGTTTCACTGTTTAATGGCTATTTAACGTTTGTTTGTCTGGGCTTTGTGAATAAGACTTAGGCTCTTAGAGCTGAGCTTGGGCTCACAGCTCCTCTGCAGAGTTGCCCCACAGGCTTGATATAATTAGGAACACTAAATCCAGGTTTTGTTACCAAAGATAAAAACGCCTCTTGGTACATATGTACAATCACAACTTTTCCTCTGTATTCCCTTGTGGGAACCAAGCTGTGACTACAGACTGACAGGTGAGGTAGTACCACTGGACTACTGTTTGTGTGCAGGTGGGAAGCTGTCACTCTGTGGTGTTGGTTCACACACCATCATCAGGTTGCTCCTGTGTCACCACCATTCCTTTCCATGAAAGCATGAGCGTGCTTCCAGACATGCATGGTACAAAGAGGTGTGCATGTGTGCCATCCACTTCCTTAAGACTCTACTTGTTTTGATTTTATAGTGTCAGGTACAAAAGCAAACTGTCATTTGGTTGCATGGCCATTTTCAGTCCTACGGTGTCATTTTCTAGACCAGTTTGGTCAATTGTTTGTAGTACAAGGCAGGTGAACATGAGTGAATAAAGAAATAGGGATGGGAAGAATAGGGTGGGAGGGAATATGCAGGATAACAGCATTCCCTTGTCTCAGGTTCAGCCCTTGACAGGACTTGGGAGGAGCAAATAAAACTCCAGGAAAATGAGCCATTCAGTGCTAATGGTAGATGCTTTCATTTTCCATCTCCAAACTGCCCACTGTGTTATTATTTTTAAGACTCTGGAAGAGATGAATTGGGTCAAAATAACCTAAAACCACACGATGTACTGATCTTTTGTTGGAGCCCTTTGAAGTAGCGCATGTGCCACGTAAGTTGAAACAAATTAATTTTAGAGCTAGTCTGTCTGCTTTAAGCTTCCTGACTTGAGAAGTGAAGGATTTTAAAATGTCTTTCATGTTGGAGTGCTCTGAGGCCTTATTTAGTAATGATTTTAATAAGGTTTTGATCTTCAAGTGAAAATTTCAGTAGAAGGACAAGTGACTGCAAACAGTAAAGCACAATCATCCCTCATTTTAATATTCAGTTATTTTATATAAATGATCATAACAGCCAGCTCATTCTGCCTTGTCTCTACAGATATTTGCTTTCAGAGGAGAAGGCTGACAAGCAATGTAGTGACTGTTTACCATTTGGTTTCTTCACAGAGATTGGTTGTGGCAGCATCTCATTGTCATGGTTGTTGCTTGAGCCAGCTAGGAGGTTAAATATTTCATTATGTTCATTTTGATACTTGCATTGATCTCCTGTGGATTCATAATTAAAAACAAAACAAACCTACCCCAAACAATTGCATGTGTCTAAATCACTTACGTATGTTTCTTGTTCCAAGTTCTGTATGGGTTTCTTTTTAATATAATTCTTGGCATGACGGAAGCTGTGCCGGTTACATTGTTGGTATCGATAGCCCAGAATGTTTCCAGTGACACTAAGTTTGTTGGGGCAGACTGTGAATTACTTGTCAGTTCTTGAGAAGTCAAAGCTTAATTGCTGATCAAATGTTTAAAATATGACTTGTATTACCAACTGGTTTGGATATAAATTCTTTCTTGGGACCATTAGGCAAGAAGCCCAAGAACTGGCAGTGTTGAAGCTCTGCTCAGCAGCTGCAGTTTGTAAGTCAGCTCCAGGCTTTTCTTCTAGACAGACATTCTCAAGTTTTTCACATTTTTTTCCTTCCACTTTGGTGGGAATAACTGGAAATAAGTTTAGGACCACTTGAATTAGATTTCCCCCCTCCCTTTCTATTTTTCCTGGCCAGTTATTGAGCCAACTAATCAGTTATTATGCAGTTCTCTCTATTATGTTCCATATAAATCCATAGTTCCTACCAGATTGTTTGCCATCCCTTTACCTTCTTTCAATAGCCATGGACAAATGGTCATTGAATCCAAATAGTTGTTGCAGATGTTTCTGAAAAAGTAGACTTTTACCTGTGAAACCGTAGAAGATGAGAAAGTAAACCAAAACAGAAATTCTTAGTGAGTTCATCTCCAAGCATATTGTATTTTTACAGATGAATCTACCCTTCCTTCCTGTTTTTGTGGAGATTAGCAGCCCATCAATATTGTTCTTCCTTTCTTCTAGCTTGCACATGCCTTTCTTGACAATGTAGTGCTCAAACCTATTAACCACAGTCCACTGAAGTACTGTTAATCCACTAGATAGGTCACTGTTGGGTCAGAGAAAGAGGAGGGAAAAGAGAGGTTTGCTGTGGGAAGAGACGCCTGAATTCTCCAAGAGCCTACTGGTGATGCTTTCTCCTCCATCAGCACACCGAGGTCAGAACTTTCCTTCTGCAACTGTGGGCAAAAAAAAAAAAATAAGTAGACTTTAATCCAGGATTAATTGGATCAAATTCCCTTAACACGGAGTTATTATTTCAGGATAGATGCTCCCAGGACAGCAGACCAAATAGGTCATTTTTCTATACTGGTATGGCAGTCCAAAGGTTCTTCAGGCTCCTTGTCCAGGACTCTTTGCTTAGTCTAAAAGCAATATGTGACACCTTCTTGTTCCAGGGGCTGGCAAAGGAGCCTGATCTATGGCCTCTGTAACCTCTCACTGCTGAGCTCAGCTCCTCAGCAGATTCCCAGAAGTAGCTGCCTGAGGCATGCACCAGAGCAGGTTGACACTTTGTGGCCAGCAGGGTCTTTCTCCAGTGCAAATTCCTTTCTCCTTTTCCTGGATAGATGTTCTCTAGGCTCATTTCTTTACCTATGCTGTCATTGCCTGGACTTTGTCTTCAAGTTAATATCATCAGTTAATGATTGTACCAAGTTTGAAAAGCCTGAAGTGCTAACAATTCGTTATTATTTCTTATGTTTTCTCCCTGACACTCTCTCCAAGTCCATATCACAGGATCTCTCTGTGTAGCCACATCTCCCTCTGTAGCTTATTGTCTTGCAGCCAAACAACTGGTCCCTGTTTTTAGCTCAGTTGCTACTTGTTTAACTCTTGTGTTGCTGGAAATAGGTAGTGGAACCAGGGAGAATTAAACACTGCAAACTCTTTCATACCATAATTATAGAACTGGCTTTATGGGTGGTAAAAGGCTTTGAATACACATGTGGTCCATTTCTGCAGTGTGTGTGAGCGTGTAGCTCAGTTGTTTCTTCTGGTAAGTAAAATCTCTCTCTTTCCTTCTTTCATACCTAGCTGTCAGTTGGATACAGACCCCCCAGAGTCCTTTGTGTTTTCCCACCAGAAAATCAGAAAAAGCAGGAACATGCCAAACATGGGTGAGTTTGGGGTATGTGAAATCGTGCTAGAAATTTCTATGGAGCTGTGTTAACTGTTAAAGGAGAATTTTGTTTTTGCAGTTTCTTTTTCCCACACCCCAAGTTACCCATAATTAGGGTAACTTTTTACATGAGTTTTTACTCTTCAGATGTAAAGGCTGTGTCAGTGAAAAATACCAGGTAATTGCTCCAGAGCATGGGGTTTGGATTTGCTTGTTCGAGGATCTTGTAAGCATAAAATCACAAACAATAGCTTCTGCTTTGGAAACAGTCCAACCATTTTGCTGAAAAAAAAATTAAAAACAATTTAGGCAAAGGCATCAGGGTTTACAGTCTGGCAAAAGAAATTACATGGGAGCAGGAACCTCTTAGTACCAGGCTTCACAATATGAAAGAAATTGATTATTCTGGAGTGCCTGAAAACATCAAACAGTAAGAGTCCACCAAGTACAGAGAGGCAACAAAGCCTCCACTCTTTTGTGGTAGTTGTGCTTCCCGAAGGACAGATCTATTTCTAACTGTGATGAGTTCAAGTAAACTGCTCTTGTAGTATCCAAGGTAACACTTTTGGTGGGTGCAAAGCAGTCTAGTTGCAGCTGCCCAAATTTTCTTTGCTATATTCACTGTGGCTGGCACTGGTGACACTCCTTGTTAAGGGGGAAGACCCAGTGGAGCATAGCATGACACTGCTTGTTTTCCTCATCTCTTAATTTTCCAGGCTGATAAATGTGGCAGATGAGATGCACGCAACAATTACTATTAAGGTTGTAGCTGGAGCAGCTTAGCAACAGAAATTCCCTGCAACCAAGAGGACTCAAATCAGTCACGAAATCCCAAGGTAGCCTCTGCATTGGTCTTTGAGGCAGGACAGGCTGGCTTAGGAGAGTGCTCCTCTCTGGTACTGCTGTGTTCTGGGTTGATCCCTCTCCAAATTCATGTTTACCAGCACAGCTCTCAGCTGTCAGGCCCCCAACCAACACCTGTGAATCTTGCACCTGCAAAGACATGTCTCAGGATATTCTTGGTGTGCCCAACAGCCTACACTTCTTCTGTCACCTCTTTTCTTCCACATCAGGCATTTGCTTTTTTCACATTCCTTGCTTCTCTCCAATCTATTGTAATTCTCAATTTCACTTCCCCCTCTTTGTTCTTCTCCATACCCAGATCCTGCTTACACTTGTTTTGTTATCCTACAGAGAAAGACAGCACTGGACAAAAGGGCTATTAAACTGTGAGATTTGCTGTCAAAATTGTTAACCAAGCAGTGAACTCACCAGGTTTCTGAAGATAATGAAACACTTTGAATATGATACTTGGATAGCTTGAAGGAGAGCAGTTACTTTATGGAGGCTTTTGACTTTATTCCAGGTAGTTTATTTGGCTCTCAGCTGTTGCTTTTCCATTCCCAGCAACTCTTACCTCTGACTTAATTCTCAAACTTTCCTGTTTCATCCATGCTGTTTGCTTGCTGAGTAACTTTGGCTGGGGACAGGACCTGTTTGTATTAACACCGGTTGGACAAGTTTGGTTTTTTCCAGGACATATGCCAGTTGTGACAGAACTCTCTAACCCCCTGAGTTAAAAATCAGTAGTCCTTCAATATTAGCAAACACAGTGGCCTTATCCCACCCCCAGACCCTTCTGCACATATCACACTGCAGCGAACAGTTTCTTGTCACACCAGCCATCCAATCTGCCCATGTTTCTCTTCTGCAAACTTCACTTGTGGCCTTTTTCCATGCTCAGAGGCGCAGCACAAAAAGCTCTCAAGACCCCCTCCAGCAGAACACTCCTGCCCTGCTGAATCCGCTCACACCCATGAGCAGGCAGCTGGTCAGAAATTCAAACTTCTGCTTTAATGAAAATTTTGAGGTGGCTTCTGGTAGGGAATAAAAGCTCACTAAAGCTATTTCTTTTGGCTCAGTGACCATTTTGTCCCCTAAGTGCAGTCTTAAACCTCAAGCACCTCAGCATTTAGAAGAGTGTTAGTGCTAGAAGCCGCAACAAAATGCAGCATGAGCCCTGAAAACAAGAGAAAAACAGATCAGACTGTTCTTAAAACACTGTCAAAAACATCCTGGTGAGCCATGAAGGCACTAATGAGTCACACCCCAGGATGGGCTAAATAGTAATAGAAGAAAGTTGCTTCTTTCAGTTCCCTGCTGGGACCAAAAAGTTGATTCTTCATTACTGACTTGTTTCTTTTCCCTCTTCAGTGAGTTGCTAGCTGTAATTTATGATTAAATAATTCCTCTGGGAAATTATTCCTCATGGGGAAAGAATTATGAAAAGGAAAAGAGATTTCCTCCGCCTTCCCCATTCATCAAACCAATGAGAATAGCATTCAGAAAATTCTGATATCATCAGACAGGCTAGCCTTTACTTCCAGTTTTGTTTGGCTGATTATTCTGAAAATGGATTGAGTGGCATCCTTGAGTCTTTCCCACTGAACAGTAGCAAAAAGAAAATTGTTTTACTATGGAGAACAGCTTACATTTCACAGTGAACTCTCATCTTTGGCAAAAAGGGTTCTGCCACAACCTTTTCAGAAGGCAGCCTTGCATTGTTTATGATAAGCAGTTTTCCAGGACAAGTCTGTTTAAATGAAATTCTAGCAAAAAAGTCCGGCTTCTGTGACCTGAATTCAGTGCTGGCTATGCTTTATCCAGGCATATGGGTGGATATGCCTTAGCCAGAGTAAAGGATTGTGATTTTGGAGCAAAATGTGCCAAAAGACAAAGTCAAGACGGAGTTCTGGCATCCACAGTCATGGTCTTCTAAATTTCAAGAAGTGTTGAGAGGAACTTGTTTTCTCCTAACACTGTTTTGAGTGTGTTTTTGGTGGTGTAATATACATGGAGGGCAGAGTTAAAGCTGGAAGGGTGAGTGCTTTTACCAAAGAGCTTTTAGGAAAAACATACAACAGCAACCATAACCCTGGAACTGGAGCTCCGTGGTAGTAGGAATGTATTTGTGCCTTTTGTTAATATGTTCAGCAGTGTGTACCTGCAAGTTAAATTAGATACCTTCCTCCATCATCCAGTGTTATGGGAAGCTGTTTTGCTGATACAATGCAGAGAGTGGAAACTTGGCTAGCTTCAGGTCTGAAGGACCAGCCTAAGAGTCTGATTAGTGATCCTGCAACAGGCGTGTTTTTGTATGGTATTAGGGAAGATGAGTGATGGCTGTGTTTGGGCAAATTGTCTCCATAATTTAAGAGCAAGAAAATCAGCTCATTGCTGATCCAGACTTAATACTAAGCAATTTGAAAGTTTTCTGTGGGTTCAGCTGAAAAGCATTTGGAATCAAGGAGAAAATGCATGTTGATACACATTGGAATTTGGTGAGCATCTGCTTGAAAAAGCAGCGGTTTATAGTCATCCTGGCCCCTTGGGGTCACCTAATAAAACAGCTCACAATTTATTGGCAAGTTTGGGGCAAGTTCAATCATTCTTTTCTGGCTCATTAAAAAAAAAAACCAAACCAAATTACAATATAATTACATGCACAGCAATAGTTCAGGCTGAGACTTCTTGAATGCCATTAGGAAACATACCATATCCAAATGCTGCCAATGTTAACTAAAACTTCAGAAGCCTGAGCCAAATGGAGAGACACAATTTTTCCTTCCTTCCTCCTTCTATTTTTCACTCTTTTCCTCATAACTGCAACTAAAAATAATGTGCCCTGCTTGCCTCATTTGCTAACTAAAACATGTATACCTGCTTGTTAAACTGTAATTTTAGCTTCACTTTGATTGATAGCTTGAGTAGGAAAGGTTTGAATTTTTGTCTTGTACAGACACATTCAAATTGCATGGCAAGGCTGTTAAATGCTTTGCTTTTGTAGTCATCATGCAGACTGGAGCTTCCCCAGCGACTGGAAAAAGTTTAAATGAATTTAATGAATTTGGGGTTCATTCTCTTTTTTCCTAGTTTTTTTAGTTAGGGCTTTAATAAAACTGTGGCTGTTTTGGAATGGGGAGTGCATACCTTCTGAGTGAAGCGTGGCCAGAGCTGCAGCTGCAGCTTTCTTCCTATATGTGTTGCTCAACAGGCTTGTGGGAACTGATGGAGCAGACTGCTGGGACTGCCAGATGGGACAGCTCTGCTGTTGTTACTGGCTTGGGCCCACTTTAATACCTCGTCGCTGCATGGAGGAGAGATGTTGAAGAGGTGTTACTAGAAAAACGTTGCTTTAAAATGGGAGCCCTAAAACCAATGGGTATGTTAATATTTGTTCTAATTGTACACTCTGGAGCATCATGTTAATACCCAAGGAGGCAGAGATTTTCTGTTTTTAGTGGCTTGCTGCCCACTTGTAGCCAGTGGGTCAAGTGCTTTGCCTGTCTGCCAGTCCATAAAGGTCTGGACACTTTGCAGTGACATGCAGTACTGTCTGCTGTGGGTTGGTGTACCAGCAATGGAAAGGATTTCTGTGACTTCTAATGAAAATACTAATAGTGCTATGACAGATGGTGTTTCTACTTTGGTAGAAGTGGCAGGAACTGGTGTTTGAATCAGAGTTGCTTGGAGTCCAGTTCAGCCTGGATAGGTGTGGGTAACTGTTTAGGTTCCTTTCTAAGAAGACTAGTAAACAGCAGTGAGGGAAAGGGATAAAAGGCAAAAGCCAAGTGGTCCAGACTGAGATTGAAGGCAGTATTCACTTACTGCTGTTCTGAATAACTAATGGAGAACAGCACTGGCAGGACAAAACTGGCCTTTCTCGGTCAGGGTAATGCCCTGTAGGTGGCTGTGGCTAGTACTGAATGCTTAAAGAAGGTGCATCTATGGCCATCCTTTCAGCAGAGGCTCAGACCTCAGCATCCAGACCATCATGGCCCAGCAAACAATGGATCTGCCATTCATCAATGTATTTCATTTCAGGAACACAGAGTAAACTTCTCACCACCACCACATTTTGTGGACAATGAGGACTAGAACTAATCCCATTCCATTTGTCAGATACAGGAACGAGTTGTATATTTTTATAGTTTATTATATGAAAAATTTTCTTTGGATTTTTTTTAGACTTGCAGACAGAAACTGTTACCAGACACTCAGTGTTTATTTTACCAGAGGGATGTTTTTTTAAAATCAGCTTTTCCATTAGAGGCAAACTTCTACCAGTCCTGCTGATGAGAAATATCAATCGACTTGAGATAAAATTAGCTGTGAGATTGTATCCTCTTGTTAGCAACGTGGGTAGTAATATCTTCAGATCTTAAAACTAGATTTGGAAGAGAATATCTTTCCAAGCCTCATACTGTGAAAAACAGTTTTTTAAAATGAAAAAAGGTCTGAATGACTTTCACTAAACTGATACAGTTGAACAAGAGGGAGCATCTCTGTGACAGAAAGACTAATTTGTTGCATCCTTTTTTGTATTTGGTTGGGCTTTGTCCTTTTTGGGTATGCTTTTTGTTTTTTTGTATTTCAGTACATTTTGGTCCTCTCCAGCTGAACAGCCGATGTCTCCTTGAGTGTGTCTTTAAATGCAACAGTCATGCAAGAAAGAAATCCTGGTTATAAGTGGGTGAAATCACAAGTCAGTTCATTTCCCTGCCCCCACTTCTTTGTAATCTGAAGATAAAGTCACTCCAGAAAATGCAGAGGAGGCTCTGCTATCCATGGCATGTCGTGCCTACAGCTAGCACACATTTTAAATCACAGTTCCAGAGTTTATTTATACAGCTAAATGTCATATGTTTAAAAATAATGAGTTTATTCAGAAAGAAAAATTCTCCTCAGAGTGATTAATTAATGGAAGGAGACTCATTCCCAGAGTAACAGCCAGCTAGAATTATTCCAGGCCTTCTCTTGAAGTCAATTACCTGTTGGAAAATCTGTTCAATCCACCAAGTCGGTCCAAGTTCAACAGCTTTAAATAATGAAGCGATGGTATATAGAAAGAAACAGTAAATTTTTCCTAATTGCTTGTGCATCTCACTGTAACATGTCAGTCACATTCAAGGACAACAAACTGTTTTGGGATTTTAAAGATAAAAATAATAGGGTTTAGACAAACAGTTGCTTAGATGTTTTTCATAGTGAAACAGTTTGTTTTTTCCTAATGCCTTCCTGAAAAAGCAAGTGACACTGATGTTCTTAAAACATGTAGGACTTAACACTCAGTATCATATTTGTTGACTCTTCAGCATGTTGCCTCAAATTGAATTTAACATGAAAGAAAATGGTTGTGCCATAGAGCACTATCACAAAATTGCAATTGCTGCTCTTCAGAATCCTCAACTCAGCTTGCACAGTCAGGCTCATCTGGATGCTCTGGTCCCCCAGGAAAGCTTCCTTATTGCCATTCCCTTGATCTTTCAGCTAATTCATCTGTCTGGACCCCAAATGAGCAGGACCAGACAGCTATAGCTACAGTGAACCTCTTTTCTGCATAGTGACTACAGCTCAATATCCCTCCCAATTTAGGTTTGCTCTTTGGTCCCAACTCTCAGAGTTTCATAATGGAATAACAGAGATATAAAACCATATTTCACTGTGAAGCTTGGCAAAGTGACAGCCAAGAAATTATTTTCCCTAGCAATTTTAAACACATCAACACAGTCAGTGTTAAGATATTCTAAGAAACAGAGGATAGGGGAATAACAGCATTTAAAAAGCTTGATGTCTCATGTTGATGTTCATGGGGAGATGACATTTGTCTTTTGTTCATAAAAACATCTGAGGTCTAATAATTTCAAAATATTAATGGCATCCTACATAAGCAGCAAATTAATATATTGACTAAGACTGGGACTGATCTTTCCCAGTGGATTCCTAATATGCCTAGTAAAAAGAAGAAATCTAATTGAAAGAATTTATGCAGTTGACAGGCCAGAAGAGCTCTAGTGGAGATGCTCTTGTCTCTAAAGTAAGTAAAATGCATTTGTAAAATTTTCTAAGTACAAACTTACACAATGAACTCTTTTGATCCTCAGGGTAAGCACACAGGCTTGGGGCTTGCTTTGGGGTTTTTTTTGTTCTATTTTTTGGAGGAGGGGGTTGTTAGGATTTGTTTGGGGTTTTTTGGTTGTTTACGTAAGTACTGAATTTCTGACAGAAGCTTGCAAGAGTTCACCCAGGAAATTCAAAGCCATCCTTGACCATTAGTTATCAGCTCAATGTCATGGTTTGTCCTTCTTAAAAAAGTAAAGTCTATGTCAGGCACACAGTCACTTAAAATTGTTTGGAAGAGGCTACTTTTGGTTGTACTGTCAGGTCATTTGAAAGATGTTTTCAATATTAATTTGGGGGCAGAGGCAAATAGACCAGTTATGTTTTCTAGTTTTCCTTTGGAGAAGTCCACAGTTCTCTTCTGGGAAGATCTCTTTCCTTGAAATCATGTGTGTGTCCAGGGACAATGAGGTGAAAAGACAAGAGATGGCAGCTGAGAAGCAGCTGTTGGTTTGGCAAAGCATCAAGTGGGAGCCAGTGGGGCCTGGGATAGTGGTGGGGCAATACTGGGAAGAGGCAGAGGCTGTGGGGAGGATCATACATACTTTATATATATATATATCTCTTTATGTTTTCAGAGGACTAAAGTCCTCACTACTGCTAGGGAATATATAGAATACTTTCTTCTGTGAAAATACTCCTACTTCATGCTTTTCCTAAGATAAAGATCCATCCCTCTGTGACAAAGAAGTTTGTTTTGAGATATTTTTAACTTGTGATAAAAAAAAATCAACTGGTGCCATTTTTTGTTTTCTGTCTGTGCCTGTAAAATTAGATTCACACAGCAGTGATGCACCACAGCAGTCATATTCTGAGGAGGGTGGAACACAGTCACACATTCAAAGGAAAATTTATTTAATGAATCTACTTACATTAATTTGCCACCAATAGAGATTCTTCGTAACAAAATGGATCATAGCTCATGTGAAGGCGATGACTAAAACTAGCAAAGTGCAGGTTTTCTGCAGTAAGCACTAAGGGAGACAATGCCATGCAGATCTGATTTATGGTGCTCTATTCTATTGTCTCCTAGGCTTATACCTGATAAGGAAGGAAAATTCCAAGAGATGGTAAAGACCTCCTTCTGTTTCAGCTGCCCAGTTTTTTGGTATTGTTCAAATGATGATTTCTCAGGCAGATGTTACCTAGTTTTCAGTTGTATTATTCTTAAAATACACAAGAAATATTCAGTGAAAACCATCAGTGAAAAGAAAGAAGACTACAGAACACGCTTGAATATGCAACTAATTTTTTTTAACTGCTTTTCCTAAAGTACTGTGCTTTTAATAATTGTCTGCTTTTGTAAAGCATATCTCAGATGCAGACTTCAAAACGTGGTAGGGAAATTGTCTCAACATGTCTATGGGCTAGGTAAGTACTATTAATCCCTTTTTACAGACAGAGAAAGCTGAACATCGGAGAGCAAAGAATACTGTTTTCCAGCTTTGGTGTTACAAAAGGACTGTCAGAGCAAAGAGTATTGTTAAATTCCACCTACTAAGTCAAATTTAACCTTTTGCCTTTTTAGCAGAGGAGTCTGTTACAACTCCATCTTTTCAAGTCACAGGTTATAAAAATGGGCTAAGGCAGGGGGGTGGGTTGTTCTGACAAATACAACACGTATCTGAAGTTAACTGAAAACTCCTAAGTTAAAGTTTTCATAAATATGTCAGAATGGATGTAGTCCCTCCTAAAGTTCCTCTGCTTGAGACTGTATAACCCACCACTGTGTTGCTTTGTTCACAGAGTGTGGGAAAACCCCCAAGAATGTATGCCCCTACTAGTGTTAGTCATGATTTTTATACTTCACAGGCAAACTGGGTTTGTATAAATGCAAAGATTACTGGGTGCATGTAATCAGCCACCAGGTTCTAAAAACAAAGGCCAAAGACTAACAAGAAATTTAAGTTCATGGTAAAAAGAGAAACCTAAAAACACAGCTAAAAGGCTAAAAGTCTAAAACGAATTTTCAGTCCTCAGAATAAGTGTTTTTTCTACATGGAAGAGGATATATTTTGAGGTTGACTTGCTTAGTGGGATGAAGTTATACCTTGATTAACACTTCTTTGATCCTCTCTTGCTAAAAAATGAACAAAACCTGTTCTGGGCACCTTAGGCTCCAGTTAGGATGCACACAGTTGGATTTTACCCTGGAGGGGGGTGTCTGCTGCAAGGACTATCTACAGCTTCAAGTTGCATTGTGTGTAAATCCAGCCAGACTGCAAGGGCTCTCCTTCTCTTGTGTCCCACAGGTATGCTGGGTGCTCTGTTAATGCCTATCAGGATAAAAGCAGCCTGTTTGTCACAGTATTTATGAGAGTTTCCATGAGGCTGGCCTGGGAGCTGCCGACTCACTCACCAGTGGCAGCAGCATAGATAAGGGGAGCCTGGAGGCTGCTCTGGCACAGAGAGCATTGAGCCTTTCTGTTTGACAGAAGCACCTCTGAAACAAGAGCTGACAGAGGCACTGCCAGGGCACTGGCAAAAGGCAGGAACAGGGAACTGCACTTGTAAGGCACTGAATCATGCTGTTGTTTCCAGCTTGGTGCTGCCAGGTGCCCTAAAGTGGGCAGAGCTGGTGCAAAACAGTCCTGGTCTTTGCAACAAGCGTATTGGTGGTGGCAATATTTAATCTCATGTGAGTAGAAGGCAGTGCTTTCTCAGGCTTGACTGGAGCCTTGGAAAAAAAATTCCTACAGGACCTCAGCCCTTTCTTGGGCTAATATACTGCTTGTATGCAAAGGTTTGCCTTTGCCCTGCCCATGCTGACACAAACCACACCACACATCAAGGTTATTAATGTAATAATTGCTCCACATACAGCCAGTCCAGGAATAAGGTCCTCACCATGGTGTGGGATGTGACCCAACACCGTGCATGGTTTGGGTAAGCTGTAACAATGTCAGGTTTAGACCTAACAAATGACATGTCACTGAAAGCACAGGCTAAGTTGTGTGACAA
Source organism: Petroica traversi (assembly GCA_025920805.1). Lineage (NCBI taxonomy): Eukaryota > Metazoa > Chordata > Aves > Passeriformes > Petroicidae > Petroica > Petroica traversi. The sequence goes on from JAHLSL010000010.1 coordinate 17,229,745, forward strand.
GGAAAGGGGCTGGAAATGTCACTCCTCCTTTCAGCAGCCTGTGAGACCCAGTCTTAGGGCTGGCAGAAAAGGGAAAAACCATGGCAGGTCTTATAAAGAGCCTGTGCTTCAGAGTTCAAAGCTTTTAAAAAGCCAGGCAGTGCAGGTGACAACAGTGTAGTTTTCTAAAGGAATCTGATTTTGGAAATAGGCCTGTTGAAAATATTTGAAAATCCCATTGATTGTGTTTTGGTGTACTTTTGGACACTCACAATCTCCCACTGCGAAGTTTTGTGAAGTTTGCATGCAGAGGAGAATGCAGAGCTAGCAACAGGAGAGCCCATGCTGGGTTATATTCTTCCTCTGGCTGATGTGGTGGGTGGTGGGACCTTCTAAGCCTGGCCCACAAGGATGTGCGAGCTTTAGCATGCCCCATCTGAAAGAAAAAGCAGGATGAAAACTATCCATTGAAAATGTACACATTAGTAAAAATACAGAGGGTAGTTAAAACATTGCCTGGTACAGAGATGAAGGTGAAAAGAGCTGTCCTGTGTATTTTATGTATCCAAAATTTTTGAGGTAAAACTAAAAAATAAACAGAAAAAGTGGAAGTGGTCCTGAGAGTTGCCATGTATTCTGTGGGCTGGTCTCCCCACTTTCAGAGTAATACCACTGCCCATGTGCAGGTGTGGGAAACAAAGAGTTGAAAAGGATGGGAATGTGTTTAAACACCTTCAACAATTATGCTGCAGTGAGGGGTAAAATGAAGAAAAAAAGAGAAGACCCCCTTCTTTCCCTCATCTGTTTTGGTGGTGTTTTTTTTTTTTCATTCCTCCTTTAACAGACATAAATTTAAAGTTGGGAATAGTTACTCTCTGGACTCAGGTTTTACTTTCATGGTAGTTAATAGATCTTAGTTCTTGTATAGAATTTGTAATACTAATAATTATTGTCTTTCCTCACACACTTCACTCTTTGTCTGAACAGAAGAATGAAGTGTGGGCAACAGGACATGGTAGTTTTGAGTGTTTTTTTCCCAAAACAGGAAAAATGGAAAAGTCAACACGTTGCAAGTTGGTGGGAGGGGTTCCATTGTTTCCAGGGGTAACTAAAGGAGCTCAAGGAGGCAAAGAAAGAGAAAGTCGATTTCGAGCTTGTTGTCTTTTTCATGACTTGTTTAAGTCTCTCTAACACTTTTTGGGAGCTGTGTAGTTCCTTCCAAAGGATGGTAATGCAAAAACGCTAGAAATACAAAGGTGAGCCATGAGTCCATTTATCCTGCCAGGAGAAAATAAAGGCATTAGCAAAGTCTGTGATGGGCAGAGACATCCAAACCAACTGCCACCTCTGTGAAGGTGAAAGAAATGTGCTGCAAACACCAAGAGCCTAGGATATTATGACCTTTAAAAACCCTATGTATCATAAATGGAAAAATGAACTGAAGATGCTGCTGGTGAAGCTGGACTAACATCACACAGGGTTTGCCAGCTGACCTGGTGGCAGAGCTGACGGGGTCTCCATGATTTCCTTTTGATACAAACCTGCACCTAAGATGGTAGCCATTGGGAATGCCTGCTGTAGGACATGATTTTTTGGTACTTGTCAAAAATCTTTTTACTGTGTTACAATTCCCTTTGGTGCCAGCCCCAACCATCAGCAGTGGGTCCAGTCACAGCATTGATAGTTACCACTGCAAGGTGTAGAACTGTGTGTAAAAGCCCAGCCAGGGAAACAGAGCAGTGCTGGTGGAAAATGAGCAAGAGGAGGGGAGAGCAGACCATAAGCCTCAGGGGTGGGGAGAGCTGTTTTAATCAGATACATCTCACCAAATCTGGGGACAAGAGAAATGAGACAAAAGCACAGGTAGTGGGTTCTGGGCAAGTGGGAAATGAGTGGTGTGGCACTATGCATTATTGAGTGTGTGGATTCACCATGCCTGCCTGCACAGCCCAGGGCTTTTCATGCAGGAGCAGGGATCAGGAATACAGCAGGCTGCAATGCTGCTCTGACAAGCCATGATAAATGCCAGCTTTGTTAGTGTGTGTGGCAAGTTACCAGGAGCTCAGCAAATTCCTGTGCTTGGAGAGCCTCACACTAGGAAGAAAAAATGAGCTGTGAAGTAATAATGATAATAACAGGATTCAATGAGGCAGATGTAATCCACATTTCTTCAGCTGATCCTGGCTTGCAGCACCAGCTCTGCTTGACAAAATTGTATTCACAGGCATCTTTTCAGAAGTTGGTTTCAGCAGTTGAGCTTTGGTGTGGCTCAGGCTAGTCTAGAGCTGAAATACAGCATTTTTTTTTTCTTGGAAGTCATATTTACAGAGTTCTTAAGTGAGGCAAGTACCTTGAAACAATTGTCCACAAGAATTAGTTTGAGGAGAGGTTTCCCACTAATTTTTAACACTGCTGAGTTCATTTTTGCTCTTCTAGCTTTCTGTCAAAAAGCCTTGGTAGTGCTGAGCTTCACACAGATATGTATTTCTAGCAAGCACATAGGAGTCCGAGAACAGCAAATATTGACCCTTTTCTGTGTCAGCAGAAAAGAAGGGGCAGAACTGGCTGTGGGCAGATCAAATTTCATTTCAATACATTTCATTTCATTCATGTATTCTTTCTGCTTTCATCGTGATTTGATGTGTTGGTGCTAAGGGACTGAAATTCCTCCTGCTGCAGGTTGTCTCTGTGTGAGACATTGGTGACAAGTCAAATTCTCTGGGATGCTCAGGGTCCTGACAGGCACCACACACATTTCTTCTTCTGACCTGCAATGCTCCCTTTCAGGCCATCGACTGCAACTCGAGTTGAGGCACCCTCCTGAACCCTTTTGAAACTCTGGAAAACACCCTTCAGGGCTTGAACATTTCTGAAGGTGAGCTTTCAGATTTAGAGTTTTCAGGTTCACTACACTTCACTACCCTTTTTGGACAAGAAAGTCTGCTATCTATGGTGAAAATCACTTATTTCAGCATGACTAAAGCAAAACGTAAGCAGAAGTAATTATTTACAGCATGCACAGTAGGAAAATAAGTCACAGTTATTTGTGTGGAAAAATGGAAAAACCAGCACACATTCTTTGAGAATTCATCTTGTGCTACCTGGCTGGTGCTCTCCTGATTAATCTCTTGCTGGGGGCTTTGCCTCCCTTCCTTAACTGTTGCCATAGGTCTCTGACCATTTGTCCTGGCGTTAACTGTCACCACAAAGGACAATCTTATTCACTTTCTGTGCCTATCTACAGAATTCTGTTCTTCCACCTCCTTCACCACAGTGGCCTTGGACATGCTGTGGGGTCATGCACTGGTGGGGGCTAGACCACCCATCCATGTTGAAACTTACCTTTATTCTTTGTTGTTGTGAGTTTATCTTTTACTGGATCACTGTTTTCACCCTGTGAAGCCATGGGAATACTTGGGGCAATACCAGCAAAGGGGCAGAGGAGGAGTAGGAATGAGAGTCTGGGCTGGGGTGGTTTAAAGTTTCTATAAAATTGTGGCCTCACTGTGTTTCTGCCTGAAGCATCTCCATGTTTCAATCCAAAAATTTGGTGTCATTCTATCAGCAGAGATATTTGATATAGTTGTCTAAATGAGTTAGATGTGTGTAGTCCCTGACTGGCTCTTGATGGAGAAAGGACCTGACAGTGATTAGCCACATTGGGACAGCTTTCATTTGTAGAAAGATGGGTATGATGGGATATGATGTGATGTGATGTGATAGTTGGAAATCTCAGAGGTGTGGGAGCCACTGACTGGGCAAGGTTCAGACTAAAAATGGGGCTTGCACTCTCTGCCTAACCTCAGAGACTTTCCCCTCCAAATAAATCTGAAGTCCATTGGCAGCTGTTACCCATAAAAGTTTGCAGTTACACTCCTGTCTGCTGGGCAGTTAATGTACAAAGATGGGCATCAAATCCCTGCAAGATACAAGCTACACTTCACCATGTATGATTTAAATGCCAGTCATTGACCAGCACATCTATGTTCACTTTGTTTTCCTACTGGACAAAAGCACTGCATTGGTTTTTACACTGTAACTATAAAAGGTCAAGGCTGGTTATTTTTCTACATCATCTTTTCAAGGGTAGCTGAAGCCACATGGGTTCCTAAAACTTGTTCTGGGAAAAATCTGATAAATCTGTTTTAGTATTTTGCCATCCACACAGTAGCCACCAACATCATAGTCAAGATTTGCCAGTGAAGCCTAGGAAACTAGATGTGGGCAACAATTTTATTTTCTAATGTGAAAATATGGATACTTTGAACCTGAAAGACAAAAAAATATTAGGAGTAGTGTGAAGATGCTAATTTCCTCTAATTCACTGAAAGGAATTGACCACATTAAGGTTTGGTCAGAGAGTTGCCCTAGCATTTTGTTTCAAACTTGTTGGATTCACAGAGACCAGCAGGAAAGATTTGAATAGGAGTTTTGCAGTCACCAGGAATCACAGTCACCAGGAAGCTTGTTTAGGTTCACGCCAAGTTAGCAGACACACAGGTCTGCTCTGTTCCCCCAAAAGCAGGCAAGCTGGGCAGCCAGAGGGGTGAAGGCTGTATATAAAGCCATGCAATTCCAAGGTATAAACTAGGAATAAGGTCTCAGCAACTGCATTTGTAGGCACAGGGAGACAAATACATCTCTGTTACATGTGTGTTGTTGGGGCTTTGAGAAATAAATATGAAACACCCAGCGCAGGTGAAATGGAAGAAGAGGTTTCAAGAGAACCAGTTTCACCTGGAAATGTATTGCCTGGCAACTCAAGACTCAAGTCAAATCAAGTGGCATAAGGATGTTGCTGTATGAAAGAAACACTTAAAAAACTCCCAGGAAAGTCACAGGAAATTAAATAAAAATTCTTGTGAAGCCATAATCCATGTTGCTGTAACAGAAAAAAATGAGACTTGAGTATTGAAAAAAAAAGCTCTTATTTTTTTCCTTTCTTTGCAAAGGTTCAACTAATGCGTGACTCAGCCTTATATAAGAAAAGTCTGGCTGGGGCATAATAAATGTGAGTCACTATAACAAATTTTCAGATTTTCCTTGGGACTCTTACTTACAGGATCCTTGTATTGGGAAAAGGAAAGGGATAGAGAAAAACTTGCATCAATATTCATATAGCTATGAATACAGATGAGATTGTGCAACTGCAGGGAAATTACATTTGTCTCTCTTTGCATAAACGGGTGGAAAGAGTACTTACAATGCATTCTTCACAGAAGAAGTAAAGTGTAAGACTAGGGTAAAAAAAGACCAGAAATACTATAGACATGAGATTTGAGGATAGGAGAGCTAGACAGGGAATTTCATTGCTTCAGCCTTTTGGAAAAGGACTGACTCTGCAGCTGTTCAGTGTATGATGCACACAGAGATCAGGCACTTTGGGGGGGTGTTATTCCCCAGGTGGGCAGATGTTTGCTGGGTATCCTTTGCTGGAATAGCCACCTGTGCCTGAAAGCTGGGTAGTAAAACTAATGCTCCCAATCCAGGCATAACTTACAAGACCAAGGCAGGCATTGAATTTATATTGCTTTTGAGGCTTTTTTATCTGCCTGAAAGGTTCCTTAGGTGACAACCCCCTTGGTGTTTCTTTTTGTTCTGGTGCTCTCTCAGATTTCCTTTCCTTTTCAGTCCCTACATTTAGGATTTGAAATACTTCTTGATATTGGAAAAGAATTTTTTAAAATGGATTGGGCTACCCTGAGCCATTGTCTGAAGTTTATCAGTAAAACAAGGAAAAAAAAACACCCAAGAAGCAAAAAAAAGAAGGTAACGTTTAGGGTCTCTCCTAACTGTCCAGCTGACACAAACCTGTTAGCCTTGAATCAGGTGATTCCCATTTATTTTAGTGTGAAATATATTTAATGAATTAATAGATGTTACTTTTATGACTCAAAGTTGATGTCAAATGTTATTTGTTTTCAACTGAAAATCACAGTTTCCTATGGCCAAATGGCCAGTGCTTTTGTCCTTTCCTGCCTCACATATTAAAAATTAGTCTTGTTCTTCCAGGAGAGCTGACTGCACCCGTAATGAACACTTCTAGAATCAGTCCTGCTGGGACTCTGCACAAGCCACCTCAAATTAAAATTTCTTGTCAGAAAACAGCTCTGGAAAGGTAACAGCAAATCCATCCATTATGGAGATAAACACCTGGCAACAAAGTTAGCGATTAAAGTCCAGCAGTCAACTGGAAAGCACAGTTCAGAGGATCCTGGAGCATACTTGCTCTTGATTTTCATTTGCTTTCTAACTCTGAAGAGCAAATGAAAATGTAATTGGTAAAAGCAAGTTCCTAGAGAGAAATTTGAATTCTAGATGGCTGCTGCCACCCAGGCACCAGCTGTGAGGAGGTAATAAACTCTGTTTTTAAAAAGAAATAGGCAGTGCAAAGCTGTTATTTCAGCAGTTGGGGGGGTTTTGTCTGCTCAATTCAGTTGGTTTTAAGGGCCACACACATTCAGGGACTGCACAGTCGCTGGTATGAGTATCCTCATCCTGATTGCCATCAGACTGTGTAGCAGGTCCTAAAAGAAATGTCTTTTTAGTAGGAGTGAAACTTTTGTCAAGCAATCCTAAGGAGAAGCCACAAGTCCTTTGGACACTGGATACATTTTCCCTGGAGGCAAGAGCTCACAACACTGCAACAGAATCCATTGCAGTCTCTGCAAGGTGAGAGGTCATCTTATCCAAATTTTGCCTCATTTTAAACAACTGCAGTTGTTGCCTTTTTCTATACTGACGAACTGTATTAACCATGATGTATAGGGACATCCTATCCTTCAGATATTGGCTGGCAGAGGGAAGGAGCAGGGAAGGGGAGGACTGGTAAGCAGGCAGAAGCTGTTTTCAAAGAAGGATCTGGCTGAGTAGGTGCATGGGGAGGCAGGGAGGGAAAATGAATGTGTTGGCTGTGGCACAGGGGAGAGGAAACAGCTGAAGCTGAGATCATAGGACAGAGAGGCTGGACAAGGAATGGCTGTGATTCAACACATGGATTTTTCAGAGGCTGACTTGCTTGGGAGAAGCACCTTATTTCTGGATGTCAGACATCAGAAAGAGCCAGGTGTTTCGGTCTCTCTCAGCTAATAAATGGTTTGGGATAGCCTTTATCCCACAGCAGCATGGTCTGTTCCTGATGCGACTGAACTGGAAGTGGCTGTGTTTTAGTGCTGGACCTCCTGCGTTTTGGACCTGCACTTCCAGGTCTGGAGACTGAGCCACACTCCCAGTGCAGCTGGACACCCCAGTGTCAAGGCTGGTGCATCCTGAGCACTGGTGCAAATGGCTGGTGAAACAGGGGGTGATGTAAGAGGTGAATGCAGCTGCTAAGCACACATGCTCCTATGCAATTACACATGAACTGGTCTCTCTTGTGTCAAGCACGGCTCAGCAGTAGGAAACCACGTCTCTCCAAGTTCCTAGGTTTGGTAATGTTAGGTTGTACCAGACTATTCACATTAGAAAGGTATTGAAGGCATACGATGGACTGAAAGAACAGAAGAGATAAACGAGATTGTGATGTTCTCATGCTGCTGCTGCTGCTGACACAGAAAGACTGCGTGAAAGGACAGATTTCTGCCCCCTGGCCAGGTCATATTGAGCCTGAAAAAAGTGAGATTTTGAAGAATTACTCATCATATGGAGTAGAACTTGCTTTGTGATTCTTTAAAAAAATGTTTTCTTTGTTATTCCCGAAAAGAAATAATTCTAATGTTTATGATGGATAACTCTCTTTCTATTTTGACCGACTACTATGAGGCATAGAGATTTGTGCTCCCTGCCCTGCACCCATTTGCTGGTGTGTTTTTAAAGAAAAGTTTTTAACTTTTGGTTTTCATTTATAAGTCTAAGCCTATTCATTTAATTTCTAAGCCTATTCATTTAATTTCAATGTCTAGTTTTCCTTTTTGAATTGTTTAGAGAAAATATTTTTTTTGTTTTGATCACCTTTGCCTTTGGTTGGAAATTAAAGCTCTCAGTATTTGCCAGCTTCAAGTGAAAATGAGCAAATATTTCTTAGCCCCTGGGTGAGATCTGTAACTGGCTTAGAGCATTATAATCCTGGTGTAGTCAAAGGAATCAGACTGATTTATACCAGATGGTTATCTGGACCTCCAAGGGAAATGAAATCAGTATCACAGATTAAATTTACCATCAGTACAAGATGACATGTTTGCATTGCTAAGATTACATCTGTGGTTCCTCATAGATAAATTTTTATCCAAGTTTCCACTACCAGTGTTGTCACCTTCATGCTGCAAACTATGCTTCAAACGAGCAATAAAATCCCAGGAGGTTTTTGCTGGAGCAGTACTTTAGCCTTTGGGCCCAAGATTTTCATCAGTGTTTATGTGACCCTGGATTTCAAGTACTTTGCTATCATCTGTTCATTGTGAGTGTTTGTGCCAGAAATTAGTATGAAGATCAGAATGAATCAAAATGAATGGGAAGATAATTGTTTTGGTTGATTATTTTTTTGAAGGACGGACACAATAGTAAAGAAAAATAATTGGGTTTTGCCAAAGAAAGTTTATGTAATAGGGATAATTTGTTCTGACAGGGATAGGAACAAACTGTGGGGAAAGACTTCCTGAGGTACTGCATTTGCATAGGTGGGGAAACTTGCAGCTTGGCAAATGAAACCTGCGATTTATGAGCACAAAGGACTTGAAGTCAATATTTTGTTCCCCTTAGTTATGCAGTAATGACTTTGACAGTTCCTCTGAGTTTGAAGAGATGCAGGTATTTGGGCTGGCAGGATGTAATGTACTAGCTGATTTCCAAAGCTGTCACTGATTGTTGATTTATGTCTTCTATATTTTCTTTTTTGGACTAGCTAGTGTCATCAAACTCTTGTCTGCCTTGGCTCTGAATGCAGCAGTCTCTTTCCAGGGTAATTCCAGGATGGCTTGTCCTACATCACAGAGACTGCAGTTCTCCTTCTCTCTTGCCCTGTTATGAGTAAGTTTTAAAACCGAAAAAAGACATTAGAATTGTGCCTGAACCTTGTGCTGGGGCACATGTTGAGCTCCAACCACTCTTTCTAAACTCATTTTAAATCTATGTTTTTAGCAGATGAGGCATCAAATTTGTGTCACTCACCATTGCTAATGGTGAGGATGGTCCTTGCCTGTTTGAGTAGCATGAGCATTTCTTTCACTGTAGCATTCTGCCCTTTTTCTGGATTTAAGTTAGTTATTTACATACTTGAAATTATTTAAAATTATAAGCACAGTGGAAACTGTCTTGGATGTATAAATTGCTGTGAATTATTTCAAATTAGAGAAGAAAATGAGGAATGATGACTTTTAGCTGTAGTATCAGCATGATCACCATATGTCTGTCTGAATTTCATGGACAAATCCCTTCATGAACACAAAGTCCTGTGCTGTACCAAGGCTTCCTTATCACTTCTGCTCCAAGGAGCACAGTGAAATCCCTTTTAGCAGGGTCACATGGAAGCATCCTAGCAGTTTCAGGCCTCCATGAAACAGGTGCAAATCAAACTTGCCTGTCCTCCAGGCAGATCCTCATGCAAAAAGAACTAATTAGCATAGTTATAGCTATTTTGCTGACATAGAAAAGTGGGTGTGTAGTTTTAGGGACGATTTTATTTAAACATTTTGGAGCTGTGTTTGTTAAAGTCAATGATAACTTTTTGAAGCACACAGCAAAAGACAAAAGAATTTGGGGACTTTCCGTCAATGCTGATCCTGCAGTGCCCTGACTTCCTTAATCCTAGGGAGTAACAGATCCAGCTGGCATAAATATTCTTCTCAGGTTTTTTTCTGTTTTTTTTTTTCTTTTTCTTACCAGTTCCTCATTTCACTATACCAATAAGCATTGTGCAGATTGAATAATGAGATTTTGCTAGGGTAGAGAGTGAAGGGCAGCCATGCAGGCTTTGGGATTATTTAGCATGAAGCTTTTATCAGGATGTGTTTTCCTAACAGGCCTGGCACATAAAGAATTTCTGTTTGAATCTGTAAGTTCCTGCAGGGAGATGTTGATCCTTTGTTAAATGTTTGTTTTACCTGCTTCCCACTGGAGCATATTGCTAGTATATGAGTAGATTGCTGTCATATGGCCCCAGACAAGTTGCTTCAGAGAGGAGATCTATAGCTTCTTGACAGGGAAATTGTATTTATTTTTTTCTAAACATGTATGCTTCTTGTAATTTGATAGAAGTTACTTTATCTATTAAGCCACTGTCAGAGGTACTATTTTTTCACCAGCCAAGTTTTTCAACTATCAGGTTTTTCAACTATCAAGTTTTTCGGCTATCTTGTACCATTATTTCCTTACAGAAGCTCTGGTCTCGTTGGGCACTCTTCTGTGTGTGCCAGTTAACTTAAGGTTTGCTTTTGATGGAGCATGCTTGCTTGTGTAAGTTCCACTGCCTTTCTGCTCTAAATGTCTAATTTCACAAAGGAAACCTCTTTAAGCATTAATAACATTTCTTATGATGAGCTCAACAAATGAAGTAGCCCATTAAATATATGCCTTCCAACATCCTGCAGCAATGAGGGTGTGACTTTGGGAGTTATTTAGAGTAATACACTTTTAATTGCATCCTCTAGCTAAGAAAGGACTGAGATCTTCAGTACAATTACTTTCAAGGTGACCCTTGCACACTTGTGTGTTGTCTGGACAAGCCATGGTGTCACTGTTAATAAGGTCACTCATTGGAAAAATGCTATCACCCATGTTAGGTCTGCTGGCATCTTATAAAAATGCAGTGGCTGGGTTGGTGTCAGGATAACTGTGCAATGAGACTCCTCCCATGGAAGGCAGTGGTAAAGTTCCTACTGTGCTCAAATTAGCCAGGGCTTCCTTGCTTAGTCTTTCATTGAGGGGCATGAGATGAACAGCATCAGGGGGCCACAGTTCCACCCTTCTGTCATGCAATTTTAATACTGTGCTTGTCACTGCCCGCTTGTCTTTGACCAGAAAATCGGGGACAAAATTCCTGAGTGTAAAATGAATGTTTGTGCTTCAGAATCCCTCACACAGTCTTAAAGACTGATATGGAGGCAGAGCTGGTCTTCTCTATTAACTGATTTTACATACCAAAACTGCCTTAAGGGTGATGTGTCCAGGTAGGGAGCCTGCTTTTTCTCAGCTGCTGGTTTTGGCCAATGATTTACCTCTATGTAAGGCAAGTGGTTATGGAGAGAGAACAAAATCAGAATAGTGCTTTTCTATGCTTTTCCATACTCCCATTTACCCAAATAACCAGTCAGTTTTAGGAAAAGTTTTTGACCTATAGATTTCTGGCTCCTCTCTGAACTTGGCTGCCAATTGATGGCTGCTTCAGGAGCTGCTAGGTATTACAGTTCAGCTCCTGTTGACAGTCATCCACCTTATAACCTCTGCAGCTGGCAGCATTGGTGGCAGGCACAGAAAAGAGGTCCAGGACTGAAAGAAGAAGAAAAATAAATAGCACACTTAGAACAGGATGTGACTGTCCTGCTTCTGTGATTCATATCCTGAGCAGCATCCCTTGGACCAATATAGCCCAGTGACCAGGTCCTTGGCACACTGGTTTCTCTTTGAGGTCTAGGAGACTTTCTGATATTAGTGTTATTTACAAGGAAACTGCTTGTTGCCTGTTTTTTTTGAGGAACTCCCGCTCTTGGCTTTCTTTCAAGGTGAAAATTTCTGCTTCAGTGAGGACTCTCAAAGAGGCTTTGTAGTTCTGCAACATTACCTGGGATTTTGATGTAAAAGCCATTTAAAGTTAGTGGCTGCTTCATCTTACAGCATTTCCTGTAGAGCTGTTCTGTGCATTCATCAGGGAGAAATGTGGTGAGGCTTCTGGTGCAATGCTGATCCAGTGTCCACTTCCATACAGTGTCAAGGTCTCCCTCCTCCCATGCTGTCTTCTTCACTTTTGCAGTCAGCTGTAGCATCTTCTGTCTGCTGAATAGTCACAGAGTTTTTTCAGGGAGCTTTTGGATCTCTGAGGGCACCAGGCTCCCCTCTTGCCAACTGACACCTCTTGCTTTCCTTTTCAGCATCTGGGGGCCTTCTAAGTATATTTCAGTTCTTCTGAACTACTAGAAAATTTTCAGCTGCTGCTACACAAACTTGACTACCCACTTCATGCTTTTCCTGAATACTTATCCTTCTTATTTACAACCCAGAGAAAGAGGAAAGTAGAAGATACTTATTTGTAAGGGACGCCAGAGGAAAATGAGTTTTTATGGTATACTCGCAGTGTCAAAACCCTCTAACTTCTGCTGATGAGTAACTACCCAAACACAAGCTATGAAAACATATAAATGTCTTTTCCTCAAGTCTCTGCAGCCTGAATTGAGGATTCATCAATTTCCTTGAAAGTAAGAAATTGTATGGATATTTTGCTAATTGCTTTCACTCTTCTATTTGGAAAGACCAAATCCTTGCAGCTCCCAAGAGGCTATGCTGCACCTGACAATAGTTATAGTCTGTTTCCTTTTTCATATCTAGGTTTAGCTCCTGATTTTTCTTCATCAAATTACCCAGGCAGATCTCACAAGTAGTTAAGATGTTTGGGTTTTCTTCCTGCCTGCATCACGAAGTTTGTAGAAATGAAGTGCAAGATTTTATATCAGATTGGTATGACAAATATCAAAAGATAAAGGAAAACCAAAAGTCCTCTCTGAAGCTTCCATGCCATTGAAATACTCACAGCAGAAGGTGGCTTTGCTGAGATGGAATTTATTAATGATCACAGAAATCTCTGCAAGGACATATGTCGTGTGAGCTCCTTTTCCAAAAAGTCCTATGTCACTAACTTGGTTGCTGACCTGTATTCCTGTTGTTGCAGTGTCTGTGTGCATTGAAGATCTGCAAATCACCAGCCAGACGGGTCTGCCTTCAAATTTTCACCATGCAAATACATGGCTGGGGTGAGAGTCAGGGAAACAAACGGCTGTGGAAAGGCTGAACTGTAACAGAGCAGGAGTGAGCAAGGGAGGAGAAGTAAAAGCTGTTGACTGTCAGTCATGGGCTGACCTTGACATCTGTCTGTTCCTTTCCCATAGGCAATGTTTTGCAGGAGAAGCAGCAAAGAAAGCTTTGAAGAATGTTGCTTTGAGGACTATGAGCTGGCATGTTGGAAATGAATGTACATGCTGGTGTGTGGAAGCAGGAGGTGACTGCTTCCTTCTGGGTCATTTGGCAGGGTGCAAACCCAAACCAGGAAGGCTGCAAGGGTGAATCTCACAGTCTCTATAGGGCTGTGGGCTCTGTCCATACCCCTGGGGAAGGCTAGGGGCCCTGTAAAGTGATTGCATCTGCAAAACCAAATAAGGGGCAAATTTTAGGATCACAAAATGTTCAAGAACTTCTCAGCACTGACTGCACTGCATGAGTTAGAGAAAAAGAAGAAAAGCCTGCCTGGAACAGAGCAGCAGATCAAAAAAGATCTGAACTCTTCCAGCAGTATCCTATCTCAGATAATATTTTTCTATGACATTAATTTCCTTAGGCAGAAGATTAAGAACTTTAAAATGAATTATAGTGATTTTAGTTTATGCTGTCCTTGCATATTGCTGTAATTATCTGCATGGTCTCTTAGTTGCCCTGCTGCCCATCACAGAGCCAAAATGTTTATTAATGGTTCAACCAAAACCTGCTCGTTCTGTGTGTCTGACTTGTCAGTATCCCATACAATGAGCACCTCTGATATTTAGATGGAATTAATGTCATACTCCTACCCAAACAAAATATACTCACCATTTATCAAAGACATTGCAAGGTGAATTTTAGATGGAACTTGTAGTGGCTTTTTCCAAGTTCCACTTCATTTGGACAAGTCCCTCGAAGTCCCTAGATAACTCTAGTGTGTCTTCTAGTAGTGTCTGTGTTGAATTACTGAAGAAAAATGTATCTGATCTGTGGACAAGGTGTTAAAAATTGAAGGCAGCATTGAGAAAAACATCCTAGTTACAGACTAGGCTGAAAGGATAGCTCAGAAACTTTAATCCCAAAGTAAGAGATTGAGCAAAGGACTATTTTTATTAATTTTTAGGTGTTACAAAGGCATACATTTTTAGACTGTGTCCCTTGAAAGACGAGGTATCACAATCTGCACTAATGCTAGAAACAGCCCTAACAGCTGTATGGCTGGAGGGCTTGTTCAGGTTAGCATTTCTGTAAGTCACTGCTTTGTGCTGCTTGGATTTACTCTGCCTGGCCCCAGCACACAAAGGGTGGCCCAACTCAGCTGCCTGGAGGACCTCAGTCACATGGAAAGCGCTGATACTTTCTCACCAAGAGTTTCTTCTGTCTATTAACCCACACTCCAAACTGATTGAGTGCAATGAGAGTCTTTCCACTGACATCATGACTTTGATTTATAGCCTTAGTACATTACACATGGTTTCAAATGTGAGTCTTAATATCCTTATTCAGTCTGCAGCTCTTCCAAGTTAAATACGAATAAACAGAGAGAAGGAAAAAATCCACAAGACAAGTGTAAGAGGTTGCTCTGTGTCTGTTTGAGGCAACTCTTGAAGAAGCAGTGGGAAAGGAAGTCTTTTGCATAGAATTCAGTTTGAGGGACTCTTTGCAGACAGAATGTTGCACAGCTGAGTTATTTTCTATCAGAAATGGCAACTAAACCTCACACAATAGTTAGACCAGTAAGAATGCTAATGGAATAAAAACCTTGTATGTTTATGTTAATTAAATCTGTCAGCCACTGTATTTTTCTTCTATTTTTAGTGTGGTTTTCTGAAGAAATGAGGCTTATACAGTTGCCATGGCTGTCTGTCCATCTGTTGGTCCCCCCCTCCCTGCTCTTCTACTAAACTTTTCAAACTGTCAGCAAATTTCAGCCAATCTGGAGAGAAAGGAAAACCTCCTAAAGACATTAACATTTTTATGAATTTCATGAAGTCTGGTGGAAATTTTCCAAAGGCTTGATTAATGTTCCCTCAAGGTAAAGCCGTGTTCTTTCAGCCATTGTCTTTTCGTTTTGTCCCAAAAGTACTAAAGCCATCTGCCCTCTCGTTGTGTGAAAGGTTTTAAACCAGTTAGAGCATAGGCTGTTTCTTGCTTGCCTCAAAGCAATGGAAAAGTAAAGGTTTTGTGGGAACCAAAGATATCACTGGAGACCTATAAGGGATTGGAGGGGAACTGTAGGGTGTCAGATGGGAAAGAGAAATAAGTGAGACCACCCTTATGAACACGTGACAGCAGTAAGAGGGGGGATACCTACAAGGTATCATTCACTGTCAGTTTTTCAGGGATATGACTATTTTTGAAGGATGAGCAAACATCAGAAAACCTGCAAATATTGTCAGCGAGGGGTGCAGAGGAAACCCAAAGGTGTAACAGGGTGGTAGTAGGCTGGTTTCAGCAGTATTGTGGGGGTATGTAATGAATCCATAGGAAGCTGAGTTTTGTTAGCCCAACTGTTGACAGAAGAACTTGTCTTATCGAGCTTTTTATTGGCAAGGTTAGAAAAGGGAATGACTGAAGTTATTCAGAAAATATGCTCTCATGATTTCTTTGGGGCTGTGCAATTGTACTGATAAAGATAGCAACTCTATTTCATGATAAATGATGGCCAGAAAGCATACCTACTGTGCTGTCTGCCTTCCTCACAACACCCACTGGCTTGCCTTAATTCCAGGACTGAGCTCTTCTTAAAAGGATGATTGTCTTGCTGTGCCACAAAGGTGGAGCTGCACTGATTAAATAGAGCCTTTGTGAGCAGCTCCTTGGACTGTGAGAGGAGGACCCTGCTCTAGAACTATGTGGAAGCTTGTACTTTCTTGGATGGCCACCAGCACGCCTTGCTGGATGGAGCATTGGCCGTCTGTGTATCATTAAGGAGCTTGGAGAGTCAGTTCAGTCCAGACAGTAAACAATGAGTTGCTGACACTTTCAGCTCTGCAAGAGCTCAGAAATACCAGCATGCACATCTGAGCCATATCAGTGGAAGCACACAAGGATTACATTCTTCTGGTGATGGCTGCATTTTTATGTGAATAATCTGATGGGAGCCTGATGGTGTCCAACACATCTATTCTTGCCTTGTGATTCTTTTGCCATCTCAAATGTTGTTAGTTTTAATGACACAATTATCCTTTATATATTCAGTTAGACATGTGGGTTGCATCCCACCCCTCCCTTTTTTTTTTTTTTTTTCAGTTATAATTAGTTTCCCTGAGAGGCAGCAGCTTTAATGCTTGGGTAGTTTTCTGAGAAGCTGGGACTGAAAGAAGCTTTTGGGAAATGACAATTACATGTCCATGGCTTTTATTTGGTATGCTTTATTTTAGTCTTTGTCTAGGCTGAAAGCTGTTGTTGACTGGCAGAAGATGCATTGAATCAGTGAAATTAGGCAATTTGGGTATCATGTGTCCCGTCCCCCCCCCCAATCATACAAAGAACTTGTATATTGACTGACAGTAAAATGCAATTTTTTGCTGCATTTATACAAATTAGTGGTGCAAAAAAATTAATACCCCTTTCTCCCTATTCTCCAGGCCATTGATTGAATTCACATGAATTTTTTGCTGAATTTTTACAGAAGTTTATATGCTATGAACAGAAATATTTGTAATAGATGTTTGCATCAAGGTAATTCTAACAAGATGTGACTGTTTAATCAGTGTAGCTTGGCAAGCTGTAAAAAAAAAGGACTATTGGCTTGGAAATGACATTGAAATCTTCTTTTATATTCCCCTTTCTGTTGTCAGCCCAAGGTGACTCATGTCTGTCTTGGGGATCTTGTGTTACCCCGTAAAATCCACTCCAGGACTACCTATTTGGGTGCATAAGGACTCTGCAGTGGGCTTAAACAGTAGTAAAAGAAAGCATCCATGGAAACTTGTCAGAGATCATATAGCTGTTATCTTTTGAAGCTTGATATTTGCAGTTAGTTGCCCTTGTGTTCTGTCCTGATTTTGTAGCATCATTAGGAAAAAACAAAAGAGAATAATTTTTGCAGTTTGTGGAGTTCCAATGGAGATGCACTGTGATGAGGGCTCCCAGCACCAAGAGAAAACCTGTGGATTTACTTATAGTTTATGGTGCTTATTTGCACAACAACTCTAAGGAAGAAGTTTTGAGAGCTTCTGAGAGGTCTTGTACACTCTGCCTGAGTGGAAAGTTCCATGAAATGATTAAGAGAAGCATTTTATTTCCAAGACAGAATGGGGACACATCTCCCTCCATCTTCTCACAGTGCAGGGAGCAGCACTGACTCCTGCCATGCTGGCTAAGGTAACTTTCCTCCCTCCCACGGGACAGGCTGCTTGCTTGCCCACTCTGTTCCTTGTAAGAGATACAAAGGGGATAATGTGAGGTTTTGCTTCTCCTCAGCAGCTGGTTTGGCCTCTATGGGTCCTGTGGGGAATGTCAAGCACTGCCCCCAAATCTGCTCCTCTCACTTATGTCTCTGCCTGGCCCTGGCTGCTGGGGAGCAGCAGAGGGACCCTGTGGGCCAGCATATTACTTGAATTAACAGGGAGGGCAATCAATACTTCTTTTAAGTTACTTCACCCCTCCAGCTGAGCTCAGCTTCAAGCCAGGGCAAAGCCAAGGCTTCTACTGCTTCTGGGAGACAGCAATTGTTTCTCTCCAAGAAAGCCCATGGCAGCTAGAAATGAAAAAAAGCACTCGAAAGTCCTTTGGTCAATCTCTGCCTCTTGCTATATTTATTTATTTATTTATTTATTTATTTAGGTACGTTTGGGAATAATGTGTCTATGCCAGTTTTATCTGTCTCTTGTGGAGGGTTTCCAACCCTTTATTTTATATGAAGTAGTATTCCCAGATGAAAAGGCTCATCTACTGGCAAAGTCAAAGGTATCATTTGTTTATATAGATTCAGTGCTTCAGGGTGGGGAGAAAAGAAAATTCCTTCACCATCTTGTACTCTTTACTTGTCAAATTGTGTACGCTGCCAGCGAAGCTTTGCTCTGGAATGGTCAGGGATGGTGTGGCCCCAAAAGGCTGTTGGTAGGGCAACAGGGTGTCTGCCACTCTGGCTCGGAAGGAGGGTGCTACATAGTTCTCATTTTCTGCATGCATGTTTAAAATTAAAGGAAAAAAATAATCTTGGCTCTAGCAGTGGGAACTTCACAGATGTGAACTGAATGCAACACTGATTTTATTTTTGCCTGTATGTCACCATTTCCTGTGACCTGAAGGACAGATTTGTCTCAGAGTTTTCTACAGCACAGGCAAGGGCATTAATTACCCTTTTCAGAAATAATGGTGGAAAAGTACCATATTCAGTATTTCACAATATACTTCCTGTGCTTTACTTTAGGTGAGTCTAACAGCTTTCCAGAATCCCAGATTTGTTGAAGATTTTATCCGTTCCTTCCCTGAAAGTTGGGGATCCCAAGCACTTTTACAAACTGATTGCTGGTACCTCTCATAAAGCCAGGTAAGGCACAAGCACAGACCATGAGGAAACAACATGTGACCATATGTACATTTATATACCCTAACTGGTCATGAGATTCATAGATGCCAGCTTCCTCCTCAGTCAGGAACTACATACATAGCCAGAAACATTTCTGGTGTGTGATTAAACATGTATAATCTCCATATTTCCTGAGGACAGATCTTTCTAAGGGCCCAACAGCCCTGCCAGCTGGGTGGGTGCCTTGGGTGTGTCCTTGCTCCATGGCACTGCAAGGAGTATTTCCTTTAGCTATCCATGCCTCAATAGCCCACAGCCCCTCCTTATGTGTGTGGACTCCTGTTCTGTTGGCATTCCCTGCATTTTCACCTTCAAACACCATGCAGGTATCAACAGGCTGATCCTGGTGCTAATTGCCTCCTTCAGAGACCTCGCTGCTCCTCCGCACAGCACCGGCCGTGTTGCAGCTCTCCAGCAGCAGATGTAGAAAGACTTGGCCTGAAAAGCCAGGCACTCCACATGGTGCCTTAACATGAGGTTACCAGGATGAAACAGCTAGAGTTTCACTTCCAAGGAACTGAGTTCAAATTTTGGTTGCAGAGGGAATTATGTTTAAAGGTCTCTTAAACCATTGGGAAACTTTCCAGTTTTTGGGGTTATCAGTGCTTAATCATACCCTCAACCCAGTGCAGGGTTTTCTCTCAAGTTCTCTCTCAAGATGGGGCTTGTTCAGGGACTTTTATGGATTTTTGTTTGCATGCTTGCTTTTTAAGTGGGACTCTTTCGCAATGTAATTTGAAGTTGTTTGTTAAAGGTGTCTGCTTTCAGGAGGTTGCTGAGAGCTTTTTGTGTAGAAAAAGTTAAACATATTTCCTCCTGGTTAAAAGGTACACGACACCAGAAAATGTAACTGGGAGAGGGAGCAAGATGTACAAAGGAGAAGGGGGAGCATGTTGGCATAAGACATAGTTGACACGTGTTATTCAGAGGAATTCTTAAATTGACATTTTTTGGACTTTACCTATTACATGAGTATTACATTTTATCTAATGAAACGAGGGATGGAAGTGTCTGGTGGTGGAGGCCAGAGCTGGTATAGCCATCTTTTTGCTTGCTTTTACATATCTCCCATGCTCAGAAATATAGTTATGCTTTTGAAAGAGGAGTTCATCCAGAAATGTAAACTATGACAAATGCACCAGCCCCTGCCTGCACCTTTACATTTAAATTCTGGACTCAACAGTCCTCCATTTATGACACAACAGGAACATATTTTGTTCTGCTCTAGTAGCAGCACTCAATTGAATGTTACTGGCTTGTTGATAAATTAGAGGATTTGTCTAAAGCTCTAGGCAAGGGGACATTTTTAAAGTAAGAGTAGAGTGTTCAAGTCATGCTAGCATTAGCAATCTGTAAATTACAGATGAGGTGCACTGAGCAAACAGTGTGCTATCTCTCTGAATGCTTAAATTTTTGCACAGTTTGGCAACTCGTTTAAAGAAGGCAAGAGCTGGACTGTCAGCACTGATTTTAGTTTTGCAGTGCTATGGCTTTCTATTTATAGTGGTCGTGAAAGAGGTCCTGAAGGCAGCATTTTTTGTCAGTGAATTAAAGATTCCCTCATATCTGCAGTGTTTGCTTTAATTTGAATATTTGTCATGGTTAATGAAAGATGGTCTGAGAACGAGGGAGTAAACAAAGTTTTTCAGGTCTCATCAGCTTATTTGCATATTCCCATTAGTGGTCAAAATCAGAGCCCTGTTTGAATGGCTACAATGCTCTGTGGATGCCAAAGTGGGAAGCTGCCCTTTGCTGAGGGGATATCTTACAGCCTTGCATGTTAATGTGGAGGCTCTGGCCTATCTTGTTTATAGCAACTGACCAAGTGTAAAGCACCTACCTCAAGTGCTGAGGTGGCTTCCTGGTGTCACCCCTGAGTGGAGCAGGCATTAAGCCCAGTGTGCAGAAAGATGCATTGCAGAGCTCTGCCCATGCTTCCAACTGCACAGCTGCTCACTGCTCCCTGGTGCAGGAGCAGTGTTGTTACCAACCAGCCAAGCTCAAGTCACTTAATAAGCATCACAGGCTTCTCATTTTTAGTTGCCAACATTTACCTTTGGGCAACATTCACACTCTCCAGTGCCTGCTAATTAATTTGTTTTCTTACACTTTCCTGGGATTTGGATTGGCACCAAAGCCCCAAAGGGAAGATTCTATCTGTCAAAAAGTGAATATTTATAATGAGTGTAAGGTGTAGATGGAAACCACATAGTTGTCATACAGTAGCTATGACATAAAAGAGGCTATTTCTTCCATACTGTTTCCCGTAAGGGAAAAAGATATTTTTGGAAGGCAGAAGATGTGATTAGAGAAGACAGCTATATGGAAACTGTCATTAAATGCTCTGCATGCTGAAATAGAGTAGTGTGCAGGAATAAGGCTGTGAGAAGTATTTTAATAAATATGAAGTTCATGGTTGAATAACAAAAATATGTAAGTATTGATTTAACATGGCTAGCTAGCCTGTGTAACATTGTCCAGTTGAGGAGCACAAGATTCAGAGTGGAACGGTGAGGTTTTCCTCCTGGCCCTGAAGCTACTGTTCTCTAAGGCCTCAAGTTGTATTTTCCTCTGATTTTATATTCTTCAGACTGAGGCAATATGTGCCTCAGATTCCTCATCTCTTAAATGCTGCTGTTTGCTAACATCATTCCAGACCATTGATTGTAAGTTACATATAGGACCCAGGAGTAAATATAAGTAAATATTATGGAAGACCGAGATATTAAATAATTATCCTTGTTTTTAGGCTTTTGGCCCTTTGCTGAGTGATAGCAGACTTTGCAGACCTGTGGGAGCCCTGTACAGAGACCAAGATTCCCTTTCTGTGTCGGGGATTCTCCCATCAGCCTCGGGGCCTTGCTCAGGGCTTGCCTGCCTGCTGTGATGCCACCCCTGCTCCCAGGATCTGCACCTCACACCTAGTGCCAGACTCCCACAGGCAGTGTCAGCTGTTGAAATGGCTTGGTAATAAACTGTAGGGCAGCACCTCTGTAAATTAAATCTGAAATTTGTCTTCATGCAGTCTGATGACCATACAGAGTAATCCTAGCACGTAGCATCTTTCTCCATAATGGCACAACATGATGGGTCTGTATAGCCAGGAACCCTTTGTGCTCCCTGTGGTCAGTAGATACACTGAGCTCTACCCAGTTGCTCTTGCAACATCCTGTTTTCCTTGTGAAGCTTCAGGGAATCTCTGATATCTTCAGAAATGCCCTCAGAATGGTTTAAGATAAGTTAGTAGATCTGTTTTAAATACACTGTACTACTAAAGATGATCTGAATGATGAAACAAAAAAAAAGTGTGCAGGTGGCTAGTAAGTGGCCAGGGACATAAAATAAAAGGCTGATGTACAGCTCATTTGGCATCTGCAAGTTTTCTGACTGTGTTGAGTGCAAACCCTTGTGGGGCAGATGCAGAAAGCAGCACCTCAAACCTCCTGGGAACCAGTGGCGTTGTGGGGAGGTGGTGGCATCATTCGTGTGACTGATTTCCCTGCCCTATCCCCACTGTGTAACTGCAGAAATACCAAGCTGTGGTCTCAGGCCTGCACTGGAAACACAGAGACAGCCCTTCCCTGGGATGCAGTGGGAGGTGTGGGGGCTGCCTCCTGCTTCGTTTTAGCAAGAGAACATCTCTACAGCTCCCCATACCACCTTCTGTAGAATGACAACCAACATATGACTTGGGATTGAAATCCTTGCAGCTGATGGAAAAACAATTAAGATCTCATTAAAATTCTACCTAGAGAGCCAAGTAAAGGAAGATAATGTCAGAGGAAAGGTGATACGTAGGACAGTACAGAGAATTCTCTTAAGTTAAGCCTGTCATTAGGCAGGAGCTCAGAAGGTGCTAATTGTACAGTGCATTTCATTCATCCCACAAAGAATAATTAACACTTTCCCTTCTGCTTTCACTGAAAGGAATGGATTCAATACATATGCTCTCTTGGTAAGGCAGGAGTTGTCATATTCTGGGTCCTTATGTGCAGAAGAATTTTACTGCTGAGTTTCTTCACCTGCTGACTGTTGAAAAGGAAACGTTACATATCATATGAGAGAATGCTGATTTCATTAGTGTCTTTGTGTGTTTTCATCTGTTGCTTTTACAGAAATTATTGACCCAAGAACAAGATCAGAACTGGCTTTTTATTACCCTTAATAGGGAAGAGCTGACCAGACATTGTTCCTACCCTGAGAATCTCCATAATTTACTGGAAGGGGTTGAGATTAGTGCAACCAAAGAGTTCTTAGGCCCATGTGAGCTTCCAGCAGACAAAAAGGGCGCTGGGGATTTTTTCTTAAGATTTTTTTCCCGGCTGATTCAGTTATTGACAGAGAAACCAAGGCTCTTGCAATGTGTAGACTGTGACGTGTCTTGCAACCCTGCAAGTCCTGAGCAGTATTATTGTGACAGAGTGACAGCTCTTTGCAAAGCAAATCTTAGCCCCACCAGGTCCAGTTTGAGTGTTTGCACACAGCTTCTCTTTGAAGCTTGCACTTGAGCCTCCCACACTCCTCATGAAATTGAACTAGAGGCGTTAGTCTTCACTTTCTTTTGAACTCGAGAAGATGTTATTGCATCTTACTATCCAACTGGTGCTGTACTCCAGTGGTGACTATGCTTCAAGGCTGGGGTGAAGTGATCCATCCCCCTGTAATTTTTCTATTTCACAAAAATAATTCATATTGACTCGTTAAAGATCACAAAGCTGTCTGACATTGTTGGCTGCAAATTCTACAGAGAAAAATAAGATACTTTACATACTCTGACACTTTTGCCAGAGTCTCTGTAAGAGAAGGTATGTGTGCACAAGCTGGTGTACTTCATGTTAACTGAGGTTCTTCATCCCAATTCCTGCCAGGGACAGCCCAAAGAACTTCTCCTACCTCAGTCTAGGCATTTTCAAAGTTTTGGAAAGTTTTCCTTAGGATATTGCCCTTTTGATGCCTGCCAACAGCATCAGCAGATAGCTGGGTTTGAGTCTCGCGACAGCTGCAGTGTCCATGGGGGAGCTGCACTGTAACACAACCTCTCCCCTGCCCCCCTACCCCACTCTTTGCACTACACCAGCATGGCTAAAGTGGCCCTGTCATCCCCACAGTGGATTTATTTCTGCTTGGTGCTTTGTGCCTAAGAAGGTAGGCTGCTGCAAGGTGCCAGCTTATTTTCAGCCCTGTAGGCACTGCTAGCATGTGAACTCTGAACGTGCTGAGCCAAATTCCTTCCAAATGTTTGCATACACTCTTGAGACAAAGCTATAAGATGCCCTTGCCTCTCTTTGACACAAACTGAGGTAGCAGCATCCTGTCCTCCGTCCACCATTTCTGCAAAGGTACAAGCAGCCTTAGCTGCTGGAAACCAGGGAACATCTGTAACCATAGCTCTGTGGCCTGGTCGTCACCTGTTAGCCCCACAACCAACATATGGGGCTTACATGGTTCTGTACAGCCCCTTCTGTCCCACTACTGCATCCACTCCAAATTGGCACATGAGTAATCTGACTGAAATTTTGTTTGAGAGACAATGAAATCAGTTCAGGGGCTAAAAAGGGATAATCAAGATCTCTCCCATTTCTTAAAGCACTGTTGCTATTCCCAACCTAAGGCCAATTAGCTGCACATGAAGTCACATAGAAAGGGTCTTCTTTGGCTTGGACTACCTGTGACTACACAGCCACTGTTTGGACTTCAGCCAGTCCATTTTCATTCATAGACTGCTCACCATCCATCTGTGAAACTTATGTTGCTAAAAGGAAATGCAGGGTGATAGATAGGGGGAGGTAGGGAAGGAGGTGCCTTTGGTGCTTTGCTGAAAATTGAAGTGGATGTGGTTGCTGGTGGTGAGAGTGACTGATGTACTGGTAGGCCCAGCGAGATGTCTGTGAGGTGTAAGCAGCAGGGGTGTTCAGGGGTAAAAGCTTGCAGACTGCCACTGTAGGAGATGCTCTGTCAAGCAATGAAGAAATCCTGTTTTTCTGGAGTCAAGGAGCTGTTGGCTTATGGGATCAGGAAAGCTTTCAGGTACAGATCATAATCTTAGAGATCTCCAGACAGTCTGACAGAAATAGCTAGAGAATTTCTTAGGCAAATGAGGAGCAATTATTGATCCTAAACTCTCCAACTGAGGTGCCTGTCATTCCCTTGTAAATTGAAACAGCAGATAAAGTCAGTGAAACCAAAACCTGAAGGTTACTGATACAAAAAACAGCAGAAAAGACAGGTCACAGCATTACAAAAGGACATTATGATTTTAGACCCTATTATCGTGTGTCAATTGAGTCATTTCCGTAAGACTTGTGAATGGAAATCAGTTGCCAGTGTAAGGGAGGGAGGATCTCTGTTGGTTTAGAATAGGAGACCACCAGCTTCCAAAATTTTGTATCAGTGATTTTTGCATGCATAACATAAAAAATGTCTCATGCTGGGCACTCAAATCCAGAAGCCACTTTTAAACTTTGTTTTGTTTTTCTGGTTGAAGTGGAAGAAACATTTCTAACATACAATCCTTCCCTACAGGCACATTGACTTGATAGTTAATCATAGTTCTGGGCCCAGATGGTTACAGTGAATCTGCTTTTCTGTTTGTGGGAGTCCTAAAGGATACTTGATAGCTGTCCAAGTAAGTGCTTAAAATTTTATTGTAAAGGCTAAGTAACTAGATAGCATAATCTAGAATGATCCCAAAGGAAATGGAGGTATAAAAAGTGTTTCAAGCCCTCAGCCGTGTCCATAGATTTCACCTGAAATACAGATAATTGTATGGCATGCATGAAATGTTACTCATAGTAGATGTGCACTGAAGATGTACCTTCATGTTTTCATCAGGGAAATGCTGTAGAAAGATACTTCCTGCTTTGCCATGGATAGGAATCTTAATATTACATGATATGTAAAGAAATGTAAGCAAAATATTTTTTCAGCCATAAATAATACCATATATCGTATATGTTATGTTATACTGTATGGGAACTTGGTATGTCTGTCTGTCTGTATGTTTGTTTTGCAAATTCATTTACAAACAGCCTGCACTATTTCCATACCAGAAGCCTTTGATAAGTCAAGGAAAATGGTGCAAGCTACTTACAGCCTCCTTATGTCCTCCCAGTAATCCCAGGCAAGATAAATATTGAAAACTCTAGGGCTAAGATGTGAGGTGCAGTACTGATGAACAAATACAGAGTTGGTCTCACTCAAAATATTGTTAGATCAACTGGTGAATTAAGATGGAGATGGAGCTAAGTGAAATCCTGCTAGTGGTGGAGAGGGAGAAATTTGTGGTGTGTGTGCTGCTGGGTCCCTTGTAGGCTCACAGAAAGGCCAAAAACATTGAGGTCTGAGACTGGAAAGTTTCAAGTTATATGAAGCTTAATCCAAAGCTCAGTGAAGCTGAAGAAAATCCCCCATGGTGCATGAATATTGCATGTGTTATGGGACTTTCTTTTTTTAAAGAACAATTACCTCAAATGCAGGGACACAAGAATTCCACTAAACATTTGATAAGAGGGAAGAAGGAGCTGTTTCTTCTCTCAAGGTGAATATGATAGAGTTAATTTCTGGATCAATTTCTCGAGTCACATCTAAGGTCTATACTAAATTGCAAGAGATGAAGATAAGAAGTCCCTCTGCCTCACCTGCCATGAGCAACCAGAGGGAGAATAAAGGGAAACAGGCATTACCCCTTGCCTCATCCTCTCCACATCTGCTCAGGAGCAGCAAATCATCACAGACCGTCAGCAACTGCATGTCTGTCATGGATGCAACACATTCCCTCTCTTCTGGAACAAACTGTAAACATGAAATATTGCAATGTAAGTAAAACCTTTAGCGAAGGTTGAGTTTTACAGCTACACATATACTAAATGGCCTGTGAACAGGAATCGTGTTTTGCTTTGTCACTGTAATAACCAAAGGGATTTGAAAGTTGTTCTATCAGCACAAAACCTCACTGCTTCAGCCTGGAGAACCCTCTCTTTCTGTTAAGCCTCCAAGGACTGCTAGCTGTGTATGTGACCACTGGGCAAATGAGACAGCTCAAGTCCATTGAGCAAACAGGCCAAGTGGGTTGTAATATCTGCTGGGAATAAGTAACATGGAATGTGACACCTCTGAGGATTAAATGGTAGTGCAAAATAAGCATGTAGATCTTTGAGCAACCCAAATAAGCTTCCAATTACTAATTTACAATTACTAACGCTGCACTCTGCAATTATGTTTTAAAATCGATATTTTTTGTTTAACATGTGGCTGAGGACTGATTTATGATTTGGTCTCAACTTCTAAATGAACTTTCTGACAGTTATTAATTGTGTAAATGGATGTGCAGGAATTTATCTCTCAATATCCAGTCTGTTTTTTATGGTTGCTATTTTATTCCTCTGTGATTGCTCTAGGATTGACTTTGCTTGCCAATACTTACAAGTTAAAACCAAGTTTTAATATATTTCTTGGCTCAAATATAAGATTGAGGGCAGGAGTTGTTTCATTTGTGGTTTGGGGTTTTTTTTCTCTCCATCATCTGCTTTCTTTCCTATTAATTTCTAATCCAGTTGCTCCAAGTCTGTGGTATATTGATCTGTTTCATTTTAAAGGACTAATAGCAATTTTCCATGAATAAGCAACACTTGGTGATGTGTGTTCTATTTAGGCAAGAAGGAAGAATCCAGGCAGAAACCGTTCTTCCCAGAGAGGGGAAGAAATGTCACCAGTCAAACTTCGTAGCACTACTATGAGGATCTCAGCCTCAGGGCTGGTGTACAGGAAAATGTTGGCCTTTGCTGACACTGAATCTCTCTTTTTCTTCCTGGAGGGATGCCTCCACTGTGGAGGGCAGCAGTCAGAGCCAGAACCAATATCAGGGATCAAGGAAACCATAGGAAAAGGGGAAATTCTACTTTGCCTACAGCAGAGTGAGGTATCATCTGTGGGTAAGAATCACAGAATGGGTAAGGTTGGGAGGGACCTCAGTGGGTCATTTGGACCAACCTCCCTGCAGCAGACCTAGTTAAGCAAAGAGCATATACACAAAAGGAATACAAGAACATTGACAACTAGAAGCTCTCTAATTGTTGAAGCAGTTACAAGCCAGTGGGAGAAATGGGAAGAAAAAAATCTACCTGGTTTGGAAGTGGAGGTGGAGAAGATTCTCTAATGTCTGTCTGGGTTTTGTGCCTCTGATAGATTCAGGACTCAGCACTTTGCTCACACTACTATCTGAAGGCTCCTCCGTGGCATTAGGAGGTCCTGATACGTTGTGCAGTTTCCCACCACCCTCCTGATCTTCTAGTGACAATGTCTGGCAGAAAGCATTATGCAGATCCCCCTTGTAAGGACCTTGGGGCTTTCCAAAGTCCTGGCCTGGTCGAGAGCAGACTGAATTTACAGTCAG
This sequence comes from Petroica traversi, assembly GCA_025920805.1. Lineage (NCBI taxonomy): Eukaryota > Metazoa > Chordata > Aves > Passeriformes > Petroicidae > Petroica > Petroica traversi. The sequence continues at coordinate 17,257,551 of JAHLSL010000010.1, forward strand.
CCCAAGATGAGGTGGAGAAAATCTGGACTTCAAATGCTGGAGATTTTCCACTTCAAAGCACCCTTGGGAGCACTCTAACAGGCAGAGCCTAGACAGAGCCTGGGAGCCCTGATCCTTTGTGACTTTGGAGTGGTTTCTTATGGTGAGCAGGTGTTTTGGGTCCTGTGGGTTTCCATACATTTTCTAGTCTAAGATTCTGAACTCACAACAAAGCACATAGATGACCATGGGCTTTGCTGAAGTGGGAGAAACTTCAGACTAGATTTCTGCAATGCCATATGAAGGTTACTTTAGCCTTGTACCTCCATCCAGCTACCAGCCAAAAACTCAGTGTGAAATGGGTTCTTGATGTCAGTGTAGAGTGGCATGTGATTCCCTTATAATTTCAGGTGAGTTGAGGCTTTAATCTCCCTTAATCTCTGAGGAGAAAGGAGAAGATACAATATTCTTTCAAAAGGTTGCATAATTTCCTTAATGCCTACTCCCCAGAGCCATCTAGAATTTCACTACGGTACCTAAATGCTTTCCAGAACTATTGCTGCATGGAAGCATCCTCAAGACGGTAATGCATGCTTTGATTTATAGCCAAAATTGTTATTTCCAATAATAATAAGCTGGTTGATCACTGTCATCAATTCCTGGCTGCTAGAAATGACAAAAAAATATTTTGTCAAATATTTTTCTAATGACAGGCTAGAAAATAAATAAACCCTACCAAAATTCTTGGACCAAAATATGAATTAGGCTAGTTCTAAAAATAAGAAATGGAAAATTCTACTTTCAGATCTTGAAAAATTATTTTAAAAATATAAAGTCACTATGTACAATGTAATAGAGTAAGTGAACATAATCTTAGTGGCTCAGAGATACAAAGTAAAGCTGTGGAACAGTTACTAGTAGCAGCCCTTTGGGTAGATACTGCTTATCTCACAGTAGATTGATGTCTCTACTGGGCCTGAACTTGTTAGACATGACACTTCAATCTCAGAATACATTACTGCAGCAGCTTTTTGCCTTAGGACATATAAATTTGATCCTTCTAACTTCACCATAGATAAATTTTTACGATACATATAAATTCCCTGTTGTGTACATCAAAACCTCACCATGACTAGACTGTCAATATCCAGAATGTGAGGATGTTTTGTACTTCTTTCATGCTGCTGGGCTTGCTTTTCTTCCCCAGCATTTGAATATATATTTTTACAAGGGGAGGAAATTATAAGAGCCTTGTATTATGCTGAAAGACAAGGAAACATGAGAGCATTTCTATTGGTCTAATGTGGTGCAGAATAGCCTTTCAAACTTGAATAGGGCCATGCTCTTTTGTCATGAACTGAAGCAGACTCAAAAAAGGAATATTGGCATTGCAGAAATTATTTCCACATGCATGAGCTGCCTAGGAAACATAGGCTGAGGAAAAGTTTACAGGGACCACAAGAGAGAAAAGAGTGAATTTTAAATCCCTGGAGGAGAAAATACTAAGAAAACAGTATGTCCTCTTCTGCTGAAGGCTAAATAAACTTTGGCCTCAGCCTTCTGGCTCGAGGAATTTTGGATCCTGCTACCTGAAGGACTGGCCATGTGCATTTGTTTTAGAAAGACTTGCCTAGTTGTAGAGCACTGCTGACTCTCTGACTTCTTTAAAAGAAGACAAGGGCTGGCCCTGTTTCAGCATTGAACTCACTCACTCATCTAGGCAATGGAGTGGCTCCAAAGAGGGATGAAGGAAGACTGCAAATCACAAATGAGGATGGTGGCAAAGATGAACCTGGTCATCTTCACTGAATGTTTAGGAGGGAGGGTTTTTTTGTTTGAGAATGAAGAATGTCAGGAGACTTGGTAGCAGCTAGAGAAAATAGCATGTATATAGAGTTGAATCCAAGTTCTTCTAAGAGGAAGACAGTGACAGGACAGGAGACACCAAGCACAATGTGGGAGATTCTCACTTGTTATTAGGATTTTTTTCACTGGAAGGATGATGTAGCACTGGAATTGATGGCCAGAGGGTCTGCAGGATCTCCCATCTCAGAGATAACCAGACCTTGTCTGGATGAAGCCCTGAACAAATATGACCTCAGCAGGCCTTACTGCTATTCCCAAATAACCTGGAAGTCCCTTCCAGCCTGAATTATTCTGAGATTCTGGGGCAGATCCTACAGCTGGCAATAGAAGGACCCTGGCTATCATGTTTGAGAATGGAGTAGTGAGTCTCTGACTCATGATTAGGTGGGAGTTACTCCTAAATTCAGTGTATTTCATGACAGAATTTCAAATTCCATGGGGAACCTGACAGCTACAAACTTTATGACTCTGCAAGGCAATAAATTATTTGCTGACACATATCATCAATAAATGCTGGTATTTAACCTATCCAGCACTGTCAGATGTTGATCATCTGACAGTGCTGGATAGGATGATGCTTTGGAAGGGCAAGAGCTTAGCTCATATGAAAAGGCAAAGGTATTCTTTGACCCAAAATTTCAAAGCCTCCAGTTCCTCATCTGAAACTTGGTCTGCAGGGAAAAAGCATCAAGCAAATGGCAGTGGGATGGATCAAAGAAAATGCTCTGGGCTACACCCTGCTCTGGAGGGATGCTCTGGGGACAAGGATGGCTGTTGGTACTTCATCACAGTGGTAATGCTCTAGGTTGCAGTGAGTGAGTTGATGGATTGCTGTTTACATCATTATTTTCTGCTGAAAAGCAAAATTCAAGGAGCTTGAATTTGATGTTTTATCTTCTTTATGTGGGAACATGGCCAGCATTGCCCATAATTCATGCTATGGTATGACTAGGACTCTGGTATGTCAAACAGCATTTCAAAACTGAGACTGACAACTTCTAAAATTAAGCTTAGTTATGCATGTGTTTTGTTAAACATATTTTGTACTTATAGCAGCTTTTTATAACTAAAGAACAAGAAGATGACTTCTCATTATCTAGCTAGATAAGTGCCACTAACAAAAGAGCAGAAGAAATTTAATTTGGACAAAAATCCCTGTTTCAATTATATTCAAAATACAGAATTTCACGGAAATGTGTTTTCATTTGCATTTCCACAGCATAGAAAGGAGGCTGCAGGCACCAACAGCAGTACCTCAGATTGCTGCAGCAGCTGCCTCCATATTTGAACCCCAAAACCATTTCCTTGTCTTGCCATGAGTAAGTGCATGTGTGTGCCCTGCATGCAGACAGTTTGATGGCTCCCATCATGCAAAGCCTGACAGAGATGTGGTGTTTCCTACACCAACTGCCATCTCTTCCCAGCTCCCAAGTGAAAGGCTAAACATTAAGCAGAGACTAACACGATTTCAGTTCTGCAGCACATTTTAATTTTCAGCAGTTTGTATTCTGCCATATACCAAACAGTCTTTCCTGAGGGAAAAAAGCAACATAATTGACATGGGATAGATTTCATTCAGTGTGTTCTGTTTCCTTCCATTATTGTATATGCCAGAGGAGCTGTTTAAAGAGACGCTTTCTCACGGTATTTTATACCATCCAAGTGGTTTTAATTTGTCAGGAGCTATTTTTTTGTTTGTTTGGGGTTTTTAAAATTTGTTTTCAAGAAAGCACTACTTCAGAGGTTACATTTTCTGAAGCCATTGGATTTCAGTCATTTTAGATACACAGTGAGAAGGGAGGAGACATTAAGAACTAAAAAAGATTATTTTCCCCATTACTGGTAAGAACATCCTCATCTGAGTCCCATTAGAGAGGTAACTGCCTACATTAATAAAATAAACCAATATATAATGACTGCCAATCCTAATGCTGGGGCTGAATGACCTAATTTAGTAACTCATTTATGATGTGTTTTAGTAGCATGGCCTCTCTCATGTTACCTGAGTAAATAGAACAGATGCAGATGCTTGCCAGAGGTTCAGTCTCATAAGCTTGTCTTTACAGGCTAACCTGAATATCCCTTATAAATTCAGTAGTACTTACTTACTAGACTCAGTCTTCAAAGTGGGCATGAAAGCTAGATATGCAATATTTATACTTACAGATCCAATTGTTTTAACTCAGATCAGTTAAACAGCAAGAATAAGCTAGAGAAACAGAAGTAGCACATAAGTCACCTCTTTTATTAATGATTTCCCACTGGCTTTAATGAACCTGTCTTCTTTATCTTCTCAAACATGGTGAAGAGTTATCATGCTATCTTTGTAGAGGCCTTTTCAGTGTCTTACAGAGCTAATTACCTAATTGAGGGACAACTAGTTTAGAGATGAACAGAATTTTTGCTCTATGGTTTGTTTCTTTTTGTGGTTCCCTCTGTATTTTTCTTTACAAGGGTATCCATCTCCTGGGGAAGCTGACTGTGCTTTGGAGTCCATTTGCTGATGATGGTGAGCAAGAGCTGATGTGAGTCAATTAAAGCAGATCCAGGAAAAAAATCCAGTAGCTAATCCAGTTCTCCAAAAGCAACTGATGAAAGTAAATAAATGTCAGCCTTCAGCTCCTGTGCCAGGAGGGCTCCCGGATGAAGGCAGGCAGTGCTTGTGTCCTGAGCAAAACACTGAGTGTGCTGATGGCTGGTCCAGTCTCACAGCGAAGCCACTGGGCACAGGCCACCAGCAATTTAGTCAGGATGGCACCTGTGCAAAAGGCAGCTGAGATGCTGGGGTGGGCAGAGACACCACAAAATCCTTCTGTGCTTGAGAACAGTCACAAAACTTTCCAGGGGAGTGGGACCCGCCAAGGGTGACTGCTCTCATCACTGCTCAGCATCATGTCTTTGCCAGTGGAAGAAATTATGACTTCTGTCTCAAGACTTGTCCTTTTAATGCCAGTAATGTGATTTCTTCCTCTTTCAAAATTGATTCATTTGAAGCCCTAGCTTAAGGCTGGTTTTCCATGAGCATATTCATTTTTTTAAAATGAAGTCAAGTTTTCCAGTTGCCTTCTTGATTAGTCTAATGAATTTTCCTCCTTTCCCATCATCAAATGCACTTTCCGGGAGGAGGGGGGAGGTTCGTTTCTGAAAGAAAATTATTCTCTGTGACAGAAAGAGTTTTAAATGAAGATTTTAAAAGTGCCTGATGTTTATGGGGTTCTCAATATTTCAGTTGTGCAGTTCAGATCATTGTAAAGTGACAGCAAATGTTGGTTGCCTACCCTCTGATCCCTGATGCTATTTATTTGAGGTGTCCTAAATTAGCAAACAAGACCATCATTCATTTTTTACCCAAAATACATCTCAGAAATTCAAGCTTCTAATTCTGCCCTAGTTCAGAAGGCTGTCTGAATGTTGCCAAGCATGACGTTTAAAACAAACAGATAAATAAATACTTGGCTCTTTTTAATTGATGCTTGTTCTCTAAACTTTCCAGGTTCATGTTTTCAATATAATTCTTTTTGGAGAGAGAATTCCTTCTCCCCTTGCTTTCTAACTTACTAGCTAGTTAAGGTGCTAAAAAATACTGAACTAAATAGGATAACTCTGACCTAAGCACAGAAACCAGAGCCTACACTGACCTTGGCTCTACATCCAGCTAACACCAGCTAGGCACTGTACAGGTGAGGTGGCAGATACTCTTCTGTACTTGCCTACTGCAAATCCTCTCCATCTTTCTGCACAGCATCTCCTGTGATCATGACTCAGTCCCTGCTGCCCAGCTGCTCATTTTTGCCCAAATATTCTGCAGGTCTCCATCATCTGTCTCAACATTCATGGGAAAAGGACTGAGGAAGGTAACTTCCATGCTACACATATGAGGCGTGAATTACATTATTTTTTATCTGTCCTGATTAATATAAATCATGTATTCCCTTTTTGTAGATTTATTATTTACTCTTGCTAGAAAATGGTGATATTAATGTTCACTTCCCCCTCAGGCTTGAATACCCAAAGACACAGTGAGTTTTCACCAAAGAACAACTCAGTACAATAAACCCTCCTTCAACTCCTACACTTATCCATGTAATCAGCCCTGCCAATCCACTGCAGGCTGCAAACAGCCATAGACAGGATTCCAAACAGTTAATGTCAAATAGCTTATTTTCTCTCATCTCCATACAAATTCCTGTCCTCTCATGTAAACAACTGAGAAACTTAATGACATGCCTTTCAGTCAAAAATTTATATGGCTTTTCAGTCTGAGCAGATTAATTGCAGTTTTTAACAATATAAAGTGATTCAATTTGATTAGGGTTTCTATTGTTCTTTGAGATAAAATATTTTATGTGAATGTAAAGCCAAGTTTTCTGCTGGCATGACTTTATTGACTTCTGTGGAAATATAAAATACTCATCTAAAATCCATAGTATATCACTGTTGGTGTGCTGTTACAGTAAATAAATTTTATAAGCTTCTGTAAATTAGATGTGCCAGATCAGATTCCAGGCCCCATGGAAATGTCATTGTCAATGAATCAAGGCAGTGGGAATATTTTGCTTTGGAGGAGACAATTCTGAATGAATCCTTTAGCTTTTTATAATTTTGAAAGGTTTTTCTACTTCCATTTTTTCAGTGTCCCTGTCTTCTTCTGGATGTCTTGCTCTTAAAAACTGCTTGTGATTCTCTTTAGTTTCATTCCTATGTACTCTAGGGTTGTTCCTCTATTCTTGCTACAGATATTTCTCTGGTGTTCTGTAGTAATCCCATAGACCCAAGCCCAGAAGCCCTGCAACAATAGGGGAAAGGTGAGGAACTTCCATGAAACCTCTCTTGAGTACATCCCTCACTGAGCAATATGTACCTCAACACTTTAGAGTGCCTTTTTTTTTTAAGTCTCCAGCTCTTCTCTTTTTTTGAAGCAAAATATTCCAGAAAATATATTTAAATGGATAATGAATGCATGGTTTTCTTTGATAGTTTTTCTTGGTTTTGTTTGTTTGGGTTTTTTTTTATAGTAACAGTTTTCTTTAGTTTAGTTTTCTTTGTATACTTTTCCAGTTTGCAGAATGACATGTTTGGGGGTGATCACTGCTCAGAGAGGTCAGGAGTTCTTTGTGGTGTTTTGAATCCCATGGAACTACAGTGGGAGGGAGATTGAAATGTTTTGGCAAGTTTGTGGGCTTGCCAATGCAATTTCACTCTGTCCATGCTGCTGGACTGAAAACAAAGGTTGCAAATATTCTGCAGAAACTGCCAATGTCTGACTATTTGGCCTCCTATTGAGTGATCAATATTCCAGCAGAGTTTCACTTCTACAGGACTAGCACACTCCCTCATTCTACAGAGTGGGGGACATTTTTAGTGTAATATTAGCAATATTACATTTATCTGTTACAATGCTGCCTGGCACAGGAGACCAAAGCAAAAACACTTTATGGAAAAGTACAAGCTGCTGCACTTTGAACTGAAGCTGTGTGTACTGGAAAGAGGAAGCATGTGGTTCATATCACCAGTGGGAGATGTCACATACAGAGCACATTAAACCAGACTGCAGAATAGAAGATTTTAAAATCAGCATTGCAAAATCCTGAAAACCTGTTAAAAATGAGGAAAAAAAATTACATTATCAAAATACTGAATCACTACTTTGGTATGTGTAGAAATATTTTCTACATAGATTCATCTCTGTCCATTTTTGTAAGACTTTTTAAAAAATATATATCCTCTCAGAGTGCATAGAAGCTTTTTGTTTTTAATGGGAGGGATTTTGAAATATACTGTTTTCACACTGTATGTAATAGCATAATTAGGAGGACAATTACTACAAATTCTTTAATTTCTTAGTGTGAAGATCTGCAGAGACAGCAGGAACCACTATTGTTACCCATGTGTTTTGTCACTTGAGTGTTGGGATTTTTAAATCTTGCTTATCCAGCCTATCTGCTTGTAAGCCATCACTCCTTAAGAAGTACAGTTTCAGTCTCAGATTTCAGTCTCAGATTTGGGTGACCTAATTAGTTTGATGATTATTGTACAATATGCTCATCCCATGAGAATGTTTAGCTTTTCTTAAGTCAGAGGCTGTTGGAAATGAAAAAAAAAAATCTGACTGAATAATATTTTCATAAAATAATAATAAATCACCACTCATAGGGATTTTAAAAAAAAAAATTCAGTGTCATTTGAAAGTTACTGATAATTTGTGCAACAGAATGAACACTATACCTTTATACCTTTAGGCAGAGTTTGAGGCCACTGGAAAAAAAATAGGCTCTATAATGAATTTTTTTTAACTGAGCTTCCTCAAAGCAATATGGGTTAACAGGTCATGAGGTGACTGCATTGGGAAAATAAGATGTATAGCAGAAAATGACAGAAATCAAAACTAAGAGGAAAGAGGTTTTTTAGACCTATTCCAAACCTTGGTCATCTCCAAACCTTTCCAGCCAAGAAGAGTTTGCTGTACTATAGACCAGATTTAACCAGAACACTTATTTGCCACAATCAGGACCTGTAAGTATCAGTAACTCTGAAAACAAGGGTTTCTATTTTCTTCTCACTTCACATTCTGCTTTGTCTACTGAATGGGGAGTGGATCATTAGTGGAGCACAAGTGCTACCAATGGTGACCAAAAGCTGTGATGATCTAACGAGCTTCTAAAGCCCCTGATGAGGTATCCATGAATGCTGTGTGAGCATCCTGATGGTGGGCAGCACTTGGAGCTGACATCAGCCACTGGTCCTTTAGTGCTTCTTCAGGCAAGTGATGCAAGCACTTGTGTGGGAGAACAGGCACCCTTCCCCTGCCTCTGCTGTAAAAGCAATGCAGACACATGGGCGAGCTCAATTGCCCCACATTTCAGGCCAACAAGCATTTCAGGAACAGCTTCAAAGGCATGTGTAGCTCAAACTAATGAGAAGGTACAGGAGTTCAGATTTACTGTCTAGTCTTGGAAAAATCAGAATAATTTTATTTCTGTTTTCATCAGGATTTTTTTAATAGATAAGAAGCTTTTTTTTTTTTTTTTAATAAGAAACCTGAAAATTATTGCTTAAAATCAATAAGGTGCAATTCCTATGAGAATGGCCTGTCTGGAGCAGCTGGGTTTATACCCTCAAGGAAGAGCCTGGAGAAAGTCAAGGGAAAAACCAGGAGTACATGACTGTTTCTGCATTTATTCACAGATCTGTTTGCCATCAATGCTATCATTGTGGTGGTGACATGGACTGTTACAGCTAAGAGCAAAGAATGCAGAAAGTAAGGGGGTTTAACTCTACAGCTTGAAATACTCAAAAGTTTAGTGTTTTGAGAAAGGCGATAATCCAAAGCCTATAAAGGCAGAAGAAAAACAGCCTTTGGCTCCAGTGGGCATTGCATCAGGCCTTCAGATGACTGGCAATCAGCAGACTTCATACTGTGTAATTCTGTATGAAAGGAGCATTAGTTCTCCAACATGCAGTCAGCTGAGGAGAAATAAGACATGCTGTGTCTTTGCAACTCACCCTTCTGGCCAGCAGACAACCCTGTCACTGCAGGCAATGTAGATGTTCTTGCACAACTGGTGAAAAGACATCTAGCCCTGCTCTGCAACTGCTGCTTCCTGCTAAGCCATCACCAGAGAGAGAATTAGCAGAGATTCCATTGTCACATACCCCAAATCTGAACCCTGGGTTATATTTAAACGAGCACAGGAAAGAGACTGAAGGCTCTATGACCCCTGTGAATTGGAGGATTGGTTTTTCTAAACTGGAGGGCGCATGTCAGAAGATCAGATTACAAGTGTCTGGCCCTGTATTTTCACTGTGTGGTGGGTCACCTGGAGTTCAGGCTCTGTATATTCCAAGGAGGTGGTTCCAGAGCAGTTTAATCACTTCAGCAATTCCTAGCACTGGTGGTCTCAGTTTGGGAAGGATTTCTTAACATGTCTGAAAGCCAAAAGCTTCTTTGCTAATTTAATAAAGAAGAGTGAACCAGTGAGTAAGTCCCTAGAAGAAAGACTAAATCAGGCTAATTTGTTATATAATCCCTTTTTAATGTGGAGAATTAAGGTGACGGCAAGACGTCTACATGTTTAATTCTCCAAATAATTACTGGTGGGCATTGACATTAAAGGTGGGAGAGAGCAAGTTAATTTCTGCTTGTTGTTTTCAGCATGTGCCAAACTCTTACTTCACACCAGTGAGAAAATGCTGGAAGTTGTAAATTCAATATGCATGAAGTAACAGTTGGTACAAATCACCAAATGGAGAAAATTTAAAACCACTAAAGCTCAGAAACCCAAACTGTCACTTGCTGACAAGATTTTTTACTCTCTGCTACAAAAAAAAAAAAAAAAGAAAAAAGAAAAAAAGTGAATGAAGGTCTCAAAAGGCGTATTCCACCTGAGTAAACCTGGGTGTCTGGTTAGGTCCTCCTCAGTGCAAATAATGGGTGAGAAGGTAGCAATAGCCTTGGTTTTCCAACCTCCTCCTCCTCTACACCTTTGTGAAATGCCATCCAAAGGGACAGGGACGATGACAGCACTCGACTCAAGTTGCTCCTTTCTTCTGCTGGCACTCTTGGCCATGAAGAACCTGTTCATGGCCATTGATAGGAATGGCAGTGCTTGGGGCTGTTCCTCCATGTCAGTCAGGATAGTAGAGTTTTAAGTCCTCCCTTTGCTTGCATTACTGAATTTCACCTAAAACAGCTGGTGGCAGCTGTATCTGCACAACCTGCCTCTAACTCATATGTCCTTACAATGGCCTGGGATATTTTGACATTTATTCCATGGCCACCAAGGACCTGCTGCCTATTTCAGCTCCCTGAGCCCACCTAGCTCAGTGATGCTGCAGCAGGGCCAGGCTCCAGCTGCTCACAGCCCTGCCTCACCAGGGCCCCACAGAGCCAGAGTTAAATCCCATCCTGTCACCACAGTCCATTGTGGTGCCCTGGCAATAGCCATGGGTTACAGGAGTTTTCCCACATGCTTTCTGTTTAAGATGATGTCCTTTGCTCACAGGATTCCATGACCATCTGAGTCTTCCCTGTCACTTGCATTAGTACACATGTGAGTAAGTATACTTATTGAGAGTGAAACCATGTGTATGAAATATGGGGAAAAGCACACAGACGTATTATATATTGTTACTCTAAGGTTTCCTCCTATCTCTGACCTGCAATCTCCCTTTCTCTTCCCTTTATCTACCCTTTCCCTTCTAGTCTGATGTCTACAGGGAAGAAGAGAAGCTGGGGGTGAAGTAGGGCAGCCTGTAAAGCAAGGAATGACAGGCAAATCCCTATCAGGAATTAATTTCAGCATATTTCATATCAAATCACTCAGGAATCACACAAATTTGCTCCTTTACTCCTATTTTGTTGATGGCTAGAATATTACTTGTAAGCCAAAGCTTTCATGTTCAATCCCTTATTTTATTTTTAAAGAAAGAATCTGTTTTGCAGTTTGACATGTTTCTTGTTTTCAGACTGTTGATTTTCTGTGTGGTTAACTCTAGACTTCCTACAACTGACAGCTTATTATCTCACCTTATGAAAATTATGCATGACTTCTGGGAGTCACCTATCAAAAGGAGAGAGCACACAACACTCTGAGAAGCTGGTACCTTCTCTCTAGTTATTTGGGTTGATGGCTGTTCAGTGAACCTATTAACTGCCCGGAGTGACTTGCATCTTTACAGGTATGGGACTGTATTGTCTTTCTTTGCTGTGTTTAAATGGAAGATGCTACCCCTCTGTAGTGTCCTGGTTTAACTTTATCTCTGGCCTGGTGGTTCCAAATGCAGCTGGCTATGTTCTCATTGGATAGTAGTCTCTTCATGGGCCTTCTGAAATAATGGCTGTAGGTAAATGTTCCACCTTCCCCTTATCTCACATTCTCTGAAAACTGCCTCAGTTCAAGGTTTATGCCTTTCAGTGGAGCACTTAAACACACACTTAGCTCTAAGCACTTAATTCCTATCATTTCATTGCACAGGGATGGATTTAACTGCCTACTCATAGTTCATGGCTTGCCAGCACTTCAACAGTTTCTTTGCAGTGGCCAGATAAGATAAAAGTGAGGAGCCAGCCCTGACAGTCCTGTGTCTGGGGGTATGGTTCATTTTCTGGTAGTGATGGGTGACTCCATTCAAACCTTTCATGATACTCCCACGTACAGATTGATGGGGCCCTAGGACTAGCTGCTCACTGAGGATAAGGAAAGGTGCTCTCCAGAAACCTAGATCTGACCTACAGAGAAGTGGGAGAAGGAAGGATATCCCTACTTCCTCTGGTTCTGGCTACAGGTAGCACCGTTCCCTGCTAGTGCAGGTCACCCCAGCAGCATAGTAGGGGTCAAGCCTTTTTGCTGTGGCCATAATACATCAATCTGCCAGCATGTCCCTTCCAAATCCTATACCAGCATCCCCAGACACCCACTCTTCCCTGCTGTGTCTCCTCCCAGGATCGGCTCACCCTTAAGAGTATGTTTAAGGGCAGCTCAGAAAGTGAAAAGAAAGAAAAGGCATCGTTCGTCTTCTTCATGGTCTGACTGAGCTAACAAAGTCTGAGCACTTTGTCCACACTGGGATAAGGTCCTAAGAAATAACTGATCACAAGAATAAGAGAAAAATAAATAGGCCATATTCATCTGAATGGTAGAAGTAATCTTTGTGTGTGATGCCAAAATGTAATGGGATGTGTTGAAGTGTGGCCAGTGATAGATTCCAGTTTTTAACTCCAGTTTACAACAGAGAGAAGTTCAGAAGCTGTACCTGTCCTGGTAGGGGAGGGGTTATAAGGTAGCACATAGTAATCTGTATCAAACTGAGACTTTCAGAGTTTTTAGCTGGAATTTGGAAATATCTTTAGAAACTTTGCAATAATTTCATTTTACTGTAATTTGTATGCATTAAGATTTTTTTCTATGGCAATGAAGAGGAGGTTGGCTTAGGACTAGTTGCCACTGACTTCCCAGGAAATATAAAGCCAAGCTAATAAATGACCTTGATCAGATGGCACACCTCACTCTTGTCCCCCTGTGGCTCTGTTCCAATCAGTTTCCAGCCCAAGCAGCTGCTGGGGAAAAGTGAACTGCTATGTCCAATTGGCAGAGCTGTGATCAGCTTTATAGAAAGGCTTTTTTAAAGGCTTATGATAAAGCATACTCTACTCTAATTTATACCAGGTAAAAATATAATAGGAGTTGTTAGCTCTGTTCTCGTCCTTTTGTGCTGTTGCAGCAAAAAAAAGTCAGAAAACTTCTCTTACCAATAATGCCTGGAGAAGTCATTCTGTGAAGGAATAGCTTGGCTTGGGCAGCCATGGGCCCCTGCTCTGCTCCTTGTGCTGACAGCACAGCTGAGTGCCTTGGGAGTGTGGTCACCCAAAAACTCTGGGCTGCTGGAAGGGGCTAAGTGGCTTGGCTCTGCAGAGGAGCCCTGTGACTGCTGCCTTACCAGCTGCTGGCAGTTTTGGGCAAGCTGCACTTGTGCCCCTGTGCCACCCTGATTTTAAGTGTGGCTATCTGGGATGGCTTAAACTGAGGTGAAAAACTGGACTACTTTGTTGACATGTGACTTTTAGGTTGTGTAGGTAATGATGGACAAATTTAGTTGTAGAGAAATGGCACTAGTCAGACACCTTGGGAATCCCTCTTTTGGAATATGGGTGGTATCTTTTGTGGCACTGCTTTGCCATTTTGTGCAAATTCCCAGCTCTTTAGAGATCCAGTCAGACAAAAGAACCCTCACACTGTATGCCAGTCTGGGTACATACTTGATGCGAATGAGTACAAAGACCTATTCACCACTCCAGTACTCACATAACTGACAGATTAAATCACTCTCTGGCTGTGAAGATGACAGTGGCCCAATAGCTGATGCTGTCTAACAGCTTCCATTAGAAGACCTTGTTTTTGACTGTTTATAATTTTGCCAGACTTCAGCTGCTTGAGCTGGATTTTCCCATGCCATATATCACCAGAAACTGAAGGTTTGTGTGTGGAAGGGCCTAAATGAATAGTCATGGTATTGCCAAACTCATGTATCACTGAAAAGTCACTTGAACACACATTTTTAGGGACTAACTGTACATTTCTCCTCTCTTGAGGGAAAAGGAAAAACATCTGGAGTTATGTGCTCTCCGGTGGTTTGTGTTCAGGCTGGAGTTACTGCTAAACTGCCTGAATGCAAGAAGTTCCATGTCAAAGGCTGTCAGCTTGCTAGATATTGTTGACACTTTTAACCTTTTGCAATGTCTTTTGAGGCTGCACTTTGTCCATTGACATATTTAGTTTCATATTGTAACCTGCGTTTTTGACAGAAGTTATTTTAAGCAGGCTGAGATTATGCTGCCAGGGAGTACATCTGATGGCTTCAGTTTGAGCACATCTCAGGTTTGTGTATGTGTGATGCTTTATAGCTCTCCTTTGCTCACTCTTTTCTTTCTTTACTGCTGTCCAGTTATCGTCTTTCTGACTAGCAATCCCTGCCATATAGGATTAGGACCAGATTTTCAAATCTCCATGCTGCTCTGAACACCAGGCTGAAGTTGCTAGTTCCTAGACATGAAGTGGCTTGGCGGCTTTTAGAATGATTTTTATTTGGCCCATTAAATCAATGTTGGTACTTTTCCCTCTACATTTCCAGACAGTACTGCAGAGGTCAACAGAAGAGCTTTCAGGCTGAACAGTCCCTAGGTGAGGTGGTTGTGTTGGTGACCAGAAATAGGTGCTATGGGTGTGGGTCAGGGGTGGGAATGGGCTAGAGGACCTGCAGTATCTTTGAGGATGGTGTGTATTTCTGTGAGTTGCATCTGCCCACAATAGCTCAGCTGCACACTGGGTGGAAATGTACTCTCTGGCCTGTAGCCTCCATAACCCTTACCCATTCCCTACAGGGACTTTTATTAAGTGAGCTTTATAAGGACCTAGAAAGGACCTTTACCTGTGACAGGAATCTGAAAGGGGCAATGTAAGGTCCCCAAGGGGAGTTTTTCTTTAACCATTACACAAACCAGAAAATTTCCAGATCTCAGTAAAAACTGTGTGTGCTATGTTTTCCCAAACTGGGCAATTTGAACTGTTGGAACTATTGCCTAGGAACTATCTGGAGGCAGATTTTATAACCACACAGAATATTTTCATTTAACTACCTGCATTACTGGACCATCATAGGATTTAGAGCTCTGACAAACCTGAACTCCCATTAAACTAGGTAGCTTGGGTCTATTAGTAGCATTATCCCAGGAAGACTGTTCAGGATGGCCTGCAACAACAGCTGGCCATTGTCTGAGCTCTGCTTTTAGAGTGGGTTTTGCAGCATGCTGTGGTCTGTAAGGCAGTACCATGCTGTTGCAGTACTTTGGCTGGTTAATTTAGTGCTAGGTTGGTGTGTCAATGCCATTCTGCAGTTTCAATAAGCTCTGTGGTAGAGGCACATCTGCAGTCAGAAATTGTCATCATTCTGCACTGCCAGCATGGTGTAATACACTGCACAGATCCTCAAGCCAAGATTTTAGAAAATTAATCTGGATCCTATAAACATTTTAATGGGAGGAAGCAAAAATACTTGCATGACCTGACAGGTCTTTTTTCTCCTAGGTAGGACTTCATATGCAGGAAGTGGTCTTTTCCCTAAGTGACAATAAAAGCACTTTATATTTTTACTGCAATGGAAAGATCATGTATTATATAGAACCCACTGAACAGCATTCAGCAAGCTGCAGATGTCTTTAAGTTTCCATTATAACTTGATTTTATTCCTATCCCTCCGTTTGCCAAAATTAGCTCTATCCACCTACAACTTCACAGGCATAATCTTATTCTGGGACAGATTTTTTGGAAGAGTTGAAGGAAACTGGTCAAGGTGTTTAAGAGAGATGATGGCTAAAAAAAAATGAGTTCATCTGCTTGGAGAGTTTCCTAAAGACTTTTTGGCTTGTCACATCCTGAAAATTCATTTGCCTAGAGAGTCAAAAAAGTTTTCAGATCTGTTGGTCTTGGCTAAAAATGGTGCCTTTGAATAGTTTTAGGCTGTCTGGTGACAGAATTATTTGATTACTGAAAGTGGTCCCTGCCTCAGTGTGTGCACATATATGCGTTATGTGCTCTTTGGAGATCTTAATTCAACTAGTCAGTACCAATGTGCTTAAAAATTTACAGTGGCAATGTAAGGTTTCTAAACAACTCTGCAGGTATCCTGAACAGAGATATTCCTTCTGTGAGACTGGTCCTGTCTGCAGGTACTGCTGTCTAAAATCCTCATCCGTATGTTTCTTGATTCCCACTGCAATCCACTCTCGACAGCATGAATTTACAGTCCCTTCTGCACACTCCCTTTTTCAAAGAGAACAGAATTCAAAGTTCAGTCTACTCATCTCAGTGCTTTTTACTGGGTCAAAAAATTCATACCTGCCATGATTTGTGCCAGTATGGCTGCGAGCCACACATGATGAGACTTAAGCCAATGTTATTTTTCAGCATGAGTGTTGTGTGGCTTACTTGTGGTTTTACACCAAAGTAAGTTCTGAGGCATAATATTCTATTCTTAAAGAGGATTTATCGCAAAATATGTACTGAGAACTTTCTCATAATTTGGAAATTTTAAAATATGGTTCTTGAAGTATGACCAAAACCAGAGACAAGCGTTCATTAGACTATTTTCAGTATCCCTCACTTTAAGAATGTGACATCTGCAAACAGTACAGTTCTGCTATGCCACTGCACAATGTGGCCTCCTTGGATGATTCCCTTAGCTTGCACTGAAAGTTACAGCAGAGCAATGTGAACAGTAATGTCTGCCCAGCACGTACCATTGACAATGGGACACGGGACATGTTCCATGAGACCTTGGGTTTGGTTAATAATGTTCCCAGACACTGACATTTAAGCCTTGATTGTTCTGGACTTCAGTGGGTTTCACTGTTGTTGAAGCCAAGTCCCTGACCTACAAATTGCTGGAGCCTTGTGTGTGCTTGGGAGAAGTATGACACCATTCTTTCTCTATTCATTATTCCATCAGCATCTGTTATTGACCACTATTTGAAGCAAACTCTTGGGCTGGATGGACCTTGGTTTTGACTCAGTATGGATGTGCTTACACTATATTCTCAGTGTCAACAAAAATAGTTGACTATTTCTTGAAAGTAGGTCTAGGAATTTACTATGTCATTTTAAAGACTTAACAGTCTTTTTACTTTTAGTTTTGTTTCAGGGTTTTTTGTTTGTTTGTTTGTTTGTTTGTTTTTTCTCTGTGCTCTGGAGCTAGGACTTGAATCCTAAATGAAGCATTATCTTGGAGTCAAAGTGTCCACTGGCTCTTGACAGTCACATTTTGAATGTGCTCAGTATAAACTAGGAAGAGTTTTGCACCTAGATACTAGTGGCAGTGATCATACCCTGACGGGACTGAGCAGGAGGCTGCTGGTTGCAGACTGCTCTGCCATGCAGCACAGGAACTGAGTGCAGCAGGACTGTCTCACTGGCAGTTGTCTTCTGGGACTGAAAAATGGCCTGACTGGAAGGCAGAAGTACTGAGTAAGTTTACAGGAGAAACTTTTCAAGGAGGCAAATGGGATGTTATGGTTAGAAGAAGAAATGCAAAACTGATAGCTAGATAGATGAGTTGAAAACTGGAGTATGGCTGGCTCCATGATAGTCTGCAGAGACGATAAAGAGAAGAGGAAGCCTTACAGCAGGGAGAGAGTGGGCAATCTGTGTGATCTTGGAGAAGATTTGTCTTAGACCTGGAACTGAGCACAGGCTCTCTGTGTTTGGCTCTCAGCTGTGGATCCATCATAAGGGACTTCTCCTCCCAAATCAAGTCCAGATAATTGACAGTCATTGTCTCACTCAGAGACAGGCTGTCACTGGAGGAAATCGGGAGAACTTCACCTTTCTATGCCACGACCAAGTTGCAGTCATGTCACCCCAAGCTGCAGGATCGTATTGTTGGTACTGAAGTTTTGTCCAATGTCTAATCTAAACCTACCAAGCTGTTTAGTTTATGCTTCTTAATGGTTTATTCTTCCTGATCTTTCCATTAGGAACATATTAGTTCCCTATTATTTGCAACAGCGTTTTAGTTGAAGAACATTAACCTTCTGTCTCAGTTGTTACTCCTTCAGAGAAAAAAGCCACATTTCTTGCAGTCTTTCCTCATATTTCTGGACCCCTGTCAATTTTTGCTGATCTCCTCTGCTGACTGGAAGTACAGTGCACTAAACAGGTTGTGGTCTTCCAGCTGAATCTTTACTTGTGGAAATCAGCCCTCATGGGCTCCCAGTAGTCTTTAAGACCCTTTAAACATCCTGATGTGAGGGTTTTGCTGTTCATACTCAGCTTGTTCCAACATAGTCCCTGGTCTTTTCTCTTGTGAACTGGTACCTAAACAGTTTTATAAGTACAGATGAGTATTTCTGTGTGAGCATTTTGCACTATTGTATTCCATCCAGTTTAGATGATCTCTCCAAGTCATATCAAGAACACTTTAGATACCGATTTTTTTAGTATCTGTAACATCTGCAGTCCTTCCTTGTTCCATCTGCAAGATTCATACTCATACTTCATATTCAATCTTCTATGTCTTCATTGAAAACATAAAACCTTATACAAGACCAAGGCCCACAGAATTCCTTACAAAAAATACATACTTTGATATGTTAAGATGGATTTACTCTGTGGATACAATTATCCAACTAGACTTGACCTCCTGCCCCTTCCCACAGCAGTTTCATTTAGAACACAGTTCACTAGCCTATCCATGAGGATATTCTAGGAAATATCATTAAAGGCCTTGCAAAAAATTAAATAAGTTCAAGCTATGTGACACTTCCAGCTAGTACTTCAACCTCCGTTTAAGACTCCTAGAGTGAAGTTGCTCAGGGGACTCAAAGACATCTAATGCAATGTGTTATTCTCTAAGGAAGTTTTGCATATTTTAGGGTGAAATTTGCTCCCTAAATAATTGCACACTCTGGTTGTTGTGATCTTTTTAGTAAGATTGATGAAAAGGGAGAAAAAAAGGACATTAAACTTGTCCACTTCCTTAACATCTTCTGCACATCCCCTTCATAGAATATTGATCCAAACTGACCCTTTGTTTTTATCTTCTTACCGGTAAAATTTATTTTAGTAACTGTTTACACCCCCTCTACACTCTCCCATGAATGGAGTATTGTGCTAGATTCTTAACCAGCACAGCATTAGTCTTTACTTTACAGATATCTTTTGCAACTGAGGTCTATTAAAAGGTTTTGGATCTGCTGAATTTCCTTATTTTCCTCTAAAATGCCATAGGTTGCAGTTGGTTTCTTATTAGCATTTCTTGAATGAACTGACAGCTGTCCATCATGTGTTTTCCCCTTCGATATGCCTCTTGTTAGATATTCCCTACCCTTTCTCCGAGTTTATTGACATCTGCCTTGAAATCCAATGCTGTCGGTCACTTGGATCAGGTGGCAGATGACTCTATGTTCACTGCAGTGCTGATTTCTTGTAAAATGTCCTATCTGGTAGCAGACTTCGAGTTGTGTGTTACACTGCCCTCTACCTACGTGCAAAGCTGAGGTGCAGCTGAGGAAGGTTGTGACAATTATAGTGTATGTTAGGCCTTGAGATTTAGGCTGCTCTTCAGAATTCATCATGCAGAATGGGAAGAAAAATAGAACTTCAGAGAAACTTTCTGTAAGATATTAATAACTGCCCTTGTAATGAATCTCAGTCAATATGGACGGAGGATCTGTGGTAATGAAGTGTTTAGGACACAAATTCCTTGTGATAATAAACGTTCCAGACTAAGGTATGCAAGGATGCTTGCCCTACTTTGTTTAATAAAAGCTTAGAGCATTATGCAGTGATTTCATGGTGCAACGGGCAGACAGTGAGACTATAATGGGGGAGAGGAGAAAAAAAAGCAATAAACTTCACCCTAGGCAAAAATGGCTGATCAGACCATTGAAAGAAGCTTTTATATATAATGCAAAGGCAGTAAGGCTTCAAGCCCAACTAAAACCCTCCAATATTCTTTGATGTTGGTTGAGGCAACTGTAGATACATCATGACTCCTTGCACAGGTCAATTAGAGATGGTCAAGAAAGTCAGACTAAGCCTGATGTTTCTATTAGGAAGCCTTCCTATTACGCAGTTATATTTCTTGACAAAATTACAATGAGAGTTCCTTTACTATCACTGCAAGTAGATTTGAATTCCCTAAAGAAAGAAAATTAATTACCAGTAACCAGTCCCATCTGTAGTCAGTTTTTATGACAGCTATAAACTAATAAAAATGCGGGCATCAGGTTGTCAATGTGGTGTTGGAAGATAGAGGAGCAAGCTGTGCCTGTAGTCAGAGTTCTGGTGATTGTTTAGGGAAATCCAGGTTGTTGAATCACTCTGATCATACTGCAGGGAACTGATGTGCTGTGTCCATACGCTATCTAGTGGCTTTGTGAATTATGACATTATTCCTGAATTACTCTGCTTTCATTTGTGAATTGTAGGATTCAAAAATACTTTAGACAAAATTGGCATTTGTAAGTCTGTAACCATTCCCTAATGAATCTAAGACATTTTGAGGTCATAAGAGGTTAATGAAAAAACCCAAAAGGGTCGTAAGGCCTGTGTGAAGATGTGGGCAAAACTCTTGATGGGGGCTTCTAGGCAGTCAGTCCTGCCATTAACAAAAGTCTGAAAGACACTGGTCAAGCTGGTAGGACCTTTGTCTTTTCCACACAGACTATGTTCTAGATTTATTACTATAAAACCCACTCAGTTTAGAGCACTTCAAGTACAAGTTTAAGTATCTCCTTTAGTTGCTAGATTCTGCAATATCTTGTGAGGTAAAAGCAGATAATCTAAATATTTTAAACTGAGCACATAGTAATGCAAGGCTAGATGTGTCCTCCTCCAATGGGGAACACTAATCTTCATCCCTCAAGATCATGGACTAGGAAGATGTGAAGATCACATCCAACAGCATTCTCCTGGTCTTCTGTTTCTGCCAGGTATGTGATTGATCATCAGGAAAACAAACAGTCCTTCTGCTTTGTTATTTGTCTGTGAAATAGAGATTGTACTGTTCTATGGAAGCTAAACCTGCTTTATAGATGATGAGTACTATTGTTGTAAAGGCTATATTTTATATTTATGAAACAGAAAATACTGTATTTATATACGGCCTGTACCAGCACATTTAGGGGTATCATCTGAGCTACAACTAGCATGCAAATTAGTTATATTTGAAAAAAAAAAGAAGTCTGATTCACCATCACTCTCAATAATTTTGTACTTTTCTACTCAATAACTGAGAAAGCTCCCTAGACAGCTCTCAAAACACTTATCTTTAATTGTACTTAATTACATATGTGTATTTGTTTTAAGAGGGTGAGTAAAGACATGATGATGCAGGTTTCAGCTTGGGTAATTTTTCTTGAATTGTTCTTTCTAGGAAAGCAGAAATTTTATTTTGTTCTTCATGCATATCAAAGGTGCTGATTTTGTTTTCCCTTTTCAGTAAATAATTTTTTTATTTATACTTCTGAACCCTTAAAACAGGTTTAAAATAGGTGGCAAATAATGTTCATATTACCAGCATTTATCATGACTTCCACTATGAAGCTTCTATGGTAATTTCTTTTGCCACACACAATAGCAGTTAATAAATATGTACATAAATACAACAGATGTATATAAAAGGACTTAGAGGTGGTTGCATGTGATGAGAAAACTGTGTGTGAGAGTCATGCCCTTGGTCATGCCCTTTCATCTCAAATAAACCCAAAACTCAGAGCCTTAAGTATTGTGCTAATTTTGGCTGGCAGAGTTCATTTTCTTCACAGTGGCTACTACAGAGCTGTGTTTTGGATCTGTGCTGAAAGTAGAGTTGGTAACTTGAGATTTTTCATTATTGCTGAGCAGAGCTTACACAGAGTGCAGGTTTTTTCTGCCTCTCATCCCACCACACCAGTGAGAGGTGCACAAGGAGCTGAGAGAAGACAGAGCCACGATAGCTGATCCCAAGTGACCAAAGGGATATTCCTGAGCATGTGGTGTCATGCTCAGCATATAAAGCTAAAAGGGATGAAAGGAGAGGGGGGTCTATTCAGAGTGATGCCATTTGTCTTCCCAAGCAATCATTATGTGTGATGGAGCCTTGCTCTCCTCATACCCACCTGGCAATGGGCAGGGGTGAAGGAATTCCCTCTTTTGGTCTGCTTGCAATCAGGGCTTTTGTTTTAGCTATTAAACTGTCTTCAACCCCCAAGTTTCCCACTTTTGCCCTTCTGAATCTCTCCACTCTCTGACCAGGGGGAGTGAGCAGCTCTGTGGTCCCTTGCTGCTAGCTGGGGTTAAACCACAAGAGCAATAAGCATATAAGAGTTGACAGAGCTACAGGCAACCTGCTTGAAGTGCTCAAAGCTGAGCAGCTTAACCTCTTCTGCCCTCTTAGCCACTAGCATTCCCTACACTTTTTTTCCGATTCAACATTCACTCCAGATCATTCAGCCTCAGAAGAAATTTTAAAAAAGGAGAAGCTCTAACTGAAAGAATTTTCTTTCAAGGTAACTGAGTAAGAGATGGGCTTAGAAACACATCAGCAAACGAGGTACATTTCTTACTAGCACTTCCAGCCTTGTGTATCCTATCAGCATGCACAAACCCCAACAACCAGTTCAAACCTGGCCACAAAGGTTTCAAAATAAATAATTAGTACAAGAAAAAAAAAATCTGACACTCAGGCATCATTGCACAAACATTTAAACAGAGGAAATAATTTCTTTTACAAAAGTGTTTCTCTTGTATAATAATTTTGTATAGAAAATAGCTCTTTATACATTTTACAGAAATAAGCTAACATTTAGATTCTTTATTAATGAATAATCATTGAATGCAATTTAAGACTTCAGTTATGTTTCAGTCACCAAACATCAATAATACAGCAATACATCACCACTCTAATATCCTTAAACTGCTTGACTTATCAAATATTGAGTCAAGACAGTGAAAACATTCCTAGAGCCAAGATAATTTGCAAACACTCAAGTAGCTTGAAACTGTTAAATTATTAAATACTTCCTGAAAGTAATACCATAATTTAAGTGTCAAGGAATATGAACTTAAACCTTAACAAGGCAGCATTATTATCCTGCTGGCTAATACTGTAAAACCCAAATTGAACAAAAGCTTAATATTAAACTGGTTTACTGTTATTGTGACCTTCAAAACACTCCTAAAGGATAGGATGCCATCCAGAAGGACCTGGACAAGCTCGAGATATGGGCCCATGGGAATCTCATGAGGTTTAAGAAGACCAAGTGCAAATTGCTGCATCTGGGTGGAGACAACCTTGGTACCAACACAGGCTGGGGTATAAACAGATCAAGAGCAGCCCTGGGGAGAAGAACTTGGGGGTGCAGGTGGGTGAGAGGCTGGACATGACCCAGCTATGGGCACTCCCAGCCCAGAGAGCCAAACGCGTCCTGGGCTGCAGCCAGAGCAGTGTGGGCAGCAGGGGAGGGAGGGGATTCTCCCTCTGCTCTGCTCTGGTGAGAGCCCACCTGGAACACTGCATCCAGCTCTGGGGGCCAGCACAGGAGAGACCCCAGAGGATGATCAGAATGATGGAGCACCTCTCCTACAAGGAAAGGCTGAGAGATTTGGCACTGTTCACCCTGGAAAAGAGAAGGCTTTGGGGTGACCTAACTGCAGCCTTCCTGGACCTGAAGGGAGCCTACAAAAAGGATGTAGCGGGACTCTTTACAAAAGTATGTAGTGACAGAGGCTGGGTTTAGATTAGATGTTAGGAAAAGTTCTTTAGTGTGTGGGTGGAAAGGCACTGGAACAGGTTGCCCAGTGAAGCTGTAGATGCCCTAAGCTTGGAGAGGGATCACCTGAGCAACCTGGTCTAGTGGAAAGGTGTCTCTGACCATGGCAGGGGCGTTGGAACAGAATTATGTGTAAGGTCCCCTCCAACCAAGGCTATTCTGATTCAAAACAGGATAGCAGAAGCTACTCTAGCAAATGCTGTACAGCATTAACACAACATATAAATGTAATAAAAATGTTTTCATTTTCTTAACATGGAAGGTGAATGAAAAAAAAATGCCAGTAAATTAATATGTAAAAAGTAAATTTGTAAGGGCAAAAACTTGAAAAAACACACATATATATTTATATGCAAGGGTATGCTAGGAAGTACATGTATTTAAAAATACTCAATTTATTCAAAGACTCTTTAAGTCCATATGGTGTCATGTGGCATTCAAACATAACCAATATTCAAATGCTTTCCCCCTAAAACTGTTGTTTCAAGCACCTGTACTTATCTGCAGACTTCCTTGTAAATTAGAGAGAAGGTAAAGACATTTACCCATAGAATACAACTATATGCAGTAATAATTTCTTGCTTTCTAGGTATAATTTTAAATAGAAGATGTAAGCAAATAAGAACCATAAAACCCAATGACTGAAAACCTGAAATTTAGATGCTAATGACTCTATTTAGTATTCATACAGAGCTACTTAGGAGTTTGCCAGCTGTACCCTCTGTGAGTACTGTTGACACTTCCATGCTTCAGGATTGAAATGTGTAGTTATGTTTAGTCAAACATGGCTCTCCCTCCAAGTTAGCAAAGCTCTTAACACATACAACTTTCAAATACATTCAGCTGGAACTGGTACGTCTCTCCTTCTCACAGCACAGAGGTTCATACAAGACAGTAATGAATCACATTATACTGGTTCACATTTTCATGTGGTTAGAAGGAGAAACAAACCCTTATTCCAGTGATTTTGCAAATTCTGCATAGTCAATGTATCCGTCATTGTTCTTGTCATCATCTCGCAAGACATCATCTATTAGGCTGATCAGCTCTTCTTCCTTCATTGCTTGGGTATGCTCACCCCCTTCCTACAAAACAAAACCACAGTGAGCAGTTTAGCAGTCTTTCCCATCTAGTGGCACATGTGACAGATTACTGGCAACTAAGTTTTTACTAAGCCGCTCATGTTGGGTGCCTAATTTGGCACTAAGTTTTATGTAATCATTTATAATAATACAGGCAAATTTTATTAGGTGGAAGCTTTGAAGTAAAAGTTCTTTGGACTTCAGGACAAGCATTCTGCAGTCAACATTCTTGGTCAGAAGTTCCAAAAGCTGAATGGCACAATATGTAATGGTGGACAATGATCAAATAAATGTATTCTTAATTAGGATCTTGATGTAGTACAGACACTGTAGTTTCCATTCAGTACAGAAACATCTTACAGTAACACTGAAGTGAAAAAATTCAGCACCGTAGCTTAAAGTCAGTAAAATTCTTAGTAACACCCCTTATGGGAACAAAAAGGGGTGCCTTTGCACAAAAACCAGCCAGTTATTATGCTGTTCTTGGCTCAGTATTTTTTGCCACAGGTTATTAGCAGGAAGTTATGCTATACTGAGTTATAACTTCCAGAAAGTCAATATGAGATAATGTGTTTCTATTGTGCTCCTAATGACTGGAAAAAGAATTTGAGTTTAGGCAAACCATAACCGGTTCTTCTAATTCAAATCTTGTGCAAGAGGTTTTTTATAGTTTGTGTATACACAGCAGTAACAGTCTGAAGTTGAAAACAATGTTATATCACATAGTATTTCTACAAATCCTCATGCCCCATTTTGGATGATTTCCCTTTCTTCCCATCCCTACCTACCAAAGTAAGCCCTCTGTAAAACAATTTTCACTCTGGAGCCCTTCCTCATTCTAGAGTTTAAACTAAAATGGAAACTTCCTAAAAACTGCAATGTGACATGAAAAGCTGTGATAATGTACTTTTATAAATTCAACCAGAAGTATCAGGAGAAAAAGAGTCGCATTCTCAGGCAAAACTGTAACTGCACTGAAGATGTGTTGCAACTGTTCTGCTGCTTCTAGAGTCAGAATTATTTCCAAACACGTACACCCTTACAAAACTACACCAACCTCTTTGTGGACATGTGAGATAGCAGTAGCAAGTTCTAACCCATCTAGCAAATTATTGCCATCATAATCGTGCATTTTGAAGTAATGAAGCTGCAACTCTTGTGGAGACATCTCAGATTCTGGTTTCTCGATGACACCTTCCAAGTGTTCCATGATGTGTCTAAGAAAAATAAAACCCACACCATTTCCATCAGTTAATATTTAATGCTCTGTTTACAGCAAATTTAGTCTTTGATCAAATACTGTACATCTAAAAGCACCCTGGGCAACTAAAAGCTACAGGTCAATACTAAGATAAAGGGGGCACAAAGGTTGTTTGTTACAGGGGCTGTAGAGGCCTCTAATACCTTAGACAGCTATTTCTATTTCTTCTGGCCTACTTAGCAGCTATCAAAACAACTGAAGCAGAGCCCAAAATCTCTTTTTGGCTGTCTTCCAAAGCACAGGAACTGGAGGAAGATCTTTCCCAGTCAACCATGAAGTGACCTGGGGACTTTTATTAGCTGCTAGAACCCGTCTACATTTATGACGAAACAAATGAGAAAATAAAGTCTAACTCTACCTGTCAGGAATATGATTTTGTCTAAAGTATGCTGATATGGGTAAGCAGGATTTGTGTAAGAAAGTTTTTACAGCCTAAGTAGAGCTAAAGACTCCAGAGAGACCTTTCTAGGTCTCATATCTCTACAAATTTATCGAACAAGCATGTCTCATATCTGGCTTTAGCTAGTCATACAACACTCTGAGAAAACAGGGTGCCCTAGGCTTAAGTCCAACTCGCATAATACTTTAGAGATAAGAAAATCATTAAGAAGTAAAGTTTAGGCTTTAAGAACATGGAACACATACTCTTTATCTTGTACCAAATTCTTATCAAGGCGAATATTTGGATGTTGACTCTCTCCTACGTGTTCCTCAGCTAGGGCAGAGATGAAGAATGCAGCCAGAAAGCAGAATAGCAAATGTGTTCTAAGCATCTTCTGAGCCATTGTGATCACCTACAAAAAGGAAAACATCCCCCCCCACAAAAACAAATAAAAAATACAATCTACTTTTAGCAGATTTAGAGAATGCTTAGAAACAACCCCATTAAGTTTCAAATAGAAGAACTTGTTGCACTGGAAACTCTTGGCAAGGGGGGAACAAGAGCGCTACAATTAAGAGTTTTTATGAGGGTCCCTATTTTAAGGAATTATGCAGTAATTGTCAGGCAACTTTTTGTTTTCTTTTTCTCATCGCAAATGCACACACCTTAGCCACGCTTGGGTTTTCACATACCTTCTAGACAACCAAGCCACCATGCCCTCTGCCTCAGGCAGACTGCCCCGCAGCTGTGGGAGCAAAGGTCGCTCACGGTATCGAAGCGGCTCCATCTAATTAGCAGCTCCATTGGGAGCGAATTCCCCAAGGGGCGCACAGCCGGGACGCGGTCCCGCAGC
Source organism: Petroica traversi (assembly GCA_025920805.1). Classification (NCBI taxonomy): domain Eukaryota; kingdom Metazoa; phylum Chordata; class Aves; order Passeriformes; family Petroicidae; genus Petroica; species Petroica traversi. The sequence goes on from JAHLSL010000010.1 coordinate 17,284,776, forward strand.
CGTGCATGTGCGCGCTCCGCTCCC
>JAHLSL010000010.1:17289799-17511426 GCA_025920805.1 Petroica traversi
GCCCTGGGGCAGCCAGCCCGCCCAGGCTGCGGCCGGGCTGCCCCTCTGGAAAGGGCTCGTCAGCTGCCATACGTGTCATGCTCGTTTCTTCTCGCCCCCTGCCCAGCGCTGCTCTGGGTGCGTGCCCTTGTGTTGCCTCTCTCTCTTACTGCGGGGCACTGCTTTACGTAAAGGCTTTCACACATAAAACGGGTTTCATAACGAGCAAATATATTGGTATTTATTTTCCTGTTACAATACACTGATTTGCTGCTTCTTTTTGGTTTTTTTTTTCCCAATGAAATCTTTTGTGACAAGTGAAGTAGCATAACTCAGTCTGAGGTCAGCCAGTAAGTTGTGAACAAGACCTGATCCTACCCACGGTAGAGGTTCAAAGGGTTCTGCTACTCAAGTCAGAGAGCTGCTTGTAGGAATAAACCCCCTTCTTTAGAGAAGTGTGTCCAGAATGTGGCCTTAGCATTGAGGCTTTTTGGGGTGCTTTAAACTTCTCAGTGGGAACTGTGATGGGGAAGATGTTGGTAGTTTAATACATGTTTATTTTTGAGGCTTTTCAGGTGTGTGCATTATGCAGATAGAACCCTGTGCTGAGAACCACACGGCCAACCTTTGAACTTTAGTCGGGTTTCAGCTGTTTTCCCAGGTGCAGAGATCACCATGCAATTTGGTGGCATTAGTAGTTGAAGAGTTCACAGCAGTTTCTTCCCTTGTAATTAAGAGCTGTAACAACAGTATGATTGCTGTAAAAACATGATTTGTTAATTTGCTTCTGTGTCATCCTAACTTGCTAGTTATGAAAGAGTAATGCTTTGTTATTGCTACAGAACTTCTTTCAGCAGGCTTTGTGCTTTTAGAAATGATTGTATATCTGGATGGGATTTTTTTAACAGTAGTATTTGCTTTGTGGAGTTGGGTGTATTTATTTCTTAATTGTGTATGATCTTACCTAATTCCTTAAGTTCGATTAAGATTAATGGCAATATGACAGCACTTCAGTGTGTAGAAGTGATTGCATACACATCTGGGGGTGAATATGCTTGAACACTTACACTTCCCGTTTTATGTACCTGTACCTTGTTTATGCAGGTTAGTTGCAGACCTGCAAACGAGCGGGAAGGGCTATGGTTTTAATTTGATATCTAGCTTAACACTTAGGCCACAACAACAAAAAAGTCAAACCACCACACAGTTGATTATTAATGCTGCATTTGGTTTATAAGTATAAAGTGGGCATAAGGTGTTACCTGGGCAGAGAATACAGCAATAGGTACACTACTGTGCTTCACTCATTCTCAAATTTCAGACTTTGAAATATGGAATATATATGAAATGTAGGGCTGGGCTCTTTGGCATTCAAAGGTTTCCTTACCCAGCGTCACCCACTAGTCTGCTGGTGGAGGTGTTGTTGTTATGAATGAAGGAACTGCAGAAATGGGCCTGTGATGTAAGAGCTCCAAGTACTCAGTCAGATGAAACTTTTTTTTTTCAGCACATGATTGCCACATTGCATGATGGTTCATCCTGTATCCATTGCTGCTGCCTGTGTGAGTTTGTCTTCTGTGGAACTGTGAACAGGATGGATTTTAATGTAGAAAGAGTTGGATGTGGCGTGTCAGTTAGGGAAGTGGATTAATCCTTGTGTGTTTAGTAATGAATGTGTGGAATGTAACTGATTTAAATTTTTTTAAATTTTAAATTTTTTTCTGTGTACTTTCAGGAAAATTGTGAGTTTCTGTTGCAGTTACTGCTATCACTTCTCTATTGTCTAAAGCATTTGTTTCATCCTTGTACCTTTGTAAATAAAAAGAATCCACTGAAATGGTCTTATACTTTTAAGAGGGAGTTTTTTGATTAAAATCTTTAGCTGTTATATTAGTGACAATGTAAGAAGGAACGGTGCTGCCAAAATTAAAAGATCAGGGGAAAATCTTCAAGTTAAAAGGAAGCGTTTCATTTTTCCATACAAAACGTGTTGTTTCCACTTGATAGAAATTAATGGAACTTTTTTTTGTCTATTAGTTCTTCCTTACCCTCTCATTTGAGTTTGTTGTGTGTCTCAAAGGTGTGTTGTTTTGTTTTTGTAATTCTGTTTAGCATCAGTATGGCAGTAAGCAATGTTTCTTGTTGGTTGGTGTGTGCTTTCAGAGGACTATGGGAGTATGCTGCTTGCAGAGGCTCTGCTGGAGGAATGTTTGAAGGAAAACTTTGCCAAACTGAAGGACTCCATCCCGCTGTCGGAGAAGAGTGAGCCCAAACTGAGTGAAGCTAAAAAGTATCTGACCAGTATCTTAAGCAGAGGGAAACTAAGAGTAAGTGATCTATCATCGTAATTCCTGCCACTAGATGCTTTGATTATTCGTCTGATACAGGCTGTGGGTGTTGCATGTTCATGTCCGTGGATGTACAGTGCTGTAGTGTAGGTGATATTAACAGAATGAAAATTCCCCTAGGCAGGATCTTAAGTTGTGAGACTTGCTTTTTCATATGCAAAGAAATTATGTGCTACAAGGACATATCCTGTTATTTTTTTTTTTTTAAAGAAGCAGGATAAATATTTAGAATTTCTCTTGAGTGGTGGGGTGTGGCTGCATAAGGGTGCTGTCAGCCCAGCACACAGGAGTGACCTCCTGCTGCTCCAGATCTGAGGGACTTGTGAACAACTGGTTAGCTCCAGATTGGAGAAAAATGTGCCACAAGCTGCTGTCAGGAACTCAGGGTTGTGTTGTGAGGACTGCAGCCTTGCACTGCCTTTGGTGTCTATCAGAGAGGTAAAGCTTTTGTTTTGTTTTGTGATCTGCATGTGTGGCTGGTAGCTGCTTGTTAACACCGTTGCAGAGTTTCAGGAGTGTTTTAATACTCTGCTTTGATGGCTGCTGCTGCATTGCTGTCCTTTGACACATAGTTGCATAACTGTGTTTAGCTGTAAATGAGTTACAACAGTCTGTTCTAGACTTGATTTACTTTTGGTCCTGAAATTGCCAGGCTGGTTGAGTTAGGTTGGAAATGTACATTATACTTTCACCATATTAATTTCCAATGAGCAAGGTCAGCCTATTTAGAGCACAAAATGGAGGGAGTAAGGAAGGGGAGTCTGCCCAGCCCTCTTTCTTTATAGTTTAGCCCCGTTAACAGTCAGAACTACCAAATTCTTCCAGTTCCTTGTGTTTAGTTTGGCTGCACGAATTGCCATTACTGTTTCTTTGCTGGTGGTGACTTAGCTGCTCATACAGTATTGACCCTGTGTTGATTACATGTATTTAAAAAAATGAGTATGAAGGCTTAGGAACCTGTCCACGCTTTCTAAAGGGTCTGAACAGATATGTTTTACTGAGGTTCTGTTACATATGTTTTCAATCCTTAAAATGAATCTTGGAAATGGCAGGTGTGCCTTCTGGTTTTTCACTGTTGCATGATAATTCTTTGACAACTAAAGAAAATTTGGAAGCTTTCTCACTCTAAATATACAGAGGAGAACTTAGATAAGAAGTGATGTTTACTGTCTAGTTTAAAAGCAGGGGTATTTCTTAGCGTGTGTGTGTAGGTAATTCTGACAATGCCAGCCTTTTATGTGCTCTTTGTGGCTGATGGATCGATAGAGCAGGTCAGCTGAGACCAAAGAGTTGGCTTAAACTGTGCATTTCAAAACTGAGCTCCAAAGTGGTTGCCTGACCTTCGTTGCCTCCTGCTCTCATGAGCTTAGCCCTTGCAGTTGTGAGAGGAAAGCATTCTGAACCTGCCTAATTTGCTGTGGAGTACTTCATTCTTCCTGTCTGATATTTCAGCCTGTAAACACTTTTTCTCTCTTGCTCCATTTCAGCCAAAGTATATGACAGAAGCTATGCTGATCCTAGGAAAGCTTCATTATGTGGAGGGATGCTACAGAGATGCCATCAGCATGTATGCAAAAGCAGGAATTGATGACCTCTCAACCAAAGATGAACCTCTGTATGTGCTGCGTTTGATAACTGAAGCTTTTGTTATTAAAGGTAAAGGACCATGTATGTATATTTAAAGTATGCTGGTTTTAGCTTGAAGCTATTTCTCCAAGTGATTTGGTTGGAGCAGGATTAGGGCAAAGATATATGCTGTAGAAAATCCTACTGGGTATGTTCTATGTAATTTCAAACTTAGAGGCATTATGGGACTCTTAGTCCATGGTTTTTGAACTTGGCTGGCTTGTAAAGAAAAGCTTGAAATTGGAAATCTTGTGGTAACTCTTGGCTGTAAGTCAGCAACATGCTTGAGCTTGTGTGTCCATTTTGGGAAAATCTAAATCGAGCTCTCGACTGAATTGGGGCCTGCGCTTTCTCTTAGAAAGAATTAATCTATTTGTACATTTCTGTGATTTCTGTGAATTAAACAAGGATGATGGGGCCAAGTTTTAAACTGTGGACTAACAGAATATGTGCTTTCAAAGGAGGTAGTATATTTTTGCAATGCATGTCACACAGTATCAGACCTTATGTACAAACAGGAATCTCTCCTCCCCCTTGTAACTTTACAGACATTGCACTGTTTGAGAGATTCTAATTAAAACTACCTCTGTGGGTAGTGAAATTGCATTTCCTTTTTGAGTGGGGGAAAGGAAAACCCTTGTCAGTTTTTGACTTGGGGGGGAGAAAAAAATCAGTAATCTTCTCCTTCATTTGCTTTCGGTTCCTTTATAAATGTTGCTCAAGTACTGCTACCTATCTACTGCTTTCTACTCTTTTCAGCATGTCCACCAGCTAATTAGGTGAATGAGAACTCTGATGATCAGATACCTTCAACTGGTATGTAAAAGAGTGAAACCAAATCAACCCAAAATACTTTTTGACTGGGCTGCTGGTATTACTGATAATAATTTGAGTCATTCTGCTTTTTTTGAAACCCTGTTTGTGCTGCTTTGCTTGCTTTGATTTTTGTTTCCTGTGGTACTGATCAAATCTGCTTCATTAATGAGCTTTTGTGGAGCAGGACTAATTTACTTGTACCTCCCACTGACACTTGCATGGTGCAGAGGAGGGAGTGGCTGCCAGTGCATTTTCATCAGTGTATTTAAGAGCTTCTTCTGGTGCACTCCAGGCTATGAAGGAGATGCACTCTCCTCATTGGGAATCAGATATGACCCTTGGTGAGGTGTGAATGTAATGATAATAGTGTGTGTGGGAACTGATGAAATAACCCTGTTGTTATAAGACCCCTTGTATTGTGTTGACTTTACACGTGAAGATGTTGGACGGGTTTGCCTCAGAGCATCAGGCAATTTGTTTGGTTTCTTTCTCCATGTGGTTTAGCATGGAGTGTAAATACTGTAAACCTTATGAAGCCTCTGCTGTTGCAGTGAAACCTCTGCACTGTTACAATTCCATCCTCCATGATGATTATTTTCAAACTAAGATATCTCAGTATTCTACCAGAGTTTCTGGCAGAAGAAGGTCCAGACAAGTGGAGCTTTTCCAGCTGAATTTGGACAGGATGCTCACTGCTAAGATCACTGTTCTCTCATGCCATGTGCTCAACCTCCCACTCTTATGTTAGCACTTTTTGCAGGTAGCTATGGCAATAGCAGTGTAGATTTAAATTTTCATTTTAAAATGTGTGTGTCCAGGCTGCTTCTGCATGGCAAGTCACAATATTGAGTTGAATTATTTAAAATTCATTGATACTTCATTCTATAGGTTTTTCTTATTCCTCTTTTATTTGGTATCTCTCCAGAAATTATGTAGATCTGTACTATATTAATGCCTTTGGTTGAACTATTGGTCATTTATGCAATATGAAACTTTAAAGATGCTCTTGGATGTTGCTTGTAATGAAATTTTTTCAGGGGTCATTTAGGCAAAGGTCGAGAAAAGCCACAGTCCTGTCTATTTCAAGGCAGAAGTTAGGGTGCCCACTTAATTTCTTGTTCACATTTTCAGTTAGTTTAATAGAATGTCCCTGTTCATCCAGCACTAGTTAAAGCAGCAGAACTTTGTATCACCTCATAGTGTGAACTCAAAACTATTTCAGTTTTGTGTAGTTAATACTGCTGAGTTATTCCTGTATGCAGAATGGCAGCATAGGTTTAGACTGAAAAGGTCATGGAAGAAAGGAAAGTCAAATAAAAGGCTTATATTTTTAATGTTGACACCTACCCTTTTAATGTTGGAAATGAACAAAAACGTAACAAAAGAGATATGGGATACACTGGAGGGATTGCACAGATGAAGCCAGGTATAGAAATCCAGCAAAAACATGCTTCCTTCCTTGGAGCACCTTTTAACCTCTGCAACACTGAAGATTGCATGTTAAGCTTAATCCCTGGAGTCTCTCTGGAGGTCCATAGCATGTAGTAGCTTCATATTATGGTAAGGAACAGTTTGGATTTGCACCCTTGTGTTTTGATTGCAGAAGTTGAGCAGGGAAAAAATTTCTTGCTTGCCTTCTCAGTAAACTTCCACATAAAGTCAGTGTGAAGAAGTAAATGCCGAAGTTGTGTATCAGTGTGAGGATTTGTGCAATTGGCGAGTCGCAGGAGAAGGGCAGAGAGAGCAAGATTCTCCAGTTTCTCCTCTGGCTGCTGCTTCCTGTTCTGTTCCTAAATCCCTGCATTGTGAGGAGACAAGTTTTGTGGGTGCTGTGAGTGGAGCTCTAACAATAGTTTGATTTTTCATTATGACTAATTGTAACCTCTATGGTTAGTAGGTGGTTGGTTTGTACTTGTCTCCTTCTTCCCCATCCTCCATGAAGTCGGTCCCTCCTTAAGATTTTACTTCTGCTCCATTCACATTGCTGCTGGTAATTTCTGATGCAAGCAACTCTGTGTTGCATAAAAAAGAATTGAGTAAGCAAACTTTGCTTCTAATGCAGTTGGGACACACTGTGGCTTTGTTGCCCGATGTGGTCCATTTGAAACAAGCAAGCAGAAAAGACTTCAGACCAAGATGCGTAGCTGTCAGAGGTTATTGGTTTCCTCTGTTTGTGCTTGCTTCAGAAACTGCAGATACTCTCTCTTGGCAAGGAGTAAATCTTTCCTGCTGGTAGGTTAGGCCACTGCCTAGCCCTTAGGAAGCACTGTGTAGCTCTAGCCAGGGCTTCAGCTTACCTAAGCTCCAGGAAAGCGGCTTTCTGTGATGTGGCAATGTTTGCTGTGCTGCTGAGAGCATGATGGAGCTGCTTTAACTGAGGCAGCCTGTTGCCAGCCTGAGTGAAGGAGACTCAGGCAGGGCACATGTGATGTGTGGTCCTGCCTTTGTAGTGACTGATGGTGGCTTTAGCTTGTGGTCAGAGATGTCCCAGAGCTGCTGCAAGATGCTGAGTGTCTCCCTGTGTCTGCCAGGCCAGGCACTGGAATCCTCTACCTGGGGTGGGGTAGCCTGGAGATGGCTACCTAGCCAAATTTGTGCAGCAGTGCCATAGGATTGCACATGGTATCTAGCTTCTAAATGGATTTCTAGGGAGTTAAAGCTTTAAAAGTCCTACTGCCTATTTTTTCTCCTTTTCTCCATCCTGTAATTTTTGTAATCTAGTAATTTTTGTGTTATTATTGGCCATTTGGTAACTCAGGGTGGATTTAAGTTGAGCAGCTTCAGTCTGAACTCTCAGTAGAGTCAGAAGTTGGCTGTTCTGGGGTGATTCATCACTTCAAATAGCATGTGACACAGTTGATGTGAGTGGTGGTGTACAATACAGCCTCTTCTCTGGTGACTGTGAGAGAAGACACTGGACTAAGTTGAGATTTATCCCTTGTAATTTTGTTTCTCAGTGGTTTTGTTCTTTAGTTTTTGGGTTTTTTAAACTTTAGAAAAGAAATCCATTTTATCAAAAGGCTGCAGTGTGAACTTGGTCTTTTTAGATCTTTGAAAAGATGTGGAAGAGAACAAGGTGATAATGTGTCTGTAAGAAGCCTTGATAAAAGTCTGCATTTTGTTGTAACAAATGCAACCACAAATCATATCTATGAGGAAATGGGACTGTGTCAGTGCAGTGGCTCAGAGCTATCTATATTTTGTTCTTGGACCTCTTTTAGTCATTTAAAGATGTTTAAGATCTGTTGTGTCACACTTTTGAAAAACCACAGATAAGATCTTGAGACAAACGCTGCTGGATTGAGCCATTGATCTTTAGACCTCTCCTAAAACCTGCAAGTGCTATTTCTGAAAGCAAAACCTTGAAACTACCACGTGGGGGGTTTTTCCTGAGTTTGATAATGATAAAGAGCCTGGAATCTGCTTCCATTGTCCTGGATTCAGCACAGCTTTTTGTGGATTATTTTGTTTGTTTGGTCTAAGAACAAATTGTTGAGCTTACGTGGGTTCCTGTTTCTCTTGTGGTTGTATCTTTTAAAAATTCAGTGGTAATGAGGTCTGTATGCTTGGAATTATATTGTTGTGATTTCTGCCCATGTGAAATAATTGTCGTGGGTTTCTAATACTGGAAGTGATTGTTTGGAGGTTCTGGTGGTGTTCTGAAAGGAAAATGGTGATATCACACAGAGAGAAACAGAAAACCTGACCTTTTACTCTGCTGGTGGGAAAACTGTTTACTTGGTTTTAAATTGGCCAAGTGAAGCCTCAAAATTTCAATAAGTGGTTTTAAACTTCTTCGTGATTGTGCTGCTTAATTAGTTTTTTATTTTGTTGGCTTGCATTACTGCTAAAAACAGTAGTTTTGCATTCAGTAAATATAAGCTTGGTATTGAAGTTCATTCTTGCTATTCAGGAGATGTATCATGCACTTGTTCATATGCTTAATTGGAGTCTTTAATTTTGACATTTGCTTGTGTGTTATTCATTTTTATAATATGTTTTTTACATGATGATTAATTTCCTAGGTGAGATTTGTATTCAACTGCTTTTGTTTGAAAATTAGAATAAAATTTAAAGTTAAAGACAGCTTTATTGCAAAGCTATGTTCTCATAAATCTGCTTTCCTTCCTCTCTAAACAATTAGATTAAGAATTTTCAGTTTAATAAATGAATTCCTTTAACTCAGTGTTTCTGATAAACCGATACATTTCTTGTCATGTGTACTTTTTTTTTAAACCATTGATAAAAATGGGAAAAATAAGCTTTCATGTTAGGTGTTTATTTAGTTCATTGTTGGTTCATTGAACTAAAAAGTGGAGAGGATGGAAAGGGACAAAGGTAAGGTTTGTGGGATTTTTTAAAAAAAGTTTTGTCCTCTTTGCAAGACAGCACCTCTGTTTTAAAGACTATTCCAGTGCTTCATCAAACTCTAATTTCAGATCCTAAGCTACTAACTCTTCTTGTTCCGTGCTTTACTGAATTCTACCAATCCCACGGTGCAAGGATATATTCCACTCAAATAACGTTAATGGGTTTCTGTGTGTTATCAGCAGCCAGTTAACTTAAGCAGCATTACTTTTAATTAGAATTTCCTGTTAGCTTCTCTGGAATGAGATTTTTGTCCACTTAATTTTTGGTAAGTGAGATGGTAGCATCAAAACTGTGGAGTGTTCTGGAATACAGACTGTGTGGAATGATATTAGGTACCAGTAGTTTGAACAATTTCAAGTGCAGATCAGTTGAGTTTAGAAACACCATATAGTTTTGCAGGGTCATAATTTATTTCATAATCTTATTTTGAAAGTGAGTTTACACTTCAAATTTCTTTTTGCCAGAAGTATTTTTAATTCAGATTGTGTTTTATAAACTTCTTAATGGACTGTGTGAGCACATTCTGAGCCTGTTCCTCATTTCAGAAGGCATAGCATTTTTCAGGATGTCTTCTCCTTTTTGCAGGCAGTGTTTGGAATACTAATCTACTTCTTGTATGCCAAAAAAATCCCTCCCATTGGTTATACATACTCTTGTGCTTGAGATCTTTACTACAGGATAATTTTAAAGAGTTTTTGAAGTTCCTTTAGAAAAAACTTTGCTGTAATACCTAAAAAGAGATAGTGTGTATGTGTGTATCTTACTGGGTAAGAACATACCTTGCTTGTTCCCTGAGACAAGTGTAGAAAATGGATTAATGGAAGGTTGATGACATCTTTTCTGTGTTCAAGTAAGTAATTTGCTTTATATTCTCTCTGGGCACTAATGGAGAAAAGTAAAAGCATGTTGTAGTTGCCCATATCAAGATAAAGATGATCCATTTCTTTATTGCAGTTCAGGAGCCATATGACTACAAGGAAAGTACTCAGATCTGCTAGTAGTAAAAAAAGAGGGAACTGAGATCTTCCTCCCCTCCTCCCAGCACAGCTGACCCCACCCTCCTTAGAGTCTGAGTTTTCATCCTGCCTGCATTGCTATTTCTGTCTGACCTGAGGGCAGTGTGCTGTGATGTACCCATTTAACAGAAATGGGCAGCAGGTTGTAAGGTGCAAGGGAAAAAATCCTAGGAGCCTGAATTCCTTCCCTGTCTCTCTCCATTAGTTTCAGTGTCAAGTATCCTGCTGTTGAGGCACTGCTGACTTTGTGGCGTGTGTACCATAGGCCTGTGCTTGAAAGACCTGAATATGTTCTGAGTTCCCAGGGGTCCCAATTCACTGCTGTGGGAACCTGCCCTCCTTGGAAGTCATGCTGCTGGCTGAGGTGCTGGAGTTCATTGTGGTGTTGAGAAGAGCCTTCCCAAATACAGCACTACTGTACTTCATTATCCCTGGGGAAGCTTGTTGAGCATGAAGAGCCAGAATTATACTGGGCACAAAGTTGAGGTGAGAAGAGCATAGGTTTGGGTGATGGTTAAGGGAAGAGTTATCTAAAGCTTTGATTTCACCTTTTTCATACACAGACATCGCTTTTCAGTGATAATGGGCTTCGTGAGGATGATTAACACTTGCCAGCATGCAACTGTGAATCTGTATGCTGCTTTTGAGATGATACATCTGCTTGCAGTTCTCTCTGTTACTTAACTGCTGTTTCCTCTACTGGCAGCTCCTTGCTGAGGTCACAGTAATTTCAACTGTTTCTGTGACTAAGTAGAACTTAGTGGTACACTGCAGAAGAGAAGAATTTGTGTTGGGTTTTTTGTTTTGGGGTGGGGTTTTTTTGCTTTTTTTTTTAATAGTCTCTTTGGTTTTGGGTGGTTGTTTTTTTGTATGTGTTGTTTTGTTTCTGGTGGCGGGGCACAAATTCCTTTATTGGAATACTCTGATGTCAACAAAAGGTTGAGATTTGTCTCTCTGAGAACTGAGATCTATGGGAGATGGGTTTCTTTAAATGGAGCCTAAATAATAAAATTAGTTTCCTTGCCTGGCCATCAGAAAAAACTGAGTCCCAGCCAAAAGGATGTATGATACAACAGGACGTTAAAATAAGACATTTTGTTAACAGAACTTGTTTTCACTTTTGCTTGGCAAAAGATGCATCTTTTAAATGTTAATCCACATCAGAGAGAGAGAGAGACTTTGTTCTATACCTGGTGTGCACTTCAAAGTGCTTGTTTTCACAATTCTGACAGCAAGACAGGAAGCATGCTGTTAATTCATGTTGGCATCAGAGTAGCTGTCTGATAGGCAAAAGCCCTGCTTTGTAGATGTTGATGTCTTGATAAAAGGACCTAGTATTAGTATGTTTTATTTGAGGCTTCAGGAAAACATTTTTAAGAGTCAGGAACTGCCTTTACATTATGATAGTGATTTTGAACCTGTTGCATGTTGGTGAATTGTGTGCCTTGGTGCCACTGTTTTCCTGCTTGGATGTGAAAGAGTTGCCAAGCCCAGTGTGTTGTTCTTCATGTACTTAGGCTTTTCTGTTGTGCTCCATGAGCTTTTCTCTGCTGTTGGATCAGATGGTTTACCTCTTTAGAAGTAGTTTAGTTAGCACAGTCAGCTATGCACAAATGCTGCATGGGTGTTACTTTAGGCTTTCAAGGAGAGTTAGATGCAGGCCACTAAATGCAGATTACTGAAATTTGGGAAGTGGAAAAAGGGAATAATTTCTGGTTCCTTTTGTTAATGTGACTTGGCTTCTGTGATGGTAGAGTTTAGTTATTCTGCTCCTTTCCCCACACACAGTTGTAGGTGCTGGTTGCACAAATGCATGAAACCTCTGCACTATGACTTAGTTCTCCAAAACTGTAGTGCTAGCAGCATGCAGAGACAGAAGAGTATTTGCCCTTGATTTTCTGAGGAAATGCAGCAATGTCTGTCAGGTTAAATGAAACAGCATGCTGCAGTTATTTTCACTAGAAGAGAGTGAATACAAATGTACTCACAGATGGCCTAAGGTAGAGGTAGCTTTAGATGGCTGTGATGATGGTGTCAGGCTGGGGTATTGTGTAGCATGGGACGATTTCCATGTGCTGGTTTGCCCTGGAGAAGCTTCAAATGTCTCTGATTATCTTTGAAGTGACAGGGCTACAAGCCTGTTAGTCCTCGCAGGCTCTGTCCATTCTGGTAACTTTAAGTAGGGTTGTCTTGAGTGCTTGATGTCAATCAGCATAGTAAAATAGGAATTACCCATCCTTTCTCTCCCTTCTGCTTCCCAAATACGTGTAGAATCATAGAATCATTTAGATTGGAAAAGACCTGTAAGATCATGAAGTGCAGCCATTAACCCAGCACTGCCAAATCCAGTAATAAATCACTGTAGTCCCTAAGCACTACATCTACACCTCTTTGAAATCCCTCCAGAGGTGGTGTCTCGTGGTCAGCCTGCTCCAATGCCTGACTGCTCTTTCAGTGAATAAATTTTTCCTGATAGCCAATCCAGACCTGCCCTGGCACAACATGAGGCCATTTTCTCTTGTCCTGTTAATTGGTGAGTTGTAGAAGAGACTGACCCTTACCTTGCTATACCCCCCTTTCAGGTAATTGTAGAGAGACTCTTTTTCTCCAGCACCCTCAGCTGCTCCTCATAGCACTTGTGCTCCAGACCCTTCACCAGCTTTTCTCTGGACATGCTCCACGACCTCAAGGTCTTTCTTGTAGTAAGGGGCCAAAAAATTGAACACAGGATTCTAGGGCAAGTCTGATTCAATGACTCTGCAGCTAGAACAGAACTTTCTTGCTGGTGATGCTGCTTAACTGTGGTGCAGATTAACTGAAGCTGAATAAATTCCAGTACTTGGTCATCAGGACCATCTCTCTCCCTTGTGCCACTTCCACTTAGCATTTTTTCTTTTCTGCTTCTTCCTGTTGTATTTAGACCAGGGAAAAAATGTAATTCCTGCACAATACCATGACAGTTTATGGATGTGGATGGTGTGGACAATCTTTAGATGTAAGAGCTGTAAGGGATTGCTGATCACCCCTGTGCTTGCTGTGTCTCAGAGCATTGCTCCAGCAGATGTATCTTCAGGTCATGGAATGGAGGTGTCCTCTTACACCAGGACGCTCAAAATCTTACAGTAGTGGTCCCCAAAGTGGTGTATGTGCCCCAGGGGTTGAGCAAGATGATCCACTCCGGTGCAGAAGAAAAGTATTGTAACTTTTTTTTTTCTTAAAAAATGTGCCAGCAAAAGAAAGGGCCCTATATTGAAATTAAAGATTTATTAATGTATTTTATTGAAAGTGGTGCTCTCACTTAGTCTGTATGTCAGAGGATCCCATGTCATCTAGGGCCTACAAAAGTGTCTTGCAAAAGAGAGGATGTTTCATACTGTGGAAGGGTATCCTCACTAGTTCATTCACTTCCATATGTTGCAGCTCATTTGTGCCTAGTTAAGTGGATTTGTGTATTATATTGTCTAGTTTTAATTAGGCTAACCTGTATGAGATAGACAGGTAGCTTAAAGATGCTCTCAAAAACCTAAGGATTTCAGGTAACACTAGAAATAGGAACACAAGTGAACAGTAAGAATGTCAGAGTTTGCACTCTTAGCATGAGCTCTTCAATCAAGTAAAAGCAGTGACAGTCTAATTGGATCTAATCAATGAAGTCTGATGACACTCAGTTAATTACTTAAATTTTTAGAAGCCTCTCTTGAGCTTTCTTGGGTAAAAGCAAAATACAAAAAAAGGGTACCATTGGGGAAACACTTGTTCTTCCTGCTGTGGAAAAATGGCTGAAGAAATATGAAAAAAAACCTACATGGCAGCAAACTGAAATGCTTTCCTTTGTAAGATACACAGAAGACATTGCCAAAGACATGGAAAAAAGAGGTTTTAGGATACACTGGACAGTGTGGGAGGCTTGGTGTATAGTAGCATGGAAGTATAAATGTTTCTGATGTCTCAGCTTAAGGAGCTTTTACATTCTTGTTCAATAATGAAATACATTAGGAACTACTTAGGAGCACGACAGAGCACAGAAATGCACAAAGTCCTGTAGGATGGCATCATTGGGGTTAACTTTATAAACACAAGATTTTAAATAGAATCTGGTTTGTAATGAATGGGGAGTGACCATGAAAATCTGTACACACCACAGCTCAGTGGTTGTTTCATGGCAAAATGGTTAAAATAATTGTCAAAGGTGAATTAGGTCTTTTTGCTCTTATGAAAAGTCAGGTGTTCTGAATTTGCAGGGCTTTTATCTGCTGACAGATGGCTGTCAGTAACATGTTATATAGCAGGTATTTTTGAAAAAGAAATACATAAATATATAATAGATTGTGAAGCAATGTCTCTGTATAACTATATGCATATGTTGAGTATGAACGCTCAAAATTTTTTTTTACTTATTCAAAGAATTTATGAGATCACTGTGCAGGTTAAAGCAAAGGTTAAAGGACATGCCATGAAGGTTAAGAACAGCTAGTTGAGCAGGTCTGGGTATGCTCCCAAGAATAAGTGTCTGTGGATTAGAGTTTCTGATTTCTGCTGTGCACAAGCTATGCAGTGTGATGCAGAGCCTACGCGGCATCGATTGAGGGCAGGGGACTGAGGTTGCATCTTAGGGGAGTGCTGGCTGCCTTCTGGCTTCACAGCCACTTGATCAAAAAGCTGTTCTAATTTTAGCAGTAAACTTGAGCTGTAATTAAAAGTCTAACCAGGCAGAGTTCTTGCTTTGGAAATAATTGGAGTTACATCGTTAGCATTGGTTTAGTGCATCGAGTAGGAAAGGGGGAGTAGGAGGTCTCGAGTTCTGCATCGATGCAACTGAGCAGCCTTCATAGGTTGCTTAAATTTTAAGCTGCGTTCCTATCTTACAGTCAGACATTTTTTTCAGATGATTTACTTGGGGTTATTGGGATTTTCTGCCTTTCTTTGGGACTTTTACATGAAAAATACCTCAAGATTGTAACAGGTTGCCAGAAATTTAAATAATCCTGTGTAATAAAAAGCAGCATTGAAAGAAGTACATGCAGCTTTCTTGAACAGCATTTCCTCCTTTCACGAGCTGCAGTATGAATGATTGTGTTCAAAACCAAGGGCTTCTAGGCCTTTCTTCCCCCTGTTCTATTTGCATTGCAAATAAACCGTACTTAAAAAAAATCTTAGCTTAGTTGCTGGGGAGATAAGTGCCAAGACTAGGTTGTGAAATATTTAAACTGCTGTGAATTATGGCAGAAATAATGCATAGTCCTGGATCTTGCCTAATGTCAACCTAATCCCAACTGCTGCTTGTTGAGGTTTGGGCTGTTTTGCTTTCCAAAACACTGTAATGGAATATCTTAGTTGAGGACAGTGCTCTTAAGTTCAAATCTTAGCTGTCTGGGCAGACTGGTTGTAATACCTCCTCTAGAATGGTTTGGTTGTGCTTTTGAATTTTGTCTCTGAAAAGTATTTAGTATTCTGATGAATGTTGATTAGTCAGCATGCACGTGTATATGTTTAAAGTCTTAAAAATAGTCTTGTTTCAATTCCAATTAATTTCCTAGAGCCAAATTTCTGAGCTAGACTGAAGGCCACGTGCTAGAAATGATGTGCATCCTCTGCTTGGGGAGAATGACCTGGAATGACCTGGCATTCTCCAGGATAAGAATGTGCACACAACCAGCTTCCTTGCAGAGCTGCTGCCATGCATGGCTTACTTCAAGACCAATGACTTACCTTCCTGTACACAGAGTAAAAGTATTGCGTGCAGTTAGCTCAGCATCACAGTGTCTGCTGGCCAGGCTGGCTTGTCTGTGTGGCACAGGAGCTCAGGCAGTGGAGCCCTGCTCTGCAGGCTGGAGCTGGTGCTGTGGCAGGGCTGTGAGTTCCACACTAAGATGTCTTTTGCTTCAGCTTGCCTTAGGTGTGTTCAACACGTAGCACTGGGGTGCAACATGAGGTTGGGTTCATGTTCTCGATGCTGTTGTTTTCCTTTGCTCTCTTCTTCAGCTTGCCAGGTAGCTCTGATGCTCCTGGGGTTTTAGCAGCTGTGGGCCAGCACTGTTGGTGAAAGTGATGGGCTGCTGCTGAGCCTGAATTCTTGCACCTATCAGCCCACCATTGCCTAAATTCATCCAAATATAGGAAGCTTGAAATCTGTGTAAAAAGGAAAGTTAAGAGAACCTGTGAGAGGATTGATACATCATTCCTACTTGAGAGGAATTTGGCAGGCTGGTTTATGAACCATAGAAAAGCCACCTGAATCTCCTCTCTGGTCCATGTGCATTCTCCATGTGTGCACCCAGGCTTTCAAGACCAGGCTGGGTAACACCCTGAGCTGGCCCATTTTTTGTGTAGAAAGTCAGACCATGGACCTTCAAGGATTCCTTCCATGAATTTTCATCCCATTTGTGTTGTTGAGAATCTGATATTACATGTCCATGTACAAATGGATGTTGCAGTTCTGGTAATAATATCACCTGAGAATGCTGGAGCTATATGATATCAGTGTCTTCCCTTGGCAAGAACTGGCTGAGATGGAAGTGGAAGTAAGCCTTCATAAAATTTCCCATTTAAGATTTCCATAAATGAGAACAGTGCATTTCAACTCGAGGAAGAGATTTGTTCAGTGGTACGCCCTACAAACCATATTGATTTGGGTTTTTTTCTTACATAAACACAGCTTGGATTTGGGGGCAGGGAAGAAGGGGCAAAGATTATAAAAAGTGAAGAGTCAGAGATGAATCACTGGGAGAACTAGAGGGGATGAATGGAAGCCTTGTCTTTATGGAGGAAAGGAAAGCAGCATTTCTGTACACAGAAAGTAACTTCCTCTGAAGTGGGTAGAATTTGTTATTTTAAAGAAGGATAATCTGAAAACACGTCTAGAAATCCTGAGCCTGGGCCATACTCCATTAGAAAATTATTTCCACTATCTGATAAACTACTGTAGTCTATAGGTTTGTAACTGTTTAAATGTGGACACCTGATACATATGAGGAAAATCTTACTATAGATAAGCTTTAAGTTGGTATTCTCTTAGCACAGCTGATTGTGAAAAATACTCGAGTCCCTTTACCTTAACCAGCTAGCAAGAAAGCATATAGCCTTATGCTTTACTTGGAAGCTAATTCTGTCTTGGCAACAGCTCCACTTTTCTTGCTAAACCCAGTGTGGAAGAAGCCCTTTTGTGACTTTCTGACACATTGTGGAAACTGAGTTGAATTTAAATTGTCTTGTGCTGCAAAGTTTTTTTCTGTGCTGAGGATGGACAAGAGTTAGTGGAATTTGTGCTCTTCCTGCTGGAGGGCTTGTCAAGCCTTACCCAACTGCACCCTAAGCAATTCTTATTGTTGGGGCTTTGTATTGTGAGAACAAAATTGGTGGCTCCAAGAGTAGGGAACTTGTATTGTTTTGCTTCTATCCTTCCCCTTGTATACTGGATTTGCAGTCTGCTTGCTCTGATTGCTCTTTTCATTGCATTTCTGTGGTAGGGAAGAATAGCCCAGTTCACATTCTGTAGATTTTGTACACGAATGACATCAGGTCAGTGCATACAGTGTTAGGGAGAGAACCATACTAGTCATCATGTGGGTCATTTTCCCTTCTAGCCCTTTATAAGTAGAGCAGTGTAGCATACTATCTCTTTTAGTACACTGTATTGCTGAATATTTACTGTGGCAGGAATCCTTTAGGAGATGTTCCTTCCTCTGTCTCTGACCAGCCCCAGCTCAGTTTTCCTGACTTGCATGGTTGGGCATGTTTGTTGTCAGTACCTGATGCTGGCAGAGGCTGCTTGCTTTCCTCCCTCATGTCAGAGCTTAGAGATAGTAAGTCCTTGCAGTGGGATGTAGCATGTATGGAAATGGCTTTTTATCAGCCTGTTCTCTCTGTGTGACATCTCCCACGATAAACGCCCCCATACAGACTGTGTTAGGATGGCTCTTGCAGTTTGATTAAATGCTGCTTGTATATGAGTGTCAGTGGATTGTACTGGATTTTTTCTGCAGGGCCCTCAGCCCTACTTTGCACTTGAGGGGATGGTGGTTCAGAAATGCAGACTTCTTCAAATTTATTTTCACTTAAGGGGAACAACTAGAAGTTCAGAGGTAGATCAAACTGAGACAGGTGTAAGAAGAATATTTGTAGGTTATTTGTTCTGGCTGTAGCTTTGGATACTCTTGGTTTGTTCTTTTGCTGTAGAGAGAGTTAATGTGCATTTTTCCCATCACTTGTTACAAAGTGACAGGGTTGGAAGATGGAAGCCTCAAAATAATAGGAAAACAACAGATGTAAAGACAGAGTCTTCATAGATGAACTGAAAAAAATCTGTTCTATCTAGATGCTGTACAAGGTGTTTGTCAGAAAGAAAAAGTAAACACAGATTGGGCATTAGTTAAAAGCAGCAAAATGATTGTCATCCCTGTCCCACACACCTGTCAGTTTGAGGTAAATTCAGTCCTCCTGTTCTACCCTGGTCTGTCTTTTCAGAGGTGAAATGTATGAATGCGTGTTCCTCCGAGATACAGATCTTTGAGGGAACATATTGTGTACTTCTGACTTGGGAGAGGACAGAAGGGGTGGGGAGCCACCTCCCAAGCTTGAACCAGGGAGGCATTTTCTCAACCCACTGAACTTACTGCTCATGTCTGGCTCAAATGTAGGACATGAGACAGGGAAACTCCTAGCGGAGTAACCAAGGGGACAAAACAAATGTTGAACATTAGAAGTAAACAAAGCTGAGACTGCCTAAGAACCTCAGGCTCCTCCAGTGTGAGTGCCCACGATGTACAGCCCAGATGTACTGTACATCATGGGGAAGCCTGGCTGCCCATTGCTGCCTCACAGCAGTTTGTTCCCAAGGCTCCTGGAATGAGCAGAGCTGAGGTGCTGTGCCTCCCAGACTGTGGAAGTCTAGGGAAGCATGGCTGGTGCCTGTGGTGGGTTCTTATGAATCCTTTGCCACATGGCTGCAGCAGTTGAAATAACTTCATTGGAGAGCTGTCTGGACAGCTGAATTCTTCTCTTCTTTTGTCACTTCTGTGGATCTGTGTCAGGAACACTACCATTTTGTATTACATCTTACATATTTGTCATTGTTATTAGGAAATGTTGTTATATATAAAATTCATTGGAAAGTGCATGCTGAACTTCTTGCTACCTGTGTTGGGCTGCTGGGTGTCAGAGCAGTTTGATTGGTGAAGGTCCAAGTTTTCAAGCAGTGGTGTCTTATAGGAAATGAGTGTGGTATAAGAACCTGAGTAAATCAGAGTACAATTGGTATGTGGATGTGTAGCCTATCCCAATAGATGTAAGGATATAAAGGATGCCGTAGTGTGATGCCAGACAAGGGTCTGATAGAAGAAGTTTTTAATGTAGGGACCAGTAGCTGTGAATCTTCAATTAACATACTCAGTGTTTGTTGGTGATGTTGGATAACGACACAAGATAGAAGTTCAGTAATACAAATTTCAGGGTATTTTCCTTTCTTTGGAAAGGGAAGGATCTTGTGGTTAAGAGCCTGTTGTGCCTTGCCAAGAGCTTGCTGTGTGTCCATGAGCAATCTGCATGTGCTCAGATTTTCCAAGAGAGGCCTCAGATTTTCCTACTTTGTTTCTGTATAATTTTCCAGTTAGGGATTTTTGTTGTTTATTTTTCCCCTCAACATTGCTGCTTTTTGAAAGCTTCACTTGAAGTAGCAGATGCCTAGAAATGATCAGATTCAGTGCTGGGCTGGCACTGAATTGAAGTGCCCAAGATCTATAGCCATCTTTGGAAATAATAGGCCTTAATTTCTCTGTTTGCTGATTCCTACCAGGGGGAGTGTGTCCCCTGTCATCATAAAGTGTTTGAGAGGCTCTGTAGGAGTGTGCAGTGGCACTGTGTGTTAGAGCAGCATGACAAAGATGCCTTGCATGTGTAGGAATTGTATTTTCATGGGGGTAGTGTCCTGAAAGTTATCAAAACAAGAGGGGAACCCACATGTGGAAAAGGCTTCCTGTCAGCTGGTGAATTAAGAATAATATGGTCATGCTGCTGTTGGGCTTCAGTTAAAGAAAATGTTTCCATTTTGCAGGTTTGTCGCTGGAGCGCTCAACCAACTCCATCGCCTCACGGGCTCGCGTGTGTGAAAGGGAGGAGGAAGTCATGGCTTGCTTTGAGAGGGCATGTGTTATTGCCCAGGTGTTCTTGCAGGAGCTTGAGAAGGTAAGAAGAAATGTGCTTAGGGTGTTGCCTGGGTGGAATTTTCAGGGTTTTGACAGCAAAAATTAAAAAATGGAGAAATTTCAAGTCATCATAGCAAGGAGTATGAGAACGAGTTGGAAAGCATCTCAGTAAAATCATCTGCACAACTGCAGTTTAGCTGGTCTCTACCTGTTTCCTCTGAGAAAGAGGTCTGGAAATCAGTTTTGCCTGTGGTAAAGCACAAAATACTTCAGATATGCACAAGTTATGTCTCAAGTTTAGCCCTTACTGAAGAGGAACTATGAGCTTTGCATGGCAAGTGCTGGCATGAAGGGACTCAGGACATTTCACATACCTGCTGTGTAAATGGTACATAGCTGTGGAGATTGAGATCCCTAAGGAGCTGAAAGAAACCTTTCTGGGTCAGCCATAGCAGTTTAACTGCCAATGCTTTGCCTTTTCCAAGTGAACCTTGAGGAACCTAGATCATTAGAACCTAGATCCTCCATCCCTGGAAGTGTTCAAGGCCAGGCTGGATGAGGCTCAGAGCTGCCTGGTGTAGTAGAAGGTTCCTGCCCATGGCCAAACCATTCTGTGGTTCTCTGATTAGTAGCAAGTAACTGCTCAGCCAGTGGTTGGCAGGATGATGAGTCGGATGAATGTGCCACTGATTTGCTGGGCACATGTAAACTTTGCCTAGCTGAGTTTGCAGGACATACCACGTGCTTCCATGCCCTTCCTGTGCCACACATCAGCAGTACTGAGGCAATGCATGTTATCTGTTCTGTAACTGAAAGGCCTTTGACCTTCTGATCAGATGCTTCTGCTCTTCTCAGTAGCAAAGGTGTGTTTATATTTCAGGTTTCGTTTTTAATTACTTTGAAACAAGAAACAATAAGCTTAGTGCGTGTATAAAAATTCATTTAAAAAGCCAACTAATAAGTGGTCTGCTCTGTTTCTCCGCAGAAAAAAAAAACTGAATAGTTTTTTAATTTAAACTTACTGTCCTTCCATTGCGGAAGGATGAGTTCCTGCCAGTGCTGTAAATTTTTTTTTACTGAAAGATTGGGACTGTGAAGAAGTGAGGAGGTCAGACTGGAATCAAAGATTAAATAAGGTTGGAAAAGACCTCTCAGTTTGCTGAGGCCAGCCATTAATTCAGCACTACCATATTCACCACTAAACCATGTTGCCAGGTGCCAACACCACATGCTTTTTGAACACTTCCAGGGATGGTGATTCCACCACTTCCCTGTTCAGCTTGTTCCAATGACTGACCACGCAGTGAAGAAATTTTTCCTTGTATCCAATCTAAACCTCTGCTGGTGCAACTTGAGGCAGTTTGCTTTTGTCCAGTCACTTGTTACTTGGGAGGAGACTGACCCTCAGTTCTCTACGACCTCCTTTTACATAGGTGTCTTCTGGACACAGAGCCAAACATGCAGGATTCCTGATACATGTAGTAGAAGTTCACAGTCCTTCTCCAGTCCTAGATGAAAACCCCTGCTTTGGAGAGGCAACTTTCATCAATGGAAATGGCTTGTTACCAATAAGGAAGCAAAACCAAGAAAGATTTGAAAGGACAAATAGAGGAAATGTTAAGATTCTTCCATCAGGACTCCTGATGACTTGTTAACTCTTAACTAATATTTATGTTATATTAAACTAGATAAACCTGCTCAAACATTGTATTGATATTTCTGTGCTGGATCTTTGTAGTTTGAGTGGTATTTCCCAAGCTGTTTGTCTTAATATGTAGCATTCCACTTACTTTTTTAAAGGTTGGAAAGTAATATTGGATGGTGTTTCAAAACTCACATTTCATGCAGAATATCTCGTGGAAGTCATTGC
The DNA here is from genome assembly GCA_025920805.1 of Petroica traversi. Taxonomy (NCBI): domain Eukaryota; kingdom Metazoa; phylum Chordata; class Aves; order Passeriformes; family Petroicidae; genus Petroica; species Petroica traversi. The sequence goes on from JAHLSL010000010.1 coordinate 17,311,965, forward strand.
ACAGTTTATTTTTAAATGGATTTTATAACATTTTTGAATAGCTAATAAAGGCAGTATTTTGTTGTTGAAGATGCCACTGGCTCATGGGGACCTGGCTAGTTCTAACAGTTGTCTGTATTCCCAGATATTTCTTTTTTTCCCTCACAGACCTTAAACAACACACATTCAAGGAGTATCAAGGGCAGCAATGTGACTTACTCTGATTTAGAACTTTCCTACTTTCTGGAAGCAGCTCTTCAGAGTGCCTACGTGACTCAGTTGAAGAAAGGGTAGGTGGATTTATTAATAAAATCAGATAATATTGCATATTATGGCTCAGTTGAAGACTAATTTTTTTCTTGTGTTCTGTCATGACTTTTGGCTGCTCGCCTCAAGTCTCCTCAGTGTCCTTCCCTTTCTCCTGTTTGTGCCTCTCTCTCTTTCTTAAGAGTCTTAAGCATCATTTTTCCAGACCTACAAGTAGGGTGGGGCAGAACAATTTTCTTGTCTTGACTCAGCTTTACTCCCTGTGGAGACAAGGGGAGTTCGACCATAAAGAGGGAGTGGAATTTACACTGCACTCTTAAAATTTTCAGCCACACAGTTTTAAGTCTTACAGGTAGTTCTTTCTTTTTTTTTTTTCCTACTTGTCTTATGTCTTAAAGCTGTGTCTTCAAAGTGTAATTAACACTGGTTAAACAATGGAGAGATTTTGGCATGAAGGAGGGTGTCTCTTCAGCATGTGTAAACAGTACTTGTAAGAATCTATCCTCCTTTAGTCCTGTTCTTGCACCATATTGCCCCATTTATCCTCAAGGATACAGATACTGAGTTTCTCACTACAAACTGTCTTAAAAATATTTAATTTTGGCTTTTTTTGCCTTTACCCCCTGTCAGGAAATTTTCTCTAATTTTATTCACTTCTTTTCCTGCTGAGTAAAATTGAGAAGAAAGCAAAAAAAAAAAAGGTGAAAAGGAAAGAAAATTCCAGTAAAAATCAGTTAAAATTATGCTACAGAAAACTGATACAATTTTTTGATTCTGCTGGAGGAGGGTTGGCTCTTGTTTAGGGCATTTTTGCTACCTTTTCATCCCCCAAGGATAACTTTAAATGCAACCGTGTATGGTCTCTGTTCCTCGTGCATCTAGAGTGAAGCTGTACCTGTAAGCATATCCATGAGAGGTGCCTTCAGATAAGCCTTGTTTTAACTTGGAAGCTTACAAGAACACATAGCTCAAATGTTGTAAAATGACCCCTTTAGACAGGCAAGTACCAGTTTATGCATAAAGAAAAGTATGGATTTGTAAAATGTGGTCTCATTATCTGCCTGGTACGTGGTTTTCCCAGGTGAGCTGGGGCTGGCCAGCTGTGGCATAGTATGTGCTTTCCTAACCTTCTGCCCTTCTCTTTGCAAACAAAAAGCTCAGGTCTTGCCAGTAAGCTCATTAACTATGTAGTTAAATAGAATCCTATTTAGAACATATGGTACTGATGTCCTCTAAGCACCTTTTGAATATCAAACTCATGTTCATTTTATGCAGCAACATTGTAAATTCAGTCTTCATCAGTGATGAGTTCATTATATCTAGTGGGATATTTTGGCTATTGCTGTGGGCCCTGCGTGCTCCCTTCCCGTGTTATTTTAATGATGGCCTTGAAAACAAAAACCAAATCCCAAACAAAAACAAACCACAAAAAAGCCCTACAGGAAAAACAATTGGAAGCAAAATACGTGTGTGAATACACGTGCTTTGATTATAAGCTGAATTGCTTCAATAGCAGCAAAATGTTCTCCTTAGCTGTCTCCTGATGAAAGAGCAATGGAGCCTCCTGCATCTGGGATGAGAGTGAAATCCCATGGGCTCCCTACCTCCTGCAGTGCAAGTGATAAATATCAGCCAGGGTTGGCAGGTCCGGTGGGACAAAAGGAGCCTGGTGGGACATGGCAGCCTGGCCGCCCCCGCAGCTGATGCCAGTGTGTGGTTTCTGCCACGAGAGGGCATAAGCAGCATTGGGATATATTAAGGACAGGGGAGGGATATGGGAAGAAGCTTTTTAGGATGCTTCATGAGTATAATAGATTACTCCACCTGATACTGAACAGCTCAAAGAAATGCTTTTGTTCCCCTTATTGCTTCCAGCGTGTTCAGATAGGAAATAAGCCTTGGATGATCACTGCTCAAGCTGTGAGGGGGTAGGTTCTGTCAGGTGGGATGTCCTTCCCCAGTGCTACATGTGTACAAAAGGAATAGTCTCAACAGGCAGAAAAGCTGAGGGTTACAAATGCTGTTATGCTTTTATTCCTGCTGGCAGGATCAGACGTGCTCTTCCCGGTGTGTGGTCAGGGATGCCCTTTTCTCCTGCAGTGTGCAGTGGAGAGAAGGCACCAATATAAAAGAAAAGTCCAGCATCCCCATCAAGTGTTGAACTGCTAGCTGTAAGGACCAGCAATTCTTGCAGCTGTGGAAGTCTCAGATGCTTTTAGTGAGATGCCACTTAAAAACACTGTGTTGCTGAAGATGCGTTTCTTGCAGTTGTTTGCCATGCTGCAACCCAAGAAAGCTTTCTTTTGGTCCTCCAGTGAGGAATGTTGATCATGTGGATGCAGACAGGAAGGCAGATGCTGTCATACTGTAAGAGGCAGACAGTTGTCTTCATGTTATCATCTGCACTAGGTTTTGAGTTTTGGTTGGTTTGTTTGGTTTGGTTTTTTTTCTGATGCAGATGTATCTGCCTTTTCTTCAGGTGGATTTTGTGTCTGTGCATGAACAGCTGTTAATGGAGAGGGTATGGTTTGTTAGAAACCTGGGTAAGGTGCAGAAATGCAAAAGGAGGTGGGCAGAGGCAGTGGTGTTACTGCTGTTTATGTGCTTTGGGTGCTGCTTTACTTTGGAGAGGTGACTGTGCAAACTGCCATGTAATTATCTCAAGATGGTCTCTTCTATCTGTCAGCAACTGGTTGTTTTAGCAGTAAATGAGTGGGGATAAGAACATGATCTGTTAGTGACCAAGTTGTTGGGGGACTGTCTTTGCAGACCTCTGTGCCCACAGTCCACTCTTTTATTGTCAATGCTTTTTCCCAGCAGTTTGCATAGAAAACAGTGTATTTCTTTCTTTTCTTGTATATTAAAATTTTATGTAGTGTTAACCGAACAATATGGCATAACTCTAATATGGGTGCTTTGATTCATGGACTGGTAATTAATCTATATTTAACAGGGTACATGCACAAACAAAACATATTTTTATGCCAAGCTGGACAGACTGGACTCTCAAGTTGCTCTTTGTCACAGTTTGTGCCCATGTTTGTCTGTGTTCATTTTTATTAGATTAGCTGTAACTAAATCCTAAACTGCTCTTCATCATGTCTTTTTTCAGATGGTGCTCTGACCACTACTGTGGCTAAAACTAAACCAAGGAGGTTTAATCATCATGTCCTTTTCCGTTCCTGTTTTTCCTCATTTCTTTTTCTGGCCTCTTAGCAGTACAATAGGGGCCTATGGACTCTTCCAACTAATTTAATTTCCATGATCTAATGTTCACTTATGATGCCATGGCTTGAGGCAATATTACCTGGGATTTCCAGGTAGTCCTCTATCCAAGTCCTGAAGAGGCTCAAGATTGTTTAGTTTCTAATCTAAGTAAGATGAAGTGTTTTCACTATGGATTGCCAGAGGCTTTATGTCTGCATCCTCATGCAGTCATCTGCATAGCATGTATTTCTGTTCCAAATACAAACTTTTCTTTTTTTGACTTCTTAAGGTCCCAAGTTTAAAAAAAAATCCATTCAAGTGCATGTTTAGTATATAAAGGGCATATATTAATGGAACAGTGAGGTCCTTATTGTTGTGAGCAAAGCTGTTCAAATGCTCAAAATGAAATGTGCTGGGATGGTCTCCTGGCTTGGAACAGTGGAGTGGAAAGACAAACTCCTGTGTTTGCAGAGTGCTGGCAGGTGTGCTCTGTCTGCTGTCACGGCTCAGTAATGTTCGATAAAGTTCAAAATGTAAAAGCAGCCAAACCAAATCCTCAGTCCTGTGAAACTGGTGGTGTTGAGAGCTCAGGGATCAGTGTGGGTGCTCTTTAGTAGATCCTGGCCACACAGACACCTGTCTGGGAGGTGGCAAGTGCTGGGTGCTCCTGCTGGGCCACCCATTTTGCTCTCCTGCATCTGTTACAGGTGTTCCTAAGCGTTTGTCATGTGCTGCGTGATTCCAGCCCTGATTAATGACAGATGGGCAGCAATTGGCCACTTATTCTTTCATTCACTTCCTTGTCTCCATTCCTTGTTTTCTTCTCCCCTTACCCCCACCCCAGAGCAAGGTGTTTCTGCCAGAAAGCTAATCTTTTTTATGGCCTTGTCTAAAATTTTGAACGGTAATGGCTTGTTAAGATAAATATCATTGTGCTAACAAGAAACCTAAATAAAAGCAGTTTTGAAAATGCTGTAGAACTGTTGTGCTCCATAACTCTTAAGGAGCCAATGGAAGAAGAGAAAATACTGGTAGTTTTCAGGAATCAAGGAGAGCAGTTGGGCAGTAATCAAGGAGAGCAGTTGGGCAGTTGAATTTTGATTTGATGGGAAAACTTACTAATTTTTTCCATCTGATGGTAAATACTATGTAAACAGTTGTTTGATTTGTGCATAACGTCCAGAACTACATCTTTGTGGGTGTATTCTATTCTAGACACACTTAAAAGCTCCTATGTCTTGGCCCTATCATTGGAATGCTTGCTGAAGTATTTAAGTCCAACTTAAAAAAAACTTCCTTGAGCTTTTTCCCCCTTGGTAAATGCAAAGGACGTTTTTTACTTGGGAGAAAGTGGAAGGAAAAAATACAGCATCTGACTTTCTCTACAAGTCTTCAGTGTTTTTTCCTCGTCTTACCTTCTTGCTTGCCTGTGCATTGCTTATGATTAGATAATCTTCAGATTGCCTCACAATTAAAAACTGAGATGGGTACTGCTTGGAAGTAAGGCCATATGCATTTGCATTCTGTGACATGATGACTACGAGCTTTAGGGTGGCATTTTATGAAGCCAATATTCATGGTAAACATGATCACATTTTTATCCCCCCACCCCCCAAATAATTACTTTTTCTTTTATTGTCATCAAATGTTTGCTGTTGATTCTGGAGTGCCAGAAGGTTTGCAGTGCATGAAAGCAGGCACAAGTGGAGTCTGTCCTGCTTACCTTCAAAATTTAATCTGTTTGACAGAAAATGTTTTTATGGCTTTGGTTTTTTAAATGAAATTTAGCTTTCGTCTGTGCAGAAAATTCTCCTGGTTAAGCTGAAGTGGCAGTTAATGTACCAGTACAAATGCTTATTTTGTTGCCTTGTACAGCGTTGCTTCTTTTCTGATAGCTTGTATTTCTTTGGGTAGCTTTGACCCTGCAGTGAATGTGCCTTGAACTATTTTGCAGTTACTGTGGTGGTGGGGCCGTGTCCTTAGCCTTGAACAGCTGATAGGCTACCAGTGTGTTAACTAATATGTCCAGTGTTTAATCTTTCCTCTCTACATCTCTGAGTGCACAGACACATGATTCAGATAGCATTTGGCAACCAGTCAGCTTTAATTGCTCATGGTGTATGCAGAGTAATATGATTTTTTTTTAATTTTTTTTTTTAGTCTAACCCTCTTATTGCAGGTTAAGCTGTGCTTGCAGACAGTTACTGCAATTTAGCTGCCTGATAATAAACTGTTTAAACCACTGTAATTTCATCATGTGCCTGGACCATCAGACACAAGGCGTTTAAGCACCACCTAAAAGAAATCGTCATTTAAAAGCATCACGTAAGCTCAATATAATTCAAACAAGTTCAGTCTGTGTGTATGAAGAGGAGATGTGGATGCTTTTAAGGAGCAGCATCTGCTTTATAAATATGATCTACGAAAGGCTTCCAAATGTCCCCTCTGTTCATCAAATGTGAATGTGATCTTCTCTTAGGAAGCCATCTGGAGTAGGCAACGCTACAGTCGCTGCCTTGCTCTGTGCCATTGTCCTGCCTGTGCCTCAGAGTGACTCGTCTTGCTGCTGCACACTCAGTGTTAGTGATTGTTTCATGGGTTGTTTGAAAATCAGATGCATTGCTGAGCTTTGGCACCTTATCAAAATATTCTGCCTCCAGTCTGCTGGTTTTGGGGGTTTTTCATAATTTTTTCTTCTGTCTTCCCCATAGAAATATTGTGAAAGGAATGAGGAGTCTGCGAGAAATACTACGGACTGTGGAAACAAAAGCTACTCAGACCTTCAAAATGGTAAGGGAATGTGAGATGGGAGGGTGGGGCAGTCTGGTATGTAGGAATTCTCTTGATTGAACAGTGCTGTAGCACAAAAGGGTATTTGTCCTCACTTGATTGATTGCTGGCTTTTTTTTTTTTTTTTTTGCTTTTGGAAGTGATATGTCAAATGATCACCTTGGTTCAAAGACCTGCCCAGTTGAAATCCCCAAGCTTTCAGACCTGGGCATGTAGGTTATTTCTGTTGGGCTTGTGTTTTGTTGTTTGTTTTGTTTTCTTGTTTACAGTGCATTTTCTAGCCCTAGTAGAAACAGATGTATTTAGTTTGACAGTGCTGTCCTCAGGAGACACTGTGTTGTTTTCTTTCTCAATTTCAGTGTGCATGCATACCTTTTTGCATTTGCATGGAGAAGCATTAAGTACTTCTATCTCTTGCAGCAAGCAGTGCTTTTTTCGACTGACATCTTTCAGTGTTTCTTCTGAAAACCCTCTTTAATGCAATACAGAGTGATTTTAATTGTTTTAATTTTCTTTCTGTGTTGGCATTCTGCATCTTTGCATCCTTTTATCCTGAATGTCTCAAGTAAAGAAGTATTTATGTGCCTGTTTAACTTATTACAGCTTTAACTGATTCTTCCCCATCTTCCCTTGGAGAGATCTTATCCTGAAGTTACTCTGGAGGTGACAAGGTCAATAGTTTGCAGAACAGCAGTCTTGGGAATGCAGGCTTTGCAGCCCTAAAAGCATTGATGCTTTTACAGCTAAGCTAGTGCTTGGTTCTGTTTTGGGTTTTGTGTCATTCCAGAGAAGTTGGGCAGGGGAGCTGGGCATGGCTGTAGTGTTTTTGAGAATACAGGTGTATGTAGAAGCTTGTGCAGTAAATTAGAAGAGATGACTTAAATAATTGTCCATTCAAATGGTTGCATCCTTTTCCAGATTGAGATCAGGGTTCAGCAGTGTTTTTGTGCTCGCCTGTTTTATCATTTGCTAAAATGAGTTGAACCATCTGCTGCTCCTAGACTGTGACAGAACGTGGCTCAATTGCTCCTGTCCCTGTGCAATTGGGGACAGCTGTACAATTCCCCTGGGTGATTCATCCTTTAAGGGAAACTCTCAAGGTGTTCATTCAGTAGCTTTTCCTGGGATTTCCAAGTCGCATTTTCATTTTCTTATTTATTTTTAAAGAGCTGTCAAGAAGGCAAAGGGAGGAACGTACTTAATTAAACAAGTTTTTCAAGCATGAAAGTAAAACACATGATTTTTTTTTTCCCCTAATTTGTGGGATCACAGTGTTCTTCAAGCATAATGATGCTTTTTTTAGCCAAAGGCAGTAATAACATAAATCAGAGTCTTGGCCTGTTCTGGTTTGTTTGGTCTTATTCAAAACAAGAGTGAAGCTAATTTACACAGCTACTGTACTATATGAAAATTAAAGACACTGGAAGTATTTGGTGCTTGCTTTTTGAATGGCTTACCACAAACTGTACTCCTACTTTTGTGTAAACCAGTAGAGATCTTTCTGTTGCTGGGATATTATTTTCCCTCCCCTCTAAGACTGTAGGAAAAAAATACAGGAGAGTTGACTCCTCAGGGTGAAACTGACTAAATAATTACACACTGAGATGATAAAATGATACTGGCTAATGTCACAGGGCCCTAGGCAGTTTTGCTCACAGTTACTTGCTATAAAAAGCATAGAAAAGCTTAGTTAGAAACAGATTGCTTTCTGTAACTTGTCAGTAGCCAGGCATGGAAGGTCTTGGGGTTTTCAGGGAGTTGTATGTGATGACATTTCTTTGAGATGCCGTCGTACACTCAGATCACTGCCCTCTATGGAGCCTCCCTTTATGCTGTTTAAGAGGTGGTGCACGCTACTGTGATTGCATTTTAGACTAATTCAGTGAATTCATGTGTGGTGAGGTGGTGAAAATCAAGAGCCTTGCATCAAAACAAGTTATTTTTCTGAAATTGATAGTAGGAACTTTGATCCCGTAGATGTTGAGGTATGACATCTATAACATACCTGCCCTGCTATTTAAAAGAAAATTACTCTTGGTGGGCTCGTAACACATTTCAAAGTGTAAATTTCAAATAAAATACATATCCAGTAGTCAGAGAAGTTGCAAAATACTGTTTACAGGTATTAGGACAGGAGGACTGAAGTTTCTACCTGCCCTCTTGTTTTGTGCAGTATTTACTTTACAGCTTAGAGTGGCGTGCTGCTTAGAATTCACAGAAGGCACCACTCATTTTGATGTCTCTGAGCTTGTTTGCATGCTCATCTATTTACAGTGCAAGGAATTAGAGATTTGATGGGTGTCAGACGAGGGCAAATGCCAAAGATAGTTTTGCTAAGTGAAGTTAACTTTCCTCCTTTTGGGCCCAGTTTGCCAGCTGTGCATATGAAGTGGAAAGCAAGTATTTAAGAATCTTTGGCTGCTTGATGCTAAAAAAGTACATGTAATATTGCTGTCTCATTATAAAGCTCCTGAGCATCTTCTCCCTCCTTTACTCCTACAGGAAGAGAGAAGCAATACCAAGATGAAAGTGTAACTCTACAAGGGAGAATGATGTTAACAAATAAAAGGTTGATCTTTTAAGCCTAACACAAAAGTCACCTCTGGTCCTGAGACTTGTATTCGAAATTAGGAGTTGAGAACGCAGTGTAGTATCATCATACTCTGATATAGTAACTATTGTGACATTGTCTCAGCGGTCCATGTAGCAATCAGTTGTCAGTTCACCAAAGCATCCCTTGCTGCCAGGCCTTTTTGATACTTTTTTTCGTAGAGCATTGCAACAAGACTGTGTAAATACAGAAGACTGGTCTTTTCTGAGGAGGGAAGAAACTGACACTTTTGTAGACCTTAGCAACTGATTTTGCTACTCCAGCTTTCTGAAAAGTGCTACTGTCATACATCTCCTTTCCACTGCGGACCATGGGGAGGGGTGAATCTTTTGTGTTTCACTGATGTATGTCTTTTTCTCTACTGTTCACTGATCTCTAGACTGCAGCTAAGCAGTTAGCCCAAGTACTTCTGCATTCCCTCAGTGAAGACTGTTACTGGAGCCCTTTATCTGATCCTCTTCCTGAGTTCATGAACAAGGAATATCAGTCTTATGTTAGCAATCTTCTTTGTCGGAGGCCTGAGCTCTACACAGAAGAAAAGTAAGTGTTCATTTTTATTTCAGTTTATTGGGAGGAGGAAGGACTGTATTTGTACACTCTTCGGTACTGCTAATTATGTCACTGATTCATATTGTAGTTTCGTGTCTTCTTGTTTTTCAACTTCCCACTAAAAAGTCAGCTGAAAAAAAAAACATTTAGTTTTGAGTGGTTTTTATTTTTTTCCCCCTGAGGAAGAATAAAATCCAACCAAAGGGCTGTCTTTGCTATGAAATAGAAATAATCTATTTAGGATCCATCTAAGATATATTGCAGAGCTTTTAATTGTGTGAACCTGCAAAGAAAGTATTGCCTAGCAAATGAATTATGCATGAGATGTTTCAAGTTACCGCTTCTCTTGTGAAATGAGAAAGAGGCTGTTGGGATAACTCTTGACCTTCCTCAGAAAAATGTATTCTGTCTTTCAGTGTGTACTGCCCTCAAGACAACGTAGAAGAGGCGCTTCTCCTCCTCCTGATCAGTGAATCCATGGTAAGCCAAAAATGAGTTTGTAGTACTGGTAGTGCAAAGGGATATCTAGCATTTCAGTGTCTCCTGGTTGGTTTTGTTTACGGAATCTTCCCTAGATAAACAGAAGCAAGGGTTCAGATGCTGAGTGGAAAATGCAGTCTATTCTTTTTGAGTGACAGCACTTTTTGTAAGTGGAATGTCAGTGAAGAGTTTTGGGAATTGTCAAGAAGAGAAATTGACTTCATTCACCATAGCTGCATGCAGGTTCTGACGTCCAGATACATTGCCAATAGACAGATGTTTTCATTCATAACATCTGTGTGGATTTATGCATCAAGAATGAGAGGAAGAGAGCCTTGCCTAAAGCCAGGTGTGATGGTGGTACCTGCTGTTTGGGAATTGCAGGATGCACTACTCTGCATTCATGCCTTAGTCTGCAGTCCTTGACTCTTTCGTTCTGGAGTGATCTTTGACAGTTCCTGATGCAGTGATGCAGGGAATCTTGTGACATACAGAAACACTGATCATAAGCTACAGTGAAATAATTAAATTTTTTTCTATTTATAACATCGGTGGCTTTAAAAAATCCATTTAAGAGGCAGGCAGAAAATTGGAGGAAAAATAACTGCGTGGTAACCTTTGGTAATTTTCGTTTTCTGAGAAGATGCAAATGTACAGAAAACATATAAGAAATGTTTTCTGAAAATGTGTAAATAATGTGTATTATGCTTTAAATACAGGGTGGTCACTTGTACATCAAAGTGAGATTTAAAACCTTGGAGCATCAGCAGCCTTCTGAGAAACTTTTTGGTAACTTTCAGACAAATTGAAAAGAGACACTGTGGAAACTTTTTGGGTTTTCCTTCCTTCAGTTTTTCTTGTCTGGTTCTTTTGGCTCAAGTCCTTTCCCTTTCCCACAAACATCTTCAGAACAGGGCAATTTAATATTGTCTGCTTTTAGAATTTGGGGGAAAATTGAAGAGGTGGAACCACCCCAAAATATTAAACTGACTTCAATATCAAGTACATCTGAGTTTACTTTGTGCTTTCCAGTGCTTTGTAGATGAAACCACTGCAGCACATCTGCTTTGTGTTTTCAAGGGCTTTTCTTCAGTCAGAAGGGTTTTTCATAATTAGAAGTGGAGACTGCAGGAGTGAGGGCTTGTAGGATATCAGAAGTACTCATGTCAGTGGGACTTTTCAGGACTGATCTGAGCAGGAGGAGGATTGGGGTCTGGAGCAGTGATAGAATTGGCTGCTCCAGCCTTTCTGGGTCTGGACTTGCAGTTAGACAGAGGCCATGTGGGATCTCAGACTCCACAGTCTTGTTCTGCTGTGGAGGTGAAAGTTATCCCTGTCCTCCAATAGTGTGTAAAATGGTGAACCTAAGCAGTCTTGTAGCTAAGTTACAGATGAAGAAGTGTGAAAATGCTATTGATAGAAATGGGACTGCTGTGCTGAGTTCCAGGTTAAATAAGGAAGCTTGTGTGTGCTTAAATGCTGCCTCCAATATGTAGGAACTTCCTGGAGGAAGATGCAAGGCATTTTGTTCTGCTACATATAAAACAAACCTAAGAAGATCCTGTAGCAGAGCACTGCAGGAGCCAAGTAACTGTATTTCTGATTTTGGGGAAATGGAGCATCTGAGCCTTCATCTTGCATCAGCCTTGCCACGAGTTTGTTCTGACTAAAATTCAGGACAAGTGTATAGAAATACACTTATGAACCACATGAATGCTCTTCCTAAGTGAAGGAACAGAGGGAGCAATCTAATTCTTACATATGTTTGCAATCCATAAATACTTTCCTGTAGATTTTTATTATGGTACTTAGGAGGGGAAATTTTGTTTAACTTATGACATGACATGTTTTCCATAACAGCATTGCTGTAGGCTAGTGAGCTTTCACATGTACAGGTTTGTTGTTTGTTTGAAGTTCTGGTTTTGTGTATTTTTCCTTTAAAAAAACAATTTACTGGAGTTCATGGAATGAATTAACAGGAAGCAGATTTCCAGTTGAGGTCTCTCCCTAATGATACAATGTTAACAACTGAATAAAACATATTTTCCTTCCTGGAGAGAATGTCAATGGCAAGTGATAATGATATGTTTCTTTAGGGCAGTAGGCAGCATAGTTGGTGTTCCTGGATTTTGGCTGAATTACATGTTCTTCCAGTATTTACAATTATGAACTCCTTAAAATGAAACAGAAGTATTCAATTACTTTGGCCTCTCTGACACTTTGGTCTGTCAGAGCAAAACTGACCAGGAAGGTACTTCTTCTCTCTGATTTTTAAGGAGACAAAGAGTAGTCAGGCCATTGTAACTCTCTTGCAGGATGGTAAAGCCAAACAGGTTTTTCACATGCCTGTTCCTGACTTCTACTACTCCAAAATAACCTTGAAGGAGGACAAAATTAGGGGAAGGAGGGATAGGAAAAATTGTCAGCCTGTGGGAGGGACACAGAGCAAAGATACTGGGGAGAAGCATAAATCATCAGAGAATCTCTAAGTAAATATGTTCTGAAAAGGAGACATGGTACTTTTTCAAGAAGTATACACCTGGAACACCTTTGCTGCTGAAATTCACTCTGTTTTTATGTTTGACTTGCCTTCCTAAGGTGAAGCTGACATCTGCTTTGCCAGGATATATGTGACTTCCAAGAAGATGTTATGGGGGAGTAGAACTGTTCCTGTAAAGGGGAAAACAAGAAATTGCTGTGAGAGCCAGAGCATATTTCTCACCAAACCTTCTCTGGCTCTTAATGATGAAAGGTTCTGGCATGTGATTGCTTATCCCTTTCTCTTGCATTGTAAGGGAGCAGTTTGCATGTTCTTGTGGGAGGAAATGAGAATATATTCTAAAGGGACAATTAAGGGTTCGTTCACTATTTCACTCACTCTGCCTTTGAGACTAAGTACATAAAAGGTTTCCAAATGGCCAAATAACATGGTAGCCTCTTTTGTGGCTCTGAAAATGCTTCTGTGGGTATATTAGCACTTACAGTAAAAGTTTGTAGCCTGTTCTGCCCTGGCACTCTCAAGAACTGAGTCCTGTGTTCTTTATGTCCCGTTAAAAAATAGGAACCTATTTTCATAAGCTGAGACCTGTCAGTAAACAATTAAAAGAATTCTGGTTGTTGAGCTTGGCAAATGTTCCTTCTCTGTGCCAGCTGTTATTTAGTCACAGCCTTTGGCTGTAGAGGTCTCATGAAGGAATCCAGTGAAACAAATCAGGCAGCCCGAAGATTGCCACAGTCAGGGCAGGAGTTTGCAGCCTCCTGGCTACTCTGTCATTCTTTTTGTATAGCCTAAGTTATGGTATGGATGGGCTGTGTTTCTGAGAGGGTGAAAATGCTCTCCTTCAGACCAAACAGGCCAGTTGGTGACGGCCCTTACAAGCTCAGGCTGTGGCAGAATGATGTGTTCCTATCACATGTTGGAGAAAAATGGACTTGCCTATTTTCAAACCACTAGTCCTCTCTCTTCCTGCATTTAACCCATCTAAACCAATGACCCTGCTTGTGAGGAGAACTGAGGACACGTTGTGACTTGCTGCAGTGTGATTTTTCTGCATCACCTACCAATGGGAACAGGACTGGTTCCGCCATCAGGGACTTGGGTGCTTTGAGCTGCAGGGAGTAGACAGAAGAGGTTTGGCATGACTAACCCTTAGCTGCAGTTTTGTTTATTTTAATAGCTATTCTCAAGAGTATTCAGAGTTGACTTGCACTGCCCTTAAAGAAGCCAGAAGCTTCTCAGAGCCTGGAATGGAACACTTTGTATTACTTTTTGTGTTTACTTTTGAGGTTAAAAAAAAAAAAAAGAAAAAGTTCTTTGTTTGCATTTAGAAACTTTCCCTTCTTGAATCTGAGGCCCAACATACAGTCTGAAATGCCTTTATTCAGTGCCGGCTCTTACAATTGGGGATTTTGGCTGATGTGGTCCATCAAACATACCAGGTAACATGGTTTATATTTTTTGGCTCTGTATTCACTTATACTGGAAACGAAGCTCCTTGTATCCAAAACTAATAAGTTCTGTGCCTGTGTAACAAAGATTAGAAATGTCATCCCCATCTTATTTCTGGTTTGAATCCCTAAAGGCGATTTGACCTTGGAGGGCCTGAGAGCATGGAACAGATGGTGAGGGGGAAGTAAGATACTGGGACTTGTCCTGTTCTTTTTACTGGTGAGAACGAACTCATGGCTGTGAGCATGCCTTTAACAGAATAACATTAAACCCAGGTATTTTTAAGCACAGAAATAAATAAAACCTGTTATCTCTACAGTTCCTGGTTTTATAAAATAACATCGTCCAGCAAATGGGTTGGTGAAGAAGAATCTCTTGTTGCTTTTGTAGGTTGATTTTTTTTTCCTTTTTTTCTTCCTAAATGGCACCAAGCCCAGTGATGATACAACAGCTGGATGACCATCATGACTTTTTTGCTGAGGGCAACTGGACTATGGCAGCTGAAAGATACAACTGGGGACTGGGTTCCCTGCTCTGTTGGTTCCTGCCAAATCACAGTTGTGCACTTGCAACAGCAAATCTGGTTGTCTCTATAACTGGTTTGCAAGGCAAAGCTCTGTGTTTGGGACCTGCAAAGATGGACTGCAGGATGTTTCTAGTGGAACATACACTACCTCTACTAATTACTCTTTTAATAAATGGTTCTAGTGTGAATTGCTGGATAACAGGGTATGATAGCTTTTTTCTTCTGCTTTGCAAAGGTAAGTCTTGTTTCCAAACTTGCAAGCAGGTAGATTACTAAAGCCAGATAACTGTAAGCAAAGAGGTGACTTTGTTACCCAAGATAGTATCCATAAACTAACTTGCTTACTTTCTGCTTCTTCCTCTTTTTGTAGGGTTGTTTGGCTGTTTTGGTTGGGGGCACATGTCTCTCTTGCTTTCAGTGATGTTTCCAGAACTGGTTCTGCTACAGTACAAGGTGTTAGAATGCACCTGAAACAAATAAGGTATATCTGTGTGGTCATATTTAATGGGCTATTTTGATGACACATCTGGGTGCCAGTGACTTGTGTCTGTTGCTTACCAGAAATGAGACAGATGCCATGCAGTTCACAAGGGGATAAGTTTTCATTTGCTATGCGTCTGGTTTGAAGTGGAAGAGTTGTAGTATCTCTCTTAGAGGAGTTCTGTGAGTTCCTGGGGCATGGTTTGTCCTCCTTTTTCTACCCATGTGCCATTTTCACACCAGCTTTGCAGTCAACCCTGAATATTTTCTTTGCATGTATTAGTGAGGGAAACCTTCAGGTGCTGTGTGGAGATGATCAATAGCTTAGACAAAAAGTCTGTAGCCTCTTCCATTGAATGGGTTCTTGCCATTGTGAAGAATTCATTCATTTTGTTGGCAGTACAGGCAAAACAGCCAGAAGGGAGACCCAAAGGATATGGGCTAAATATTTCCCAGCTCTTAGCAGAAAAGGCATCAATTGCATAATTTCAAAGTCTGTTGTCAATCTTACACACACAGCATTTGTTTTTCTCTCTTAATGGTAGTATTGAATCACACCAATTACATTATTACAGTACACTGTGTAAAACATGCTGCCGTTCTGTATAGATGGGTTGCAGTGGATCTGGCAATTATGTCTATTATGAAAAGACACAAGTTGAACATTGGAATGCCCATGAATTAGGGGGCAGGCAGCAGGCACTCATTAAAGATTTTAATTGCTTTCTTTTTCTTCTTTGGAAAAAAGCAGGGGAAGCCATGTTTCAAAGTGAGCAATTAAAGGATACTTCATAGCTAATTGCTGTGAGAAGGGGCTGCTACATGGAATATACTCTATTGTAATTCATATGATTGTTTGACATTTTATTAAGAAGCACATCTTTGTCCTGTGGTAAAATTTAATTTTCTGCAGCGTAACCGTGTGCGTAATAACTGCTGAAGTAATGGCTGTTTGGATTTGTTGTGGCTCTTTTCCTTTCTTCCTGTAATAAACAAGCCATAAATAAGACAGGCAGCTCAATGTTGTGGGTGCTCAGACAGGCAGAGCCAGCATGGGTCTGAAAGTCCCATATGGTGGCATTGCTGTGTGTGTGGAGCCAGACTGAAAAGCCCTGCTGACCCCAGGTTCTGTGCCCTGTCAGGTTCAGAGACACCTCAGTGGCGGAATTCTTGGCCAGCTCTGGGCTACCAGCCTGGCTGGAGCCTCTTGGACATGTGTGGCCTGCAGGTGGGCTGTGTCACTGAGCTGTGGAAAGGGGGCTGAAGATGCTCAATGTCCTAGGTCTAGGCTGACTACAAAATCTATCTCCCCAGATAGAATTGGTGTCACGTTTGAGCCACCTACAAGGATAGCTAATTGTGCCTAACACATCCCAAAATATGCAAATGTGATGCATCTCTGGGTTGCTCGATTACCTTAGAATACTTAAGAAAAGGGGCATTGACTTTCTATTTTTTTGCCTTTACAATGCAAGTTATGCTAATTCCCAGTGGTGAGACTTGTAGCACTGGTGATCTTCTCCATCCCACAAAACAGTCTTGAACAGAGCTTCTCTTGGTGTGACTCATCATCTCTCTCAACCCTGCTTGTGTGCCTGTGTGACAATGGGAACAGCTCAAAGGGAATAGTCATGGGGGGAGTGGAAATGTGTTTGTAGCTATGTTTTACTGCTGCTAATAGTGGAGGGGGAAGAAATAATGCAGTGGGACAAATTGAAATTTCTGTTTATGTTATGGATACGCTGCTTGAGACCAGTGTTGTACAAATCACCTTCTTTCCAATTGTGTTCCGGAAAACTAGTGGTCTGGCACAACAGAAACACAGGTATTGAAAAAATGTTTGTGTTAATAGCTTAGAATTTTTTCCCTTCTCAAATAGAAAATGAAGTGTCTCTTGTGTACATATCACTAGGTAAAGTTCCCCCTCCCACAGAATGGGTGTATTCTTTATTGCAGTAACTCTGCAATTGTATTGCCCCTGTACTTGCCTGTCAGTGACTGTCAGGATTTCTCACTGACAAACTAATATTTACAAAAACATAACCAAAGGCAAAGGTAAAAAATGGGTAATGATGATCTGAGTGACAGCAGCCTGCTTTTTGTGAGAGGCAGGCCACAGAGACATACCAGTTTCCTGAGTGGGTTTCAGGAAATAGTGATTCACATTCCCTTCTCTGACAGCTGTATGTACACTGCACTATACCTTGAGCCTTAGGATGGTGATTTACCTTGTTGTGTTTGACACAATCCATATTCTTGCTACTGTTCAGTCAATTTTTTCTGAGGTTTGTGCCTTTTGGTTTTGTGGTTTGTGGGGTTTTTATGTTTCTACTATAATGTGGGCTCTTGATTAATTTTTTTGGAGCAGCTGGAATTAGCAGTTGGGAATAGGTTAAGTACTGAAGAAATTGTTGAGATAGAAGTAACAATAAATTGGCTAGTGGCAACTTTTATGCATGCAAGCATAGAGAGTGATAGATTGCAAAGACCTTTTATGGCTTTGAGATTTGAAAGCTTGAACAAAACCAGCAGGTTTGTGTCCTTCTTGGAAAGAATATTCATTGTGCATATGCATATGTTGCATTTAAATGCTGTCTGCTTTGGTAAACTATGATATATACAGTATGTTCAGTATGACTGCAATTTTAAAATGATGCATCCTTGTAATAGCCCTGTATTCCTGCTTTTGCAGGATTGGGCTGTGTTCTTCATTCTAGTTCCAGTATCTGTGGCAGAACTTGATGGACAGTCATGAGTTTTGATTAATTTTCTATCTGTGCTAATGCATCTGCTTAAAAATCCTAGCTTGGTACTAGATGGATACCCAAAAAAGCATCAGGCTAAAGCTGACTCTAATGGGAGGTTGTTGATGAGATTACAGAGCATGGGAGTGCTATCTCAGTAGCTGTTTGCTACCAACAATTGTCATAACAGTGTAACTGGTGCAGAAAAAACTGTTAATGCTATTGTATATATGTGGGAGGATTCACTTGGCGATAAGGATCATACAGTACATGCCTTTACTTAACTCCTTTTTTTCCTTTTAAAGTAGCTGTCTTATGTTAAATCCAAGCAGAGCCTAAACATCTATTTATTTTTTTATTCTTTTTATTTCTCCTAATAAAGGTAGACAAACTATGCCTCTGTAGTCTGCTTGCAGAATTTTTAAAGTTGATTTTGTTCTGTCATGCATTCTTTTGTTCTGAATTATTTTTTTAATCATGAATTACATCTTTTTCGGTAGCATGAGAAAGAAAAATGCCTTTTTGGCTGCAGGAGTAGGTGTAAGTTTATTTGTGCGAACATTGGACTGGGTCTGATCTGTCAGCTTCCCTTTAACTGCAGTCACCATTTAGCCCTTGGTTGAGGTTGTGTTAGTTGTCACAAATTGTGTTTGCAGTTTCGGCTGGAGGCTGTGATGAAGAGTGCTTGGAACTGGGGCATTACACAAATAAAATCATGATGAAACAGCTGCAGCTTAATCACAATGAAATACGCGTGGGCTTTAAGGGCTGCATATTCTGGAAATTTTTATTACGCTTAATTCCCATGTTTAACTTTTTTAGGGGAAAAAAAATCTCCCCACAATTAGAAAGAAATAGATGTAAGATTATAGTTGTATTATAAATTAAATCTTCTAACCTTCCTGTTTCAAGGAGGGCACATTTTGTTTGCCTTTGCTCAAGGTGAAATTGCTGGCAATTTTCTGAATTTTTCTGATCTTTTAGATGTCTAGACCTGAGTGTCTGATGTTGCACCCTGTTCAGCTGAGGAGCCCAGGGCAGTGTGTCTGTGCTATCAGATGGGGCTCAGGCTCAGTGGCATCCAGCACTGCCTCTCCGAGAGGCTGGGCAGTCTGGGTGAGGCCCTCTGTGTTTGGAAATCAGAGGGACTTTTCTGTTTACTCTGGAGTTGTGATCTCCCTCTTTGTGCTCAGGAAAGCGCAAAGGGCTGGGATTTTGAGATAAATCTGAGTCTGTGGCATGTGGTATTTTGGGACATCCTTGGAAACTGCTGAACTGTTGGTTTTCTGTCAAAAGTGATGTTTCTTCCTGATCTACACCAAACAATGTACTGATAGATTAGCAAAATTGAGACATATTTTATATATTAAAAAAAAAAATTATTACATTGCCCAAACTTCTAATTGCTTTAAGTTGATGACAGGCAAATCTGATTACCTAAGCAACCTGCTCAAATTAAAAAAATAAAAGGTGAGTAGCAAAAAAGAACAAAAATGGATGCTATTGTGAAGAAATCTAGCATAGATATAGAAGATAAATTATCAACCATGAAAGCAGTTATCACCGTTGCAGGCAATTGAAGTAATAAGGAAGATGCTTTAACGATGGCCTTGAATGTCTAATTATTGAGGAAATAAGGAAGATGGTTTAAGGATGGCCTTGAATTTCTAATTATTGAGGAAATAGGATGTGGTAGGTCTGATTCATAATGCTCTAATTGTGTGACACAAATCCAGATGAGGTATGTGTAGCAGTTCCTTCCTGTAGATACATCTGTCTTCTTGAGTTTGCTCCATGTGGGTAGAAAGCACTTCTGTGGGAACACCTTCCTTCTGTTGGGATAAACTTTAAAAAAAAAAAAAGCCTTGAGATGATTTTAAGCAAAACCGTGTAAGTGATGGGTGTAGCCTCCTGTGGAGGAGTCAGTGCTGTGTGCTCTCCTGGTTTGTGATGCCTCGCTGTGTGTGTGCAGGCGAACCGGGACGCGGTGATCAGCCGAGCCCCAGAGCAGCAGGATGACCGAGCCGTCAGCCTCCGCGACGCTTCTGCTGTCTACGACCTCCTCAGCATCACGCTGGGCAGAAGAGGGCAGTATGTGATGCTGTCTGAGGTACCTCCCCAGCCTCTGCCCCTCCAAACTCGCTGGCAAAGCCCCTCTTCTGGTGGCTTGTCGGGGAAGGTGGGAATGGAGTGTGCGAGTTAGCAGCTCGCAGAAGCAGCTACAGAGCTGTGGCAGCACAGGCCAGAAAAGCAGGCAGAACTGCTTGAGGCATTAATGTAATTTATATGTAGGTGCTTGAACAAAGTGGCTGCCTTTTGAAGTGATGATGTGCACCAGCAAGTCCCGTTAGCTGAGAAGTGTAAATGATGTCATTAAAAAAATAAAAATAGCCGGGCCTCCAGGGTCACGGCAGATTGCTTCCTGACCGAAGCAGCAGTCTTGACAAAAAAAGGTGTAAGGAGGAAAGTAATAAAGTCTGATATTTCTTTCATCATTTCTTTCTCAGTGCTTGGAGAGAGCCATGAAGTTTGCATTTGATGAATTTCACCTCTGGTACCAGCTTGCCCTGTCCATGGTAGCTTGTGGAAAGGTAAGGTTCAAACCACAGGACTCAGAAAGGACACATTTTCCTCTGGAAGAATGTATCTGGATGACTTGTTTGAACGTGTAGAGTCATGTGTGCTGTGGAGTACGTGCTATCAGGCAGCTCTGGGGAAGGACTGTGCTCTCCTTTTAGTCTCTGATTGCACTTTGTGATCAGGGACGTGCATTTGGTATTGAGTACTGTTTTTTCTCTGTAGTTTTTTTTCTCATTATCAAGGAGATAAATGGGTTTTGTGCATAGCTGTGGGTTGAAAAGCTTTATACAGCTGTCCATTGTCTGCAGGTTCAACATAAATGGGCTTAGTACAAGAAAGAGCTGATATCTAAAACTGCCATCAGTTCACTCTCTGTGTCTCTGGGCAGTTGACTTAAGCTGTGGTGTCTTTATCTGATCAAGGAAATTTTAATGTTTTTTGTAGAGAACTTGTAAGATTTAATATTTTTAAAGTGCTTGGTGCAAAAAAAGCTCTAGAAAAAGAATCCGTGTGAATGTTGGCATGGTCATGTGTTTCAGCATAAGTGGCTTTTTAAAATTAGTATGGTATTTGTGAAAGTAAACCACTGAGATGGCTGAAATGTGGTTGTGAAACATAGGCAAAGTTAGCAGGAGCTTTCCTTTGTTAGTCTTAAAAGAGTGGACTTGCTGTAGGAAATGTAGATGGTACAAAATTTAGCCAGTTTGTTCTGGAGTCCCCACCTACACTTTTGGGAGATGTGAGCAAACTGATGCTGTGCAGTAGTAGACCATTTAATATGGTGCCATATTCTGTGCTCATGGAGCGTACAGGAATCCATGTGGACCTAAGTGGAGACCACCAACTAGCACTCACCTGCCAAATTACAGCTACCTGGCCTTTTATGGCTGTAAGCTGAGCTGGTAATAGTGGCCCTGGCATGGAAATAGGAGATGAATCTATGCTTATGCAAAAAAACGTGTCATGTTGTGAGGTATAAGAGGCAGCAAAGCTTGGAAGATGTCTGAAGGGATTCCTTCGTTTCTGTGAGCATAAGCAAGGCCTTATCTTGGAAGACTGTTAAGCATTCTACTTCAAAAAAATGGTAGAATAATAAGAGGAAGTCTAATAAAGGGCATCAGATGTGACTAAGGGTATAGTAAGCAGTTCTATGGAAAGACTGAAATGATTTTTTTCACTTTAAAGGGGAGAAAAAAGGTCTAAGAGAAACAAGTCTTCAAGAGCTCATAAAAGAAGGGGTTAATCTTTTCTTTGGTGGTTAGGACAAGATGTGATGGCATCTAATTGCAACAATACAAGTTCATGTTTTTTATTAAGAGGCAAAAAAAATAGGAAGAGTGGAACACTGGAAAAAGAGTGCCCTGTGGAGATTGTGTGGAGCCTTAATCACTGGGGATCTGTGGAACACCCTTGGCAAATCCTTTGTGACCCCTCTGTGAGGCACTAGGGCTGTCTTCTGTCTGACCTTGCAAACTCTGTTCTGGAACTCCATTATTATCTCCTTTTAAAAACAACAGATTTGGCCGATTTATGAGGTACCAAAGGTTTGGTAGTGCATATTCAGCAGCGAGCTGAACAGAGATCTTTAGTCAGAAAGAGCCTCACAAATTCCTACAGAAGGTCAGTGCAAGTATTTAAAAATCCAATACCAAGCTTGAAAACAATAGTTAGATTCAGTCATGTGTAAGGAGACCTGAAGCTACTGGTAGAATACTCAAACAGTGAGCTTGGTGCCTTGTACTGACCTATGTCTAGTGGGGGCTTTCATGTCATGTCCAGCTCACCTTGGAATTCAGCTGGACTTAGCACAGTCCTGCCCTCTGTGTCTTTGCAAATCCTCATCCCTTGATACTGCGGACCACAATGACTACATAGGCCATGACAGAAAGGCACAGCATCTTACCATGAACATGGTGTTTGTCTGGGAGCTTTATTGGCTTTACAAGTTGTGTAATCTTGTTCTCAACAACTAACAATGCTGTAGCTCTAGCATTCTGCTGGAGAGCAAGTCAAGGTTTTTAACTGCTGATGGTTGAGAGTGAGTGTATGCAAAGAATAGTTGTGCTTCAGTCTTAGTTAGCATGAAGAAGTGAGGCCTGGTCTTTAACTTCTAACAACTTGCACGGAAATTCCATTTTTGTCCTTCTATGTTTGCACACCTCTTCACCTTCCCTACATGTTACAGAATATTTGGTGCTTAGATATTTGTGTTACTCTTTTTTATTTTTTTTATCTCTGTAGCTGTTCTGTCTTTTCAGATTTTCAAGTACATCATGTCTTTTTGCCTGTACTTTAAATATTTACAAGGTAAAATGTCCTGATCTTGCCTATTGATGTAAAAGCGCTAAATGTTCTTAGCCCTGTATGGGTCAGAGGGAATCCCCAACAATCCCATCTGTGCAGTGTTTCACTTCTAATCCCAAAGTATTCCCTGAGGATTCCTGGCATATACTCTGCACTGCGTCATCTTGCTAATGGGAGATGTGGCATACATTTTTATATTGCTTTGCACTTGATAGCAGGACTTAATTCATTTAAAAGCAAGTGCTCCAGTGTAGCAGAAAGAATTGATGAGAGAAGTGTGGTCAGTCTAGACTACAGAATGCAGCGTATACTTGAGCTTTTATAGGTGAAGATCTATTTTCACCTGTTTCAGTCACAGCCAATTCATGATCTCATTTCTTGGTAATGAAACCTCACATCCTGCAGCATTACTTGTTCTGCAGTACAGCAATTTGTGCTCATAAATCCCTGGCAGGACAGGAACAGTTTTATCAACCTGTAAATGCTGGAAAATTTGGTTTCTCTTTTTTTTTAAACACATATTTAGGATTTTCAACTCTGGCTTTCTTAAAAGTGCCATAAAATCCTAATCTATTCTACACTGAGTTTGACTAGAGGTATGTTTAATTTGTATATTCAGATTAAGTCAAGCAAGTCAAATTTCAATGTAGTTTGTTCTTCTACCAGCCAAAAAATTGCCAAATGTTGATTGTCGTTTTTCACAAGTGATCAGTCTGAATGTCAAGCCATCCACCTTGGCTCATTACCACACGTAGGCTTGAGTTTACAGATTATTCTGAAAAGCATGTGTCTTAACAAAAATAGGCACATCACTTCAGTAAGTTCCTGCAGGCCTTGGGGCTTCCTAAAACAGTGAATGAAAAAACTCAGAGAAGCAAAACCTTCCTGTCTGTCTTTTATCCACTTAAGTGGTGGAAATAATGGAGTGACAGCAATTTCACTTTCTTGTGTTTCTCAGCAACTTGCATAATGAGAAAGATGGTGTTGTTTTTTTAACCCATTCTTAGGAATGCCTTTTATACTGAGCTGTATATTCACTAAACAAGAGAGGCATGTATAGCTAAATGACAAAAATCCACCATTACATTTGAAATAATTTTATAGGCAAATTTAGATGGGAAGGGAAAGGAAATGCTGGTGAAGCCCAGACAATGGCAAAGACATGGTGGGAGGTGTCCTGTGCCACCAAGCGTGGTTCTGAAAAGACCAAAGAGGTTTAAATCATTCTAATGCAGCACCCCTGTTCCTGTGGTGCTGAATGCTGAATTCTTCACAGATGCTTTAAGCTGCTTGTGCTGGTAATAACCTTGGTTGTGTGGTAGTACCAGCCAGAGGCTGTGTGGGCACTGCAGCTCCCTGGCAGTGCTGCTGAGCGGGGCCAGGCAGAGTCTGAGTGGTGTGATAGCCGGATGCCATCTGGCACGGTCCTCAGGCAGGGACATCAGCCACTGTCCTGCTGCCAGGGCAAAACTAGTGCAGACACTTGCATCTGCTCGTCTCAAGATTTTGAAAAAGTGACCAGTTTTGGGTAGCATGGGGAAAGGAAGGACCAAAACTCTGCTTTACAGCGTGGAAAAGACTGTAGTCTTCACAGCAGTGAAGAGAAGCATTGCTTGGGCTAGACTTGTTCTCTGCTGCTGCTTTCCAGCTGAACAGTTTTCCCTGGAGGTCTTGGAGGTTACCAGCACACAGATCTCCTGCAGACTAGTGTAGGTCTACCAACATTTCTGAAGTTGGAGGCAAAATTATTATAGTGTCTAGATGATGTATTACAAGCACAAGGGATGTGTAATAGGGTCCTTGTGCACTCGCAAGCATTTCCTTGGCCTTGGACCAGTTGGATCAGTTACATGTTCCTCTTTCAGATTTCTGTCCCCTTCCACACCTACTATCCTTACACAGGACCTAGCCTGGGTGTCCCAGAGTGTTGCTGGAGCTCTCTGGGAGTGGGGACTCAAAAGTGCATCGTGAGTAGGCTCTAGCTGAAATTTATGGTGCTTAAAAAAGTCTCATAGATCTGTATTGTGAGTGTTAAAATACATGCCTTGGACAACATGAAGCATCACTGGTGCCTGTCTTCTGCCTACCACACAAGGAGACACAAGATTTATGTTTAGTGACATTGATTTGCCATTTTACTAAGGGTAGTAAGGGAGGGATTCTTCAAGGATAGCTGTGGAATTATTGTGTGAACACTGAGTCTGCATTATCTGAAAATGCTGTGTGCCCTAATTGAGCCATTCAACTCTCATGAGTCTCAGTCTCTAAAGTACAGTGGATGTTTATTGTTGTTAGTGTATGCAATGCATGGAAACATTTTCATATTCATGTTCAATGTCTCTGCTGAAAAAAAAACTCAACGACACAACTTGGTTAGTGAGTGAAGAGCTTTAGGATGTGTGTTTCTTGAGATGGGGGTGAGTAGTAATACAGCCTTAGGCCAGCTGAAGGAAGGCTGGAGTGCTAGGAGAAGATAATCTGCTTTTACCCTCTGTGTACTCATTGAGGGGATGAAGTGCCTCAAGAATGAATAAAGGAAGAGCTCAGGAACAATTGAAGGGTCTGTGGGGAGAAGCCTCTGTGAGAGCTCAGTGGAGCTGGAAGCAGGTGCCTAGAGGCAAGGTCTGTGCTCAGCAGGCTCGTACTGGGATTGCCTGTGTTTTTCTGTGCTGCCTGCCACAAAGCTCTCCAGCCCTGCAGAACGTGGCCAGCTCAGTGCTTGCCTTGAGGACAGCAGTTATGTGACTTCAGAAACCTCTGCATTGTTGCTGACCCTCCCCAGCCCCTCTAGCCCACACTGAGGGCACCACAGGAACACTGGTCAGCACTGCCATTTAGATGGATAGGCTTGGCAGTAGGGGATGTAAGCTCCAAGCATGACACCTTGCAAAACCAGGCAGCTAAAGCTACTTTCAGCTACACAAACCTCTCTTTTCTGGTCTTACCCATTTTGTTTGTTCCTCTTTAGGGCAAAGGGGAAGAAAAAATCATGCATGTCTACCTGAATGGTTGTCTTAAAACACTTCAGGAGGTATCTGGTGTTATACAAAGGGAAATGATCAAATCCTCCTTAGCATCTGTCACTCAGCTGTGTTCTGAGGGACTAAGCTACAGCTCTTCCCAGAGCTACTCTTGCAGTGTCAGTGTGCTCCCTTTGGCTGCTCAGCAGCTGGAGATACTGCAGCCTTGCCCAAAGCTTGTGCTGGCAGCATTTTTAAGGTTTTGAAACCAGTCTTACACAGACATGAACTCTGATTTTGGAGCCCTCAGCAAGTTGCTGAGACACACTGGTCGTAGCCAAATAATGACACGCTAACGTCTGAGCTGCTCCTATCTGTGCTGCACCCAAAAAAAAGGAATCCTTCCCCTTATTTAAACAGTGCTGCAAAAGCAGATGTCTCTAAGTGCTTCAAGGAGCTTCAAGTTTGACTCAGCCATGCCTGTATTGCCAACATACAGCTTTCCAGAAGGTTAGAAGGAAAGTTATAAATATATTTAATACATAATTCTGCAGCAACAGCAGACAAATTTTATGATTTAGGCTGTTCCTTCTGTTGGTATCCTTGCAAAAGCTTAGGCTGGTTGCTAGGCAACTGGCATTAAAAAAAAAAAGTACATTTCTCTTTGTATTGCAGGCAGGAACCTTGGGAGCAGCAGAGGCCTCGGATGGCTCCTTAAATAGCATTGCTGGGGAATGGAAGTTAAAATATTGAACATTCATTGGTTAAAGATCCTGTTACAAAGGTCAGCTACCTAGGGGATATTCAATAGTTTGGTTTCCTTTGGTGCAAAGGAAAGATTAGAAGGGAGTTGGCCTGTGTGCTGAAGATAGTACAAAAAATGGAAATTTCCTAAGATGCCTGACTGTTGAGCAGAATACCTGGGTGGGCTATATAATTGCCTTCAGGCTTAACTCTCTTTTCTTGACAGAAAGTGTGAAGTGAGGTGTTTGTCACATTAGCAAGTACAAATGTGTGCTTAGAGATCTTAGAATGTAAGAGGTGCTTTTAAGAGGGAGTGTTTGAAGCTGCTGAACTCCAGTGCTCTAATTTGATAAACACAAGGTAAAAGAAAAGGGAGAGAATCACTTCCTGTGTTAAGAGAAGTGAATGCCTTAGGGGAATAATGTTCATGCTGAGAGTCACAGAAATCTCTAAATTCAGTGGAAAGCTAACAGCAAAACTACGGATTCCAGAGTTTTCAATTGCTTGCTCATTCTGTCATCTTTCTATGTCAGTTCAAGGTCGTTTATATCTAAATGGCTGTGAATCCCAGGTCAGAGGGAATAATAATTATTTCATTCAGATGAAAGAATTCCTCCACATCCCCAATCCCTTTGAAATAATGCAGTTTTTAGACAGGATGATGCAAGAAATATAGCAGCACTAGTTGTGGAAATTAATTTGTGGGCTAAACTGCTAGGTAAATGGGGAATGAGGCTATCTACCAACCCCCCATCTTAAGGAACATTTTTCCTTCTGGCTGAAAAGCAGCAAAGAAGCAAAAAACTGGGGAGGTTTTTGGAACCTGTGCAAGAGAAGAGCAACTGTTCATGGCATGTCAGAGTCTATGAGGCATGATGTACTGTCTGGAAATTATTCTTCGTTTTATTTATATCTGTGTTATCTTTATCTTCTAAATATGAAGTGGCTCTCTAACTTCTTCTTTGATGCTTTAGTATGGTGAGAGCAAAGGAGGGGAAAGAATGGGAATTGTGTTGGAGTAAGCTAGGAAAACCAGCATTTGGGCAACATCTATGGATTTACCATAACTGATGTCGAGTTCTTTTGAGCCGTTTGGAAAAGGAAGAAAGAAAACTAACTGTAGGATATTCTTCCTTCTCTTCTGCTCATGTGCAAGCTTCTTTGAGCAGTATGCTTTTGTGCTTCATTACTGAATTAGTAAATTGGGCTTGGGAGTTGTGTTCTGTGTTTGGATAGTTGTTTTTCTTTACATTTTACTCCCTTACAGGATTCAAAACCATGGCTGCCATCATTATATAGTGATGTGTTCTCTCCATCCTTCTCCTTCCTCAATAGCTTCCTTGTGATTCCTTGCTCTAGACAAAAGGCCAAATGAGACCTAGCTTTCTGAAATCCTTGCGAACTGTTTCTAATGCAGTCATTATAATCCAGCAATTAGCAAGTTAAATAGAAACAACATAAATCCTGGCTTGAATTATTATGTGAGCCCCTCTGAAGCTCAGAGTCATGAGTAGGAAGCATGTACTCACTTGGAATTCAATTTGTGCTCTTCTCAAAACATGCCTCACCAATAAATCAAATTATTATTGCCTTGCAGTGAATCTCACAAACAATGCACTTGGCTGCCTGGTCCACCCACACTAAGTGAAAGAATATGTACATTTTAATTACCAGATTATTTCAGTGTTGCACACTGTTTTGTATTAAATATTTTTACAAACCAGTGATATCTATATTCAGTAATGAGTGCTTGATATTTTTCCGTGGCTTTTAATGTCTGTAATTAGTATCTTTAAGAAACCTTGATATTATGTGTCATGCCAGTCTCCCTTAAGTAAGGTCACTGTGGGAGTGGGATATTATTTCTCCTGTCATTCCTTGACTAATGTTTTCATCATGTGTATAAAATATCTGCTGTGTAAATTTTTCAAGGTGAAATTATATAGTATCTCTTGAATGTTTAAAATGCAGCTGGGGAGAAAGGCTTCATGTCACCCTGTTTATGAAACCACGTCTGCTCCATATGTTTAGCTGCAAATTTTATAAACTTCTTTAAAATGACATAATTTTTTAAATGTTTTAGAAGCCCTGTGGAAACTTTGCCTCTTGCTCTGTAAATTCATGTTCAGAAGCTCCTGAGTGCATATGTAATAAAGTGACTGCACACCTGAGGTGTTTGAGTGTAGGCACAAGGTGGGATGTTCTCCTGTGCAGCATTCATTAGTGACTACTTTGCAGTGGCCTTCTGAGCAGGCTTGGGACAGGACAGACATGGGACAGACAAACCCTCTGTGTTTTGAGGGTATTGGAGGCTGTGGCCTTGGCTTGTCCTGCAGACAGGGAGGGAGCAGAGTTCAAGAGGATCTGGCGAGGAATTGGTTGTGTCACTTCTCCTCTGGTGTAGGTCCTACAGCTGTGTCCCAAATTAGGACAGGCTTGTCACTGCTTTGGTTTATGCCAGTGCTGGTTGTGCTGACCCACAGCAGAGCTGCCACCAGCTCCCAGGTGCCTCCTGCTTTCCCTGCAGCTGCAGTGCTGGTGGGGAGCTCTGAAATGAGCTTGTGTCTGTTTTTGCAGGCATTGGCTCTAGACAGTGTAGGGCCTTTTACATATCTGGCCTTTGCAGTTCACTCCTGCACGGTGAGGTGACAAGGGTTGGTGGGGTTCAGTGGCACATGTACTGGCTGTCACAGTGCATATTGTCCTGCTGTTACATTTATTTATTTCTGAAACACCTGAGGGGCTGGAACATAGGTAGGAAGGCAAGAAGATGATATCCAGCCTAGGTCCCTTATGGGGTTGTGCTTGGATTTCCAACATGTCCATCATGCTGCTGGGATTACCAGCTACTTTCAGTGCAGGTAGCATTTTGCCAGAGAGAGGAATAAGATGCCAGTAAAACCTGAGACACCACTTGTTCTGGGCAAATAGGTGTCAGGGAGGTTCATTCTGAGGGATGCTAGTCACCTCATGGCAGCAGAGCACAGCAGTGTGTTTCTTCCTGTACCTCAGGGTTCAATTACTCGTCTTTATTTCTGAGAGGGATGAAGTAATGGTTCAAGCTCTAGGACAAAGCTTATTGATTTCTGTCCTTGGTCTGAGACAAGCTTCCTTCTGGCTTTTGGCAAATTGTGTGTTTTGAATTTTAAGTTAGCAAATGTTTCCTCACTTTTACTGATCATGCCTGATGCTATACATAAATAGGAGCAACCTGAACAATACAGGGTGTGCTACTGCCCTTGTTCAGACCACAAGGCAGTACCCAAGCTTTTCAAGCAGGAGGATTTGCTCCCTCCTGCATTGGTTATGAAACCCCTCTTTGCCTTAATGTAGGCATGGCTGGTGTACATCTGGCTTTTTGTTTTCTCTAGTTCCCTTGGGGCAAATTCCTAATCAAGCATTTGAATTCAGTAGAAAGAAGTGGACCTACAGTTCTGTGGAGGAAGGAGCTGGCAGGCACAGCCCACTTTGAGGGGGGGAAAGTACTGATGAGCAGTGGGAATGTGAACCTGTGGTGTTCCTGCAGGGGATTGCAGCAGCCACCAGACCCAGCTCCCTGTGCTGGTCAGAGTTCTGGTAGGGAGAGCCCCTGAAGGTCAGGAAATGTCCAGGACCTGTGAATGTGAATAGCAGATTGTTTGACTTTGCAAGCTTCTGTTGCTGCTCTTCTGTAATATAGAAAGGCGATGATTATTTAACGTGCTTCTGAGCAAGAGCATTGTGTCTTGGGACTATGTGGAAGACTTGGGGAGGAAACAGGCATGCAAGGAGAAATTCCAACAGAATAGAACTTCCCCTTGAGCTTAAATATGAGAAAGTTTAAGTGGATATGGGGTCAGTAGTGAGGAAGATTTAAATGTGAGACAAAGTGTGGTTCAGGTGGGATGGGCTGGGAGACTCTGGTAGGGCACCTCCTGTCACTTCCTTACTTGTCTGATGCATCACTAGCTCAGACCAGAACTTTCTTCATTCCCGTTTAAAGCACCTGAAATGTGGCAGCCATGAGTGTGTGCTGTAAAATGCAGTGTTTGCAGAGCACATCAGATCAAAAGGGTGCTAATCTTAAAAAACATCCTCATTTAATAGTAACCTAACACCAGAAAAACAGCAAGAGTTTTACGGTCTTTCTTTCTGACACGTACGTGGGCCACCCACTGAACTGCATCCACCCTTTGTATAGTGGAGTCCCAGTTGCTTACTTGTATGTCCTGTAACTGGAGAAGACACAAAATAACCTACTGAGCAGATTACTTGAGCTGCACAAACCTCTCTGAGCGGAGTTGGCCTAAAATATGAATGTACTGGAGGATGAGCTCCTTATGATCTTTCCTGGCTTACTGGAAGATGATTATATGCAAGGAAAACTACAGCAGAATTCTGGTGTATTGGGAGAGCAGAGTTTAAAATAACCAGTGCATTGATAGCTGAGGAGAACTGTTTCTTGTGAAGTGCAGAGCCAGGGCTGCTTCTTTGGCATATTTCCTCTGGCGTGGGAAGAGTGTGTGTGTGTGTGTACACACATGTGTCTGTGTGCGGAGGTGGGAATGAAGTTGCTGACTTGTTGCTGACATGGGATTCTTTTCTCCATAGCACTTCTCTGTACATGTCACTGCAATATTTTGCATGGACTCTCACCAGCATTGTCTAATCAGCCTTTTTTATCTCCTCCTCCTCTCTCCCACTCCTCCAGTCAGCATATGCTGTGTCAGTGCTCAAAGAGTGTGCTAAACTGCGACCTACAGATCCCACCGTTCCTCTTCTGGCTGCCAAGGTCTGCATTGGGTCACTGCACTGGGTAAGCTGATGCAATTCTTGTTATGTAAGGGATTAGGTGCTGCAGTGACACTGCCACAGTGCAGTTGCAGTGGGGAGAAAGGGAATCCCTGCTAAAAATCATACACGCACGTGTGCCTTTTATAAAAAATGAAAATCCCTGCAGGAAGTTTTGCAGTGAGTCATTAAAATGTATTTTGCTGGCACACTATGGGAAAGGAGGAGGGGGGAAAGTGATAATGGCTGTTCTGAGGAACTGCTGCTTCCACTGAGCATCACCTTGAATTGGCCACTCTTGTAACCCCTGCAAGACACAAGCTGATATCTGTAAGTGGACTGTTAGACAGTTCAGGTCTGCTGGACAACTCCATCCTTGGTTCTTGAAGTTGCTGTGTCAGTGTTTTGTGTTCTGGATGTGTTAATGTGCGCCCCAGAAGCAGAGTGGGAGTGGAAGTTGGTGCCCGTGAAATTCTGATTATCCAAAGGAGCAGAAACATCTGTCACTCTTTCGCTGCTTGGTTTAATTAACTGAATGGCAGACTGCTGTTCTCACCTGTCCTCACCACGAGGTGTCCCTGCAGTCAGTGAAGGATTACAACTGCTAAATAGAAGTAAAACGCAGAGGCAAGAAAACATGAAAGAAAATACCAGAAGAATCTGTACAGATCTTTGTCTGCAAAGTTGTAGAAGCCAATTTGGTGTTGTTTTGTTCCCTTACCCTGCCTCCCCACCTTGTGCATTCCTGTCTGATGAAAGCTGGTGTTCAGCTAAACTTGAGTTGTATTAGTTTACACCACCATCAGGGAGGATGTCTGGGTATGTATGTTTTTGTATGAGCTGTACTGTTCAAAATATAATGGTTAAGCTTATATGTGAGTCAGCACGAACTGAGCAGCATCTTTTTCTAGGAAAAATCTTCAGGTCTGAGGGCCTTTAGGGAATCCAGAACTGCCCAAATTTTGAAGGCTGAAAATTTTATTTTTTATATAATTCTGTGATATTAAATGACATTCACATGAATGTTGTTTTTTAAAATAAAGTTTTTTTCTGATTCTTAGAGATGTTAAAACAGTGTGAAAGCCAGGCATTACAGCTGTGTTGAATGCTGTTAGTATGTCTGATGAAGTTTTCAAAGCAGAGCTAGTTTATAAAAATACCTCATTACTCTGAAAAGACAGACTGTAATTCAATTCCAGCTTGGGCAATCCAGTATCTCCAGACTTCTCATACATGGCAGAACAACTGGCAAACCCTAAAAAGTAGGAAAAGCAAGAAAAGAACAGAAGAATCAACTGGTTTTGATTATTTCAAAACAAGAGGGTTTTTTCTTCCATGTACTGTTTTTTTATTATGTAAAATGCTTTTCAGTGTTATTCAATCAGACCCTGGCTCAGAACTGGGGGGTATTATGAAATAAAATTGTGATTTCACAAGAGGGTAATTTTGCTGCAGTTATCTAGAGCACAGCCCTATGAACTAAAACCAAATTAAAAATATTCCCTCTCCCTTTCAGTTGGTGGCCTGAGCTTTACCCTCATAGCAAACTTGATGATGGTATAAAAGACTTTTAATTAAGGGGAGTCCAAGGGAAATCAGAGCATCTTTTTAAAGAACTGAAATGATAGGTTCCCACATCTCTTAGTCAAAGGGGTGCTTCTGATATTACTGGCAGACTCCTGTGTCTAATAAAGACCTTCCTGCTTAGCAGAGCTGTTTTTCTAAATGTCATCCTTACAGTAATTATTTGCATTTAAATTACATGGCAATCAAATCAGAATTGAATAATTTAAACTGGAAGTGAGCAGGCTGATCAATGCCAGTATAAATAGAAAGGAGGATAGACATGGGACAGGAACAGTCTAATGGACAAATATTAGCAGTTACAAATACTCAAATACATCTTCCTTTTCAGAACGTATAAAATATGATTCATTTTTCAATTAGGAAATATGTCTGTGTACTTGATTTCTGGCTAGGCAGGAAAAGGGTGAAATCGGATCACCTTTTATCCAAATGAAACAGTTAATTTATGTCCTGCATCTGTCTATTTTGTGGTGCAGCATTGCAGCCAGTTTGTTTCTAGCCCATGGGCAAGCAGCACTTCAGTCTTCTTTCAGTTACTAGCAATAAAAAAACACCCCAAAACACAACATTTATGCAGATGGATAATTACAGAATGTCATGAGAAGCACAGAACAGTTTCTTTCATGATTAATCTAGTGATCACTTAACTCATTTTGCAGGCTTTGTACATGTTGTCTCAGCAGACTTTAAGAGCAGGGAAAACAGAAAATTAATTGAAATGTACTGTAGTGATTTACAGCACTGAGGATGCTCAGATCACATCTATGAAATAATCTCTCAGTGCAGAACAAATCAAAGTGAAAACGTGGATGCATTCATACAGTGCCATGCAAATCAATATGTAACAGAGCCTAATGCAGAAGAGAACTGAGCTTCCCCAGCTTCTCTTGTGGCAGTATGACCAGATTATTACGTGATGTAAGCTGGCAGTACTCCACTGGCCTGTTAGGGGTACTGTGCTGGCTTACATCAGGAGATGATCTGCCCCATCAACCACTAGCTTTTAGGATTGGGCCTGCAGTAAACAACTGAGAGGTATAAGCAGTGCTTTGGCTACCTTTTTCAGAGTTGCAGGTTTTCAAAAACAAAACCCCAAAAACCACCAGAGTAAACAATAAATCAGTACTTCATAATTCTAAGGCTTAAGCCAGTAGATTTGGAGGACCAGAAGAGCTTCAGAACTAATGCACATATGTAAACCACATTTTCATGGTCAGGATGCAGTCAGACCTGTACAGCAAAACTGGAGCTTTTGAATTGTATCTAAACCATTACACAGGTGTTTGAAATGTTTTTGTAATAGGCTCAGAATTACTTTTGAGGCAATGTGCTGCTAAGGCTTCCAGCTTGCTGGGGTTTCAGCACAACAGTTTGTTAACTTGCACGTGGATGATTCTGTCAAGTGAACACAAAGCCCATTTGTGTTTAGCCAGCTGTCTTTTAACTTTCCAGGATGCACTATGAAGTCTTTGACTATTGTAGGTCAGAGTATTGTTTTAAATTTCCATAGAAGAGTTGAGGTAGCTTGCACTGGAATATGACCTTACTGAAGTTGCCTTGCCTTGCTCCACTACAAATTCAGAGTTCTGCTCACTAAAAGGCTTGCTGCAATTTCCTCTTTCACTCAGCCTTCCCTGGCACGGCCTCAGCTGAATGCTCACTTGCCTATTTTGGCAGTGACTTTGAGTTGCAGTATGAGTTGTTGTTTTCAATATTTTAATAGTACAGTACTGTTAATTTCACTACTAATGTAGGTTCTCCAGGATCCTGTTATGGCAGGTGTTGTAAAAATACTAAAAATGGAACTTCTGCCTACAGGCAAGCATTAAATACTGAATTTCTCCATTTTAGGAACCTCGTTTGAGGCATTTAGGGTTACTCTGATGCTTTATTTTGCCTTTTACTCCATTGATTTCAGTGAAGACACGTTGAAAACATTGTAAGTACAGATAGAACAAAATGGACTATAGTCCTAGGATAGGCTTGAATCATCTAGAACTGAGCTCTTAGAAAAAGCAGGACCACACGAGGCATGTTATTCTAATTCTTACTGCCCCACAGTTGATGTAATAGCAATGGTGATGTGCTAAACTTGAGTAGCACCACATGATGCCAGTATTATCATCTACTACAAGCTTTTCAAAGGACTTCATCCCATGGCAGAAACTGCAGCTCAGGATGGTGCTGTACCTGAGACATTCCCCACATTTCTCTGAACTAGTATGCACAGCAAAGTGTCTTCCCAGCTAAGTGCTGTAGCAGAGCAGAGATCATGCCATCAGTCAGAGAGAGGGAGAAGAAGTGGTGTTGGGCCAGAGTCATAAAAACTCAGTAAGACATACCATGAGGTCAGGACATCACGGTGTGTGTGTGTCAGGGGAGTTGGCAGGATGCAGATTTAGGGCTCATACTTCTGAGGTAGCAGCTTACCATTCATTACTTTCACAGACCACTTAATCAGGGGGGGCTTCTCTCCCCTTATGTCTGTCATTGACCCTGCCAATAGAGGTAACAAATGCTGTGCATGTGCTCGTACCCAGTCATTTAGGAGCCGTGGAAATGCCTAGGTTGTAGTGCAGTGTGAATAATATTAAAATACTGAATCTAGTTCCTTTACTGGAGTTACTCTGCCTGCTGACAGACATCCAAGAGGATTGGCATCACCAGAGTGAGAGGCTGCTGAGAAAGCAGGGAGCTACTCAGTATTTCTTCTGTCTTTTAATAGGCATTATTGATTGCATCACCTACTGTTCTGTGGCAATCCCATGGGTTTTAGACATTAAAAATGACCAAGAATTTTGTCTTCTATACATTGCCTTTGTGAACAAGCCACTCTGGCTACAGGAGAGGAAAGGCGTGAGTATTCCTATGTGCTAGGGGCTGAGTTTATACAGACTAAATTGGTGGGCTTAACAATGGTGACACATAGAGCAAATGCTGACTATAACAGCAATAGAAAGCATAGGATTTTTTTTTTTGACATATGTAACATGATTAGCTTTGTGTGCTGTCAACAGCTGTGGGACAAAACCTTTCATTAGACAATGCCATATAGACTGCTTTCTTCCTATGTATTTTCCTCTTATTCTTATTTCACAATATTTTAATTCTTCTATTTGAATTATTCTCTATAGCTACAATCCACTGTAATGAAAATGGTGAGAAGAGGTAGATTTAACTTGCTGACATCATGTGTAATTTTGTGTAGACATCTGTTCCGTAGGATTTTGACCTCTTAAGTGCATGGGTATTGTTGAGTTCACTGGTGACCAAATTCACCTGCTTCATTAACCTTGTCTGCTGTCCCAAGTCCAGTGTTATTTGATGTATTTCCTGCCTCTTCCTTGGTTTGTTCCTCTTTTTTGGCACAATAAAGTTCTGTTTTCATGCTGCTGTACTTCATTGATTTGTTTGTCCTTAGTTACTTGAAATGTGTGCTGGTGAGAAGTGCAATTCCTACTTAGTCCTGGAAGCTGTTGATTCAGTGGGGTAGGGCTTGAGCTTTTCTAAAAACAATCTGGGTGGCAGTTGGACACCAGCTGGGTGGCATCAGGCCAGGGGACAGCACCTGCTGTTCTCCACTCCCTTGTCAGTGTGCCTCCGGGCTTGGCTTGAGCACACACTAAAACCTGTGGCCAAATAACAGTGGTGGCTGGAACAGCCACTCTCTGTACCAGGGGAAACATCCCTCAGGGTAGTACAGCTAGCAACTGTTCTTTTTCTATCAAATATGAAGAAGGAAGTGAAAGGGGGGGGGAAAAAAAACCCCAACCAACCCCACAATATTACCATCTCATTGGTGTCAGTTCACGGTTTGGCAGCCTCTCTCTCTCTAGGTGCCAGGTGTTTGCTCTCTGGTGTGGTGGAAGAGTTGCTTAGCTAGTGCTTCCAGGTGCCTCGTGACACTTTATATAGCTGGAGTTCAAAATGCAGGAAGTTCTTAGGTTGTGTTTCCCCCCTGCCTTCTTCCTAAACTTACTTCCATGCAGGTGTTGGAGGCAGGGCAACCTGGGATGCTGCCCTTTTCTCCACCAGCTTTTCAGTGCAAAGTATGTAGGAAAATGTTAGAACAGTAAGGGCCAGATTGGAGGTATGGCTTTGAGACTTTGGTTTTTGTTGCTTCTAAAAGAATAACAAATGGTAGGCCTTCCCTCTTCCCTCTCATTTCCACAGTACAGACTGGAGACACCCATATCCTGAAGGACCCACACAGACACAGCTTTACTGGCAGATCACAGCTCAGGCTCACTGCTGGTCCCTCACTCAGGTGTATAGAGAGGGAGCTTCTATCCAGACTGCAATCTGGCAGTCTTGGCTGTTTAGTTGGTTACCTCAAGTGTGTCCCAGGAGAGTTATTCCTGTGTCAGGCAGTACTTTCACAGTTGACTAGGTCATCTGCAAGACTGATCCACTGGGGAGCTGAAACTTCACAGTGGGTGATGTAAGTGAAAGGTTTGGCTTTTCACTCTTGCCCAGAATGATTGAAGAGTAGGAGAATGGGAGAAGAGGGGGCAGATGGCTGCCACAGCAGGACTGGCAGGGAAAGTGTCTGAGTGCTGTAAGAAGGAAAAGTAAATGTTCTCATAAACAGAACCAGCTGTGCTGGAGTTTGTGAGGCCACTTATTTTCAAAGCAGACTTCAGCTGACCCAAGTTTGTATTCATAAGAATCTTTGTGGCTGGTCAAAGTGCCTTTAGTGTTTAGTATGAAGAAATGTTTACAAGAATGTGCTAGAAGTCCTATTTCAGCCACTCGGAAAAGCTGTGGTTTTAATTATTCATTCATTAGATGAATCTTAGTACATTCTTAGATGATACTGACAGGTGGCCCTGGGTAACTGAGGCAAGAAGACTGAATGGTGTACTACCCATTTAGGCAGTGTAAGTATTTCCAATCACAGACTGCAATTACCATCAGGTAACCATTCCGAGAAACAATGGAGCAAAATCTCTCCAATTTTACATGTCTTCATTTCAACTTCAAACTTTCCATTTAGTCTTTTTTTCTATACACTCTACTCACCCCTACTCTTGTTCACTAGTCATTAGAATTCCTTGTATAGCTCTTTTCTTCATCTAATGGAGACTTCTTGGATGAAAGTATATGTGGGGAGAAGAGGAGAAATAATGAAGACAGAGTGTGGGAATATATCTGTTTATGGTGGCAAAGAGGTGCATAATGAATTTTGAGGCTGCAGAGATTTTTTGTCTTACATAAAAGTTTCTGAGAGATGAAGAACTCAGCTAATGCTGCATAGGAGGGTTTTTGCTGTTCATTTGTGGGTTTTGTTTTGTGGTTTTTTTTCTTGTGTGGCAAGTCATGGAGCACTTCTTCCGTTGTCCTATGCTCTGATCCAGAACACATTTCAGTATGTGGCAGGGAAATTGGTAGGGCTGCTGACAGGTTAAGAAATCTCCTGAAATAAACCTCAGTCTTCCTGATGTGATCAGAGTTTAAGGGTCTCTTCTGAACATTACTGAAGTAGGTGGGACTATTTCCAGTGGCTTTGGTAGGCTTTGCATTATACTCTCAAAGACAGGCTTTGCAGCAAAGTTGGTAAATCCAAGTATTCTGCAAGAGTTATTCTTGTGTGAGTTAGTGGTTTCCACAATCACAGCTGACCAGGCAATGAGCAGCACTGCTGCTTTCATAGTGCCTTCAGGAAAGGGTTTGATGATAACATATGTGTTGGTCATTGGAATGACTGATCTGAGGTTTCAGAAACTGGGGAACCATTGTTCTAAATCTGGTTTGAATTCTGTGGCCTCAGGGAGTTGTACCAGTGAGGAAGAAATCCAAGCAGTGGAGATTTGCTTCTTCAGTTGCACTTTTCAACCGTTCTTCAGGCTTATGTTAACAGTAATCTTTTTCTTATGTTTGATATCGTCTAATAAATCCCAGGTTGTTTGATTATGAAACCATTAGTTAATGTTGTCACCTGAATGTTTTCAAATGACTAAGAGGCCTATTGACAGGATGCTACATCAAGTCAAGCAGATTCTGTTAATAGGTAGCATGTTAACAGATCACTGCAGAATTTCTTGTCTGATGGTGCATTTTAATTCCAGATTGTTATGTGTGAGTCATTTTAGATGTTAAGGAGCCACGAGGTGCTGAAGTCTGACAAAGCTGAGTATTAAGAGGGCACACGTCCTCAGTACTTGTGTCTAAACCAGCTGGATTTCAAACAAAAAAAATACTTTCTCAAAATTAAACAACCGCATCCCATGAAGTCAGTTGTGATCTAATAAAAGTTTCCAAAAGCAGGATTTGTCAGACAGTGTAATGTCTGACAAATTGTCACAAACCCAATATTTGTGTCTGCTTCTTGATTATGGATGTCTCTGATCATGGTTGACAGAATCTGCATAGGGTCTTGTACAGAAATGAGATATTCCTGTTGGCTCTGTCTGTCTGGCATTACTTACGTGTTCTGCCAATGTCTCTCCAACCTACACCTTTCAAGGTATATACAGTCTACAGGTCTTAGTCTTTTCTACTTAAAATGACTGAGTGATGTTAATGAGCGTATAAAGTTAGAAATGAGAAATGCTCCATTCTGTAATTAAATATTTAACTTATTCTTTTTGTTTAAAATTACCATTCAGTCAGATTTTACAGATGCTGATAAATATGTGTCGAAAGGAAGCTTGAAAGGAAGGCTGTGGTGGGCAGCCTGTGCTGCAGTAGAAGAGACCAGCTTACATATTTCATCATTTTGAGGCTGATCCTGAGAAATTATGACTAATCTCTCCCCCAGTTACTACCTGTTATATAAAATGCATTTTCAAGGAAGTTGTCTTTGCAACAGATGCAGAAAGTGGCTAATGCAACAAGAGCTGCTAAGATAGTGAGTTAGTTCAAATCACAATTTGTGTCCTTGTGGCAACAGAAACTGCAAGCAGCAGCTGAGAGCTTTCAGTGAAATTAGTGGTCTCTTGTTTTACTCTTGTTGTGTTTTACAAGAAAGTAAAATTTGCTAAGGTTTAAAAAAATCAGACTGCAAAACTGAATGATCTTCCTTTGAAGGAAGAAACCATCTTAGATCTTTCCATGCCTTACTAGGATAGCATATAAGTAGTCCAGTGGATCTAGCATTTTTATTTATGGTTGCATGATTGAAGTGTGCCTGAAGGGAATTATAAAATAAGATAGTGTCCTTGATTAATCTTAAACATCTGGATAAAGTTTGGGGTGCAAAACCCAAACTTTTCTCAAAACTGTGTATGTGCACCAAGGTCTGCTAATCTGACCTTCTACATCCTCCTTTCTGTGAGTGTTCACTGGGATCACTGAAAGCCATTGTGTGAAAGGCTCTCAGATCACTTACAGGTAAGCTTAATGGTAAATTTTATTGAGCAAGTATGGAGCAAATGCCTGTAAGTCTCAACCTACCTCTTTTGCAGCTGGAAGAAGGAGAACATTTTGCTAAAATGGTGATAGACCTGGGTGAGGATGCTGGAGAGTCCCTGGCAAAGGGTTACCTGGCACTGGGCCTGACATACAGCCTTCAAGCTACTGATGGTGAGTTATTTGTTTGTCGGGTGTGTTGTGTAGAGAGCATTTGTTCCAAGTCTTCAGTGCAAGCAGTGGAAAATTATTAGCAAATCTGCTTTCAGTGCTGACTAAACACGAAAAACAACCAGATCACACGATAAATGGGAACTGTTCACTTGCTCAGAGAACTGTCTTCTGTGCTAGTAAATGTGAAGTTTTTAGGTAAAGGAAGAAATGCAGGCCATTACTTAGGGGGTGATAATCTGAGTGTAGTTGACAATGCTTGGTGTGCTTTACTTGAATATTTGCAATATGTTTTTTTTCACTTAATTTACACAACAAAAAGTCAAACTTTCCATCTGTTTTCATTTTTTTGTCACCCACTCATAAATCATAAAGAAATACAATCCAAGAACTGGAGTCAGAAATGCCTCACTTCAGTTCCTGGCGTGATACTGATTCCCCACAGAGATTCAACCTCTCTGTGATGTCGTTTCTTTTTCTGCTTAGAAGTAAACAAGATAAAAATATCTACCTCAGTGATCCATGTGGATGTTGACTAGAAACAGACCACTGAATGTAAGAAGTATTTTATTTTAATGCTGCTTACTTGGATCTTGAATGGGTGGACAAGGGGCTCCTGCAGATTTGGTGCTTTGTAGTCAGAGGGGCTTGAAGTGTTTGGGAGAGTTCTAGCTCTGACCTTCATCAAGCTCACAGGTGGGAACAGTCTTTGTTTATTCTATGGCTTCTAACATAGGCAGAAGGCCTTCTAACACAGTTTCTTTGAATAATAGTTGAGCTGGTGTGTTTCCTAATCATTTTGGCAGTCCTGCTCTCATGCAAGCAATGGCTTTTCTGTCAGGTTCCACAGAAACAAACCAACTTCTTCTAGCAAAAAAGCCTGAATCCAAGCTAAAATTACTCTATTATGATATCATGGAATATGCAGGCCTTGCAGCTTACACCAGAATTCTGCAAGGCATGTGTATGAGAAAAGTGTTGTGCTCTTCAGTAGCACAGGTTGGTGTAGTTTTTCAGCCAGCCATATCTGATCAGCTGTTCAGAGAACTACTTTTCATCCTGGAGGCTAACAGGCACTGCAGCTCTCTCCAGTTCTCTCTTTCTCTGCTTTAGCATTGTTCTCCCTAGGAAGTTCATGTCAAAAAGTATGTCCTTCCTAGAATGAACTTTTTCTTTTGTGTATATATATATATACACATATATATATATAAAACTTTCTCTTACATATATATTTCAAGTCCACCAGGAATAGAGTTCTCCTCAACAGCCTAGTTTTTAAGGGCATTTTGCCTAGATGTTTTTTAAACTGTTCTAAAGCTATACAAGATCCTAGAGACTATTTTCAGAGACAAAAGGTTTTCTATGTTAGCCCCTTACAATCTCTTTGTTAACTTCAGTATGAAAAGAAGGTGGTTTCTAAAGAATGGAGTTGGAGAGGCATGTGCTGTACTCTGGCTCTAAAAATATTTTCGTGCAGCAAAATGTGAGTTGGAAAAGCTTTTTCTGGAAATCTCTTGAGTTTTCAAGAGATTAGTTCAATATTGTGTCCTTTTTATGTAAAACAAACAGTCTTTACAACAACTGCCCTGGATTATTTACAGATTAGCCTCTGATTTATGTTTTGAAACAGTGGAATATATCTGCCTTCTCATCGTATCTCTAGCCTTCAAGGCAATAGAAGTCACTCAGTTATTTGAGGGAAATAGGAAGAATGTTTCCATCTTTCAGATTATATTTTAATAAAATTGATTAAGTACTTCAAGAGCATACATATGATGGTCATGAATATGGAGCTATGTTTTACTGGAAAATGTCAAATTTGCACTAGCAAGACATGTTTCATTAGCATTGTTTAAAAATAGCATATGACAGCAAGGAAGCAAAGCTAGAACATGCTGAAAGACAGCAGTTCTGTGATGTAATCCTGCCTCATGTTGTCAATCTTGTTTATCATTGTATTTATACCAGTTCTTAGGGACATGTGCACACAAATCAAACATCTGTGTGTATGTATATGTGATTCCTGTAACTTTCCAGCTGAGATGGCTTTCAGTCAGTCAGTATTTTCAATGGTAGATAAGTGTTTCAGAGACATTTGACCAATTCTAAAGCTTACAGCCTTCCATCCAAGTTAGGCTTTCTTATTTAATATAACTTTTTAGTAATTATTTCTCCTTCTGCATGATAAAGGCACTGAGAGTTGTATTAAAGTCTTTTCTTCATGATTTGCAAAAAGCTCCTGGAGGAAGTAAGACTTCCTGAAACTTAGGCTGGATAGCTTCCTTATTCTTAATGTTTAATTACATGTTTCTTGAAATAAGTCTCATTGAAGTAGAGGAAAATTGTGTCCTGAGAGGAAGTTGTTGCCACTTTTGCCTCACTCTTAGAAGCCCAAGCCTCCTGTTTGTAGTTAATGTCCATTTTCTGCAGATAATTTCCAATGGGTCAATGTCAACAGCAAACCATTTCTATTCCTCCCTTAGTTCCAGTTTTGACATAAGCTGTATTGTCAGCTTTTCCTCCCTTAAGTCTGGTGAAGAATTCACTGAGGACAGGGAAAGGTGAAATGAATTTTACAAAGGCTAAAGAGGAAAGACTAGATTGAGAATGTATTGTGAAATACAAGTGATCTTCTTATCTCACATCACCACTCACAAATTGCGAAATCTCCGTAGATTTAACAGTCCCTCATTCTTTTTTCAGAGAAGAGTGTGCTGCATCTCTGTTTTTATTTAGAATTTTGGTAGAAGGCCTTGGATGAGGAACTGAATTGGAAACTCATTCTATCAGTCTTGTGGATTTTAGGAACAGTCAATGTACTGACATCACTGGTTAATGCTAAGTCCTCACACATTTGTTCACTAAGAAGTGAATAAATTATTAGTGAACAAACTTAAAATCTTTGCTTTTGGTGAGATTGCAGGGCATGCAATCTTTAATTACAACTGTGAATGCCAAGACTATACGTTGGGCCATATTACATGTCTTAACACAAGGAACAGTTTCTAAAACTCAGTGATACTTGCAAAAGGATGCATGCATGTGAGCGTTTTAGTTTGAATCAAAAATGTATTTTTGAAGTCCATCTATCTGTCATCCCCACTTACATTGTGATTCACATAAAGGAACAGTTTTGCACATTAGAAACGGAATTCTTTCCCACAAAACAAATGTATTACATAAATAGACCTGTCTGTGCTTCAGCTGCTAATGGGTGCTCAATCCATTGGACGGGATTAGAACTGGATTCCTGTTCCCATGTTTGTTGTGTTGATTCTGATCCTTGGCACTGTGTTCAATTCCGTGCATTCACTACTCCTACTGTGCTCTAACTCCTTTTGCTAGGGCAGAATTTGTCCTCCTTTGTTTGCAAATGTGACTTCAGAGTCTTGTGTTTAGGTGCCAAAATATTGC
The DNA here is from genome assembly GCA_025920805.1 of Petroica traversi. Taxonomy (NCBI): domain Eukaryota; kingdom Metazoa; phylum Chordata; class Aves; order Passeriformes; family Petroicidae; genus Petroica; species Petroica traversi. The sequence goes on from JAHLSL010000010.1 coordinate 17,355,427, forward strand.
CAAAGAACTTGTTGAATTTTAGTAAAGCTGAAGCTCCTTTAAAAACCCAGAGTGCTTCAGCAAATAAATCTTGGGCTGCACAAGTGGCATTTGCAAAAGTACTGTGTCTTTCGGGTTTCGGAAACTCCCCTGTGCCACTCTCTCAGTGGTCAGACTGCTTTTGCAGCTTATTTTAATCTAAGTAATAAGTAATAATTTTTTTTAGTTGGTGGAACTCAGCAGCCATGCTCACAGGAGGTAAAGTTGTGTAGGGACCGAAGAATTCTTTGGTGTCATCAAGCTGGGAGATTGGAGCATGAATTTTAGAAGTTTAATCAGACCCACCAGGTTCTGTTTCCTTAGTGCAAGCTTTTCTTTGTCTGAAATGAGAGCTTTTCAGTGATACAAGTGGGCTCCAGGTTTCTTTGAATAATTCAGGGGTAGGACATCTGCAACAGCTTCGGGTAATCTGTTTAAGAGTCTTTCCACCCTCTTAGTAAAGAATTTATTCCTGTATATAGTCTAAATCTTTCCTCTTCTAGTTTAAAACCATTACCCCTTGTCCTATCACTGTAGGCCCTGGTAAAAAAATAACTTCTGTTTTTCTTAAAAACCCCCTTTGAGTATTAAAAGTGTACAGTAAGGCCTCCCTCGACCCTTCTCCAGGCTGAAAAATCCCAACTCACTTGGCTTTTCTGTATAGGAGAGGTCTTCCAGCCCTCCAGCCATTTTCGTGGCCCTTTTTTGGATTTGTTCCAATGGAACCATGTCTTATGTTGTGGATGCCAGAGCTGCACGCAGCATTCCAGGTGGAGGACTCATGATAACAGAGCAGATCACCTCCCTTTACCTGATGGCCAAGCTTCTTTTTATGCATCTCTCCCCAGATCATTTTGCATTGATGGGGTTTTTTCCCCCATAATTTATCTCCTTTATCTGTAAAAATTCTACATATGTTAACTTGCAGCATCAGTGCTCAGTGTTGTCAAACACAAGTCTCAGTGTGTTCTTCCATGTGGGACACAAAGCTAGAGATGGACAACCAGATTTCCAACTTGGTGGTAGCTGAAGATGCAGTCCATGTTGTGGGAGGTGGGAGTCACATGCTTTTCCCAGTAGTGCAAAGGCAAAGCTGACTGGTTGTAGAGTAATCATTTCCACAACATATTTTGTGTTCTTCCTGACTACAAGCTGAACATTAGTCAAATGTCTTAACAGGTGGAAACAAGTTCTAGCTTTTCTATTTGGTGTTTTAATTGGAGAGACAAATAGTAAGATTTCCTTCAGTCTTTCTTACTGTGTGGCATCTTCAGAATTGCTCTGTAACCTAAATAAAGAATCTTGTAGTTTTAATGAGAAACAGAATGTCAGATTTTTTTCTGTAGGGATGTTTATAGGTATGATTAAATAGTTTCCAATGTCTCCTCAAGCATTTTTGTTTGCATCAACTTTGCTTTTTAAAATTTTGTCTGAATTTTCTTCCTTTGTTACCTTTTTTTCCAGTATTTTGCAGCCTGACTTAAGGCTATTGAGAGTGATACATTTTTAATAAATGCTGCATTTTGCATGGAAGGCCATGTCTTTAAATTTATTATTTAAAATACAAACTTTTGGGTCAGTTTTTAATATTTAGAGTAGATTTTGTGGCCTAAGCAAGTTTTGATCTTTATGATTAGGTAGTCCTGAAGATTGCTCTTCCTCCCAAATGTGCCTGGTGTTTTGAAGAACTGTTGAAAGATGTAGGAATAGAAAAGGTCTGATCACTATAGCTACTGCAGCAAATAGTTTACATTTAAAATTTCACTTGCTAACATGTTGCAGAATCCAAAGAAACTGGTTACCTTTGCAGGTCTTGCAGAAGATCACATCTCTTTCTTAATAACTTTAAAGAATATTTGAATTTTACTGGGTTTATTGCATCATTATATGCTATTTAGTAACTTTCTCTTTTGAAGCATATACTGAGTTGATGTATTAAATCAGATATATTCATGGGTGATGTTTGCTGATGGATTAACTGCTCCTCATTTCCATATACTGTTGATCAATAGCTCTCAATTTCAGGAGAGGCAGAACAAGAAACAACTTGTTTTTGCTGAGAACTAGAACAAGACAGCCAATGCATTTCTAAAAACCATCACTAGTTTTCCATGCTCCCCTAAGCTCTTCCTCTGCTCCTGTTGATATTGAAGATGATATCTTGTGATACCCAGGTATAACAAGAGCTTAATTCTTCTCTTCCTTTGTTGGTTTTAGGTAGGAATTAATTTATACATTGATAAGTGAGCGTACTGGGCAGGGTCCATTAGTCGAACAATTAGAGGCATGGAAGGGAGGACATTAGTGGCTAATGCCACATCTAAAGTAACCTAAAAGTCTGTTGTGGTCTCAAAGAGGGTGGTGTTTTGTCACAGAGCTGTAAGTTTGGCTGCTGGTGTTCCCTGTTCAACCTGCAGCACCCTCCTACGTGAGGATGGTGCTGGGGCGGTCTGTATCTGAGTCAGAATGTGCTGCAGGTTGCTGCTTTTAGCATTTGCACCAGCCTGGCTGAGGGCCTGTTAGTGTTTGTGCCCTTCTCCCAGCCCCCTTCTGTGGCATACATAAATAAAAAATGCTTCAGTATTTCAAACAAAGGACTTAAAGTAATCTTTAATAAAAATGAATTTGAGAATTTGTGTTAAAATGTGCACGTGCACACACACGCGCAGAAGTTTCCACGGTGTTTATGCTTCCAGTTTGAAATACTTTATACATTTATTTATTTAATCTGAAACACTGAATTAACTCTTAAATGACATTGTATCTTGTCCTGCAGCTACTCTGAAGGGCACTCAGGATGAATTAAACAAGAAAGCACTGCAGACTTTAGAGAGGTGAGTAGGAATCTTGCAGATATTTGAATTGTGTATTTTTTGCATGAATTCAGAAAAGTTGTTCTTTCTATGTTTCCTTTTCTTCTGCTTAAGGCTTCCTTGCTGGAAAGTTTGAAAATAGGTCATTAGATTGCAGCAGTAGTCTGTCAAAACCATTTTTCTGATGACTAAATGCAGTGATTATTTGATTGAATATCTAAGGTAAGAGCACTGTTCCGCCACCTTACAGAAATAACCTTAGCCCCAAATTAGCTGCAGTGAGATCTACAGTGCTGGGAGATGCAGCTTCCTCACATGATGCCAGCTGGCAAACGTGGAAGCTAATTTTGTCTCAATTCCTGTGTGAAGCAGGCTAAAAATCCTATTTCCATCATGGTGGGAAAGTACCTTCACCATCAGGGTGTAGGCAGCTCTGGGGTGACCTGGTACCAGTGCACCTAGGAGAGAATAATTGCTGTCCTAATGAGTGTTTACAGGAGCTGTAGTTGGAAGAGGAGGTTTCAGAGCGAGTGGTACAAAGGAGGCACCACTCATCTCTCCTTCATCCCTGTATTTTGTGGGAGAAACTGATACAATGGCTCCACCCTGGAACAAACTGTGAATTGCACTCTTGTGCAACTGTACTTGAGACCTCAAGTACAACTGCTTGAGTTACAACCCTTTTCTGTCCATTCTGTGGGGTGGAAAGGTGAGGTGAGCTTCCTGACCCTGTTATGATAAAGTTACACCACCCAAAATATGCTGGGTGGTGTTCGGGCAATTATTTACATTTGTGCAATTACATTCACCATTTACAACCCACTGTAAATGTAGATGCCTACAGACAGCAACTAAATGGAAGCTTATATAGTCTTAAGTCTTGGGCTGAAGTATCTAATTCTGAATTTATTGTGGTCTTAATTTCAAAAGTGAAGAAAACTTGAGATCTCTGGTATCTCAAAGTACAGTTTTAGCAAGTTGAACAATGTTAATGGATCTTAGCTGTTTTGTTGATGCTGAACAAGAAGGAACCCAATGTTTGTCTTACACTGGTGCTGTAGTGAGTGCAAGAGCTGAAAGCACAGATTCTGGATATTTGTCCTATGGAAATCTGAGAGAGAAAATTTTTAAATGCCATGTGTTCGTTCACTATTTGGATCAGGAGTGTACTTTTAAGTCAGAGTAGTTTCTGGACTCAGTGTAATATGTTAACTACTGACCAATTTTAAGGAATTGTGGTGCTATGCTGCTTTTAAACTTCTTTTCCCTTTTCTTTAATCTTTTGACCTTTTCCATTAGCTGACTTGTTTTCATGGTATCTTAACTAGCTAGGAGGCAGACAAGCTTCTAACCAAACTTCAGTTACTTAAACCTCAGCCAACAGGAATGTGACAGTGAACTGATTACTAATGTTTTTCTAAATGCCTAGGTTTGATTTCTTCCCTTGTTTTACATTCCTTGTTTTTCACCTCCTTTTGAAGAACATGTATGAACTCTCAGGCCATGGTTTAGCCTGTAGTCATCTCTGTAAGGGGCCTTTTTAGCTGGAAGATTGTGCCAGATGTTTTGTAATTCCTTCTGAGGAAAATGAGCAGTAAAGTAACAATCCTTTGTTTCTTTACAAAAGCACCATTAATCTCATCTGCTATACTCTATGAACTTTCCCCTGTTATTTATTGCTGGAGAGGCTACTGAAGGTTTCACAAGAGACACTTTGTAAAGGGATGACTCACCCTGACTATCACCTTAGGGCAAAGCTGGGTTCTGACTTGTGGAGTTTTGTTGTTTGTTGCAATTTTTGGGGAGGTTGGGGTTTTGTAGCTATTTGGGTTTGGGGGTTTGGGTGGGTTTTTTTTTGTTTTTTGAAGTGGAAGGAGAAATTAGTAACTCGCCTATACTAATTACACCTTCATGTCTTTGTCATTGCTTCAGAACACTTGAGTGCCACCTTGACTTACACAGTTACAGGACACCTTCAGTCCATACTAAATTAATTTGTTCTAGAACCATTAGTTATAAAAATCAGCTTCAACATCTTGCTCACAGGCCAAGATGGCATTTGAAAAGTGGCTGCCATTAAAATGGTGTGTGGTTTGTTTCCTGAAGTAATGCTTTTATTGTTATTTGTTTATTATTAGCAAATCAATAGTTTTGGCATGGGTTTTAACCACCAGCATTGTCAGCCTGTCTTTTCTCCCCCATAAGGACATTAATTGTGCTCACTTTGGCCTGGCAGTGCAGGTGCAGGTTTCCCTGGTGTCTTGGAATGCAGCCCAGAAAGAGGTCAAGAATGTTAATTGGCTATGAGGGACTTTTCCCCATTTCTCCCATGTGAAATGACTTCCCTGTGCTGCAGAGCTGTGAGTGAGCTCTGTGAGTCAGAAAGGGAGAATCCACTGGTTCCAGGACAGGGCATGAGCTGCTGCCCCACCTTTCCTCCTAGGTCAGGTTCCCCGAGACACTATCCCATCATTGCCTTAGTTAATGGCTTCTCCACAGGATAGTAAACTTAGACTGCAGTTTCACACCTAGCACAGTCTGAGAGGGAACAGTTCTACCCAGGCTGACCATCCCTGCTCCCTGCCATGCTCAGACTCTGATAAAGCCTGCACAGCTGATTCTGGAGACACTGCAGCCTTCTCTAGCCTAGGCTACACTTTACTGTAGTACCACAGTGCCTGCTGTGGACTGGAAGGTAATATCTCAGATCCAAGCTTGAGAAGAAAGGGCCTTGAGTTTGGTCCAGGCTCAGCTCCTGTCATCAAATCCTTCCTTCCTCACTGTCTTCCCTTTCCAAATTAGGAGCCTACTGTCAAAAATTAAGCTAGAAGCTGCAGGGTGGAGAATGTTTTATGTGTTTGAGCACCAGCTTGTGTCACAGGCTCCTGATCTTTAGTCCTCTACATGCTTGTAGTGACTACTTTTTCAGTGCTGACCCAACCCTCTCTTAATGCTTGAGAAGTGGCAGTATAGGAACAAGTTAGACAACTATGTCCATCACCTAAATTCCTTAAAATAATGCTTTGATGGGTTTGTTATGAGCTCAGAGCTACTTTTTCCCTATTAGTTATCCAAATTCCAAAATATTAAGTGGCTTTTAATGAAGGGGCATGTAAGTTGTAACATCCTGGTAGCTGTGTTTCTTGTACATTTTCCTGGGACTCTGGCTAAGCCAGGCCACCACTGTTCTGCTTTTTGTCTAGTTGCAGCGTGCTCCCCCACTACTGGACTAATTTTTTGTGGGGGAAGACTTGGTTTTGTTCTGTGCTTGTGTGACTCACAGTGAAGGAGTTCTGCTAAGTGCACTCTAACAGTCACTTTTCTTTTTGTATTGTGTGGTCGTCCTTAAAGAGCACGTGACCTGGCCCCTGAAGATCACCAGATCATCCTGTACCTGTCACTGCAGCTGGCTCTTGTCAGACAGGTATGTGAAATCATTGGAAATCACTGAGTCAGGAGAGGGTGGAAGCACAGTCCAGTTGAACAAGACCCAGGCTTGCTAAACAAGGTCCCTTCCTGCATTGTAACCAGTAACAAGCAATCAGAAGACGTTTATGTAAAACATTTTAAATTCTTATTCTAAAAAGAATAATTCTGTAGCACATGGAATGGCCTTCCCTAGGGCATGGGTTCAGCTCTGACTCCCGAGCAGTCCTGGAGCAGCCCTGTGTGTGTGGGATGAGCGAGGTGTGTTTATGGCTGTTCCCTGGGTGTCCTGCTGTGTCCCACTCCAGAGGCTCTCCCGTTACTGCCCCATTCCCTGTCATGCCAGATCCCCAGGCTGGGATTGCTTTATTCCATACTTGGGCACGTTTGACGTTAGGCTTTGACGAGTGCTGGAGCTCTGCAGCGAGTGGGATTAGTTGGCATTTGAATGCTGCTGCAGGTGTTAACTCATAAAAATGAAGCTGATTAGAAAATGCTCTGCATGGCCTTTCGGAAAAAAAACCCCAACCATTTGGGCTGTGCTTTATTTTTCTGCCCCTTTTTCTTAAAATCAGGGGGTTTTATTTCCCTGTCCTTTCTGTTTAAAAGCTAAAATTGTTATTGGAGGAGCTTCTGTTTTTCAAATACCTCTCTAGCTAGATTTGAAATTTCATCATTGTAGTTTCTTTCTTTGGCAGACCTTCTGCTTGCTGCAGTTTTTTCTCCTTAGTCTACACTATGGAATTGAACAGTTGGGTCTTTCTTACTTTCCTGAGCTAATTAGGGGAGCTGTGTGTTCATTAGGTCAAACTAATTGTTCCAAGAGAGCACCCTCTTGATAATGTCACTTTTGTAACCCTTTCATAATGAGAGCAGTGTGCTGTGAGCCCGCAATAAGAAAAGATAATTAAAATGGCTTATTTAACTTTCTCATCTGCCTACTGGCTGCTTTATGATGCAGTTTGCTCAGGGTCTTTCATTAAAAAACACCAAGCTACCCTTCTTTCTCTCACACCTTTTGCCTCATAGGGAGATTGTCTGGTCTGCTGCCTCTTCTGCTGCTTGCTATGAGTAAAAGCATTACAGCTTTTCAGCTGCTATCCTGAAAAAAAAAAAAAAGATTTTTGTGGGCATTGTTTTTTTGTTGTTTTCAGTTACTGATATTTTAAATCATTACCATTTCTTTTTCTCTGGTTGTAGCTTGTCTATGCAGTGTTGTTTCATCTCCGTTGTTTCTTCATTTCCCTTCCCTCCTGTTCTTTCCATTCAGTCTCTTGTCCCCATGTCACTTTTCTCTTCTGTCTAGCTCACCTGTGTGTTTCCATCCTTGATGTTGTGCCAGTGGCCTCTGCTCCCACAGCTGTGTGATCTCAGTGCATTATGTAGTGTCAGCCTGACCCCTGCCAGGGTGCTCCTGCTCTTCTCCCATCAAGTGAGATATAAATCTTTAACGCATGCTTGGACAGAGAGGAGATACCTGAGACATCCTTATTTTTAGACTGCTGTAAAATATCCTACTCTTCTTTTGCCAGTTTACTTAATGATAAACATTTGGTAATGCATTTTTAATATCCTTAATTATTTAAAGTATCTAATATATTCTCTTTCTGATTAACTGAAAGATAAATGATACCTTTTTTGATAGATTGCATTAACTATTGAACATCACAGTTAGAGCTTTCATCAGGCAATGCTATAATACCAATAAATCAGGCCTTTTCTACATAGTAGGTTATAATATAATACCTGAATGTTTTTCTCCACAAACAGTCCTTTTTGTTTCCATAGGCAGACTCAATAAATGAGGTAACTGTACCCAGCACTGAAAAATATAGGTATCAGCTTGCATAGATAAGAGAGTATTTTCATGGAACAATGCAGGAGAGGCAGCTGACCAGTAGAGTGCCAAGCCAAGCTGGAGCCATTCACCTTCCTTGGAAGGCTGTACAGTATTTCCAATAGCACTAGTCTCTGTCACCACTGGGCAAGGCAAAGAGGAAATGGAAAAACATAAGCATCCCTCTGACATGAGATGAGGATGTGACAAGAGGAGGAATGGCTATAAAAGGTTCATGCAGAGTTGGCATTTGAAGCCCTCAGCAGCCAAGATAAAAAATGATGAGCTTTAGTGTGTGCCTGTGTCTTAAAGACCACTGGAGTCACTGGGAAGACATGGAGGGTCTACATCAGCCCCAGAGTGTTTCAGTGTACTTTTCAGCTGAACAAAGAGTAGAATAACTGTTCTGAGGTTCTCTCAGTCTGGTTTTCCCCTGAGCTGAAGTGCCAGGAGGCCAAGGTCAGTGTCTGCTGCAGTGGATATTTCCACCTGCAGTGCCTGGCTGGCAGCTGGCCGAGCCGAGCGACAAATGAGACTTGGAGCTCCCAACTCCCTGTGCCTGGTTCGGCTGCTCCTCCTGTTTCTGTGGTAACAGCATTTGGATCAGCAAAAACAAGGTAGAATGAACATTTTAAAGCTCACTGATTTTAATGCATTGCCTTGTTTTTTAGCAGACCAGTTTCTATGGAAATGACTCTAGAAAGTCAGCAGCACTCTTGTTAATTTTAAGTGTTGATTCCCTTTTTGGGAGGTGGTGGTGTTTGTGACCTTGAATGCCAGTATTGGATATGGAAAAACAACATATGTAGGCTTCATACCATTTTAATACTTGATTAGATCTAACCTTTTTTTTCATGAAAATGGGAAGGAAAAGATGGCTAAGGGTCAGCAGCTGAGAACTGGAAGTCTCATTGGTTGCCTGTGGACTTCCAACAGATCTCAAGTTTCATGTGGCACTATCTAGAAAACACCTACTTCCTTCCCAAGTGTCTGGATGTATAGCTACGATAAACATCAGTTAGGAGACCAGAGAAAATATTTCACCTGTTTTGCCAGTTTTTATTTTGGTTTCAAGGAGAGACTGCTGTCTCTGCCCCAGCAGAGGAGCTCTGTTTTAGGGAATATCAAGAGATGCTTCTTTCAGTGGCTGCTTGGACACAGGTAGTACTGGTCTGTCTTTTTCCCAGACCAGCAGCTGCCTCCTCTGCTGAACAGCAACACGCTGCTTTTCTGCCTGTGTCCTAGCCAGATTGTTCTGGTCATAAACAATGGCTTGTAGGAAGAACTAAGTAATAACCCACAGATGTATCTACTCCTGCTTTCCTGAGGTTCTGGTGGACTGTAGCAAGTCTGTTTTCAATGGAAGCTCTTGCCAGTCAGTAAAGCTTTCTCCTTTCCATGCTATAAAAAGAGATGGAGTGGGTAGTTTTAATGGTTAATTAAGTGTAACTGTCAACTGATGTGAAATTATAAGGCCTGAAAATTCTTCTTTAGAGTTCCTGTTTCATTTACCATTTTAAATATGCAAGTTCATTCTACTGTTAGGAAGTATTTTTAACACTCATTCTGTTTTCCTTTTTATACCTATAATTGTGACATACCAGCTTTGTTTTTAAGGAGATGTATAGCATTATTGAAATAAATCCTAATATGTAAGAGGCAGCCTAAACAATCCATATTGTGGCATTATTTTGGTAATGCTGCAAGATGCTATTTCTGGCCTACTGCAGCATCTTTGCTTCCTAATCAGTGTGGTGTGAAGATACCTGTGTGCCATGCAAAACATGTGGTATATTTGTTAACAGAATGATAAATCAGAGAACTGTAACTTTGCCTAATTGCAAACTGAACTTGGACTCACAGTCCACTGAAATAAGATTATTTTAAAGTGCATTACTTGTAGGGAATTTCAAACTGGCAGCCTGCCTCTGATAAAGCCCTGACGTTTCAGGGTGCCATCTGGGGTGCCAGCTTCCATCTTTCTCAAATTATATAGTTACTTAAATAAAAATACATCTTTCAAAAGAAGTTTGTGTTGACTGTTGCCAAATATCTTGCTTTTGTTGATCTAGAAATTTAGTTTGTATTTCATTGAATTTGGTCTGTTGCGGGTTGTTTTTTCACATAATGCTTTCTCTAAAGGCATAGAGTTCATATTATTTTTGTCCACTGTTTCTAATTATGCAGCAGTACTGTGTAGGCAAATAATGGTGTTATAACACTAAGGAATCTTTTTGGACTTGAGTTAATAAATGAAGTGTCAGGGAAGCGTGATTAATTTTCAAAACCAGCCATTGCCTGTGACTCTGATGGTACTAGAGGGACTGCCACTAGCACTGAAATGAGATGTAACCATTGCAGGCCCCATGCTACAGAACAGAATTACTTTAGATGGTGTCTGTTTCAGCAGTATGTGGCTGCCTGTCCAGCAGACACAGCTTTGCAGGAGTGACCACAGATCCCTTTTTTGCTGCTCTATTTCATGTACACTGCAACAGAGTCACAGAGCTTCTTGGATGTTTGGCCTCTGTTAGAGGTGTGGAACCTGCAGTTTGATCCTAAGTCACTTTCAACACCTAAAGCAAAGTCTCAACTTGCACATTCACATGCGAGTAAGGTCAGGTACCCCTGCAATTCTGAAGTCCCTCAGTAAAGGTACCAGTTGCAAGGATTATTCTTTGTCTGGTTCATACTAGCAAATTAGGATCCCCTTCCCAAGACTTAATCATAAAATAATTTGAAGAGGACCTTTAGAGATCACCCAGTTCAATCCCTGCCCAAAGCAGGATCGATTGGAGAGGTTGCTCCCAGTCTCCTCCGGTTGTTCAGTTTGCAGGTTTTCTTTTTCTTCTAATGAACTTTCCCCCAAACTTGTATTTTCATTATGAATACTTGTGCAGGTCTGAGACAGAGAAATAGAAAAAAGTGTTTTTGGTCCTGAGTGCAAGGAATCTTGACAGCAGCTTTGTTTTAGCAGGTCTGATTTATATACCTCTGATGTATCTATTGACAAACTTTGTGGGCAGGCAGATCTGGGCCCAGCACTGTCTCATCCTGGCTCCAAGTTGTCTTGTCATTGCTAGAATTTTTACATGGTATGAAAATATGTTCTATAAGCTGCTGAGGGGACATGGGTGATTTAAGCCAAGGTGTTTACCTTTGCAGTAGGCTTTAATAACACATGTGGTTAAAGTAGCTCCACTGACAAGCAGTAATTCATTAAAGCTGAGCACTCAGACATAGATCCCAGGCTGAATCCAAGCCAGGACATTCAGCAGTTTTGACGCCGTGGGCCAGATGCCAGTGTGGGGTTATGTCTGGAACAGTCACACTGATCTCCAGGCTTGCATGGAGTCACCAGTAATAGACTAGTTAAGTACCATGGCTCGTGTGTACATCCAAATGTCACTTGGACATTAGGATGAAATTGTCCTATGAACAGAACATGCACTGCTCCCAGAAGCGTGCCTGGGGCCTAGGTAATCACCAACCTCTGTTGTAGCTGCAGGCAGTGTAATTGTTGCTTTCTTTAGTTATGTGCTACTTGTTTTTATGAGAGATCTGTGGAGGCGGTGGGAATTTGACACTGGTGGTGTGCCAGGGTAGAGGAATGTCTGCAAAGCTTTGCTAGGTGAGAAGTTCTCATAGTAGGAAAGAAGGAACTACATTCTCCATCCATTAAGAGAAGGAGCAGGAAAGCATACATGAGGAAAAGAAGTTTATGCACTTTTATGCTTTGTTTACTGCAGATTTCCAGAGCCACAGAAATGAAATAATTTATGTAACAGTAATTTCAGACACTAGAGAAACTTAAAGAAAATCCTCTACATAAAACTTACTGGTAAACAAATGAAAGAAAATCTGCTAAGAAGTTCCCTTTTGAACAGATAGCCTAAAATAGTGTACTGGATCACAAAGAGCATGTGATATACTTGCATTCATTATAGATGTTAAGTTGTCTGCCAAGTGAGACTTGGTTCTAATAACATGCTGCTGCTGAGACTGTCAGGACTGCTCTTTACATCACTGCTTGCAAATGTATTTCTTTTTCTGACAGCATTTTAAATCTTGACTCTTTTACCCTTGAACATTCAAACTTAATTTTTATGTTCTTGATTCAAATCATGAAAGACTTTGTACAGCCATTATGAGAGTCAAAAGGCAGCAGAGATATGTAATGCTCACCCCACTGAAGAGCCAGCCACCCATCCTAGAAAATGGAGCTGAGAGCTGGGCCTCAGTAGTGGATCTGTTTACAGCGTAGAATCACCATGCCAAAGGAAGAGGGGGTTGATTGGATCAGGTCTGTTGCTCTTGTTTATAAGCAGAGATTTAGTAATGCTGCAGATTTCTTTCTCTAGAATGTGTGGGTTTTTTCCAAGTGGTGCAGTCTGTTAATTTTGGCAGACTTTTCAATAGTAGAAGGTGCCTAAGTAGAACTTCTTTGGAATTTTAAATTATTTGTTCTATTCTCTATTTGTTCTTATTTTTGAGGTATAATGTAGGACTGAAAGAGTGATGTGTTCTCTTGTTATTTCCACCCTATCTCCTTCTAGATTTCAGATGCTATAGACCATCTTCAGGAAGCCCTGCAACTGTGCAAAGATGACATGAATTCACTTCACCTACTGGCCCTCCTCTTTTCAGCTCAGAAGCACTATCAGCACGCATTGGATGTTATCAACATGGCTGTTGTTGAATATCCAGAAAACTTTAGGTAAGAGTTGCTGCCTGGTGCAATACATCTAGTCCTAAATGAACTGCTCACTAGCTGTGTTGTTCTCAGTTACAAACAGCCTGTCAATGCTCTCCTCTTGGAGAGGGTATTCTTTCACTTTCTGTCTTCACCATCTTTCTGTAATCCTTACACTTGCTCACTTTTTCAGTATTTGTCTTTCTGTGTTTTGCTGATGGCATTGTTTCCTGTACATCTCCCTGTAGTTTTTTGTATTTTACTTTAGATGGGGAGAAATGAGCATGAGACAACTATGGCAGCGTCTGTATCACAAATAATTTTATATTTGGTAACCTCCTGGTTGAAAACAAACAAATTTTTCTTGCATTGACCATTGTTTTGATGCTCATCTATGACACAATTTGCTGCAATATGACAGCTGGGGGAAAAGATCAGTTGAAAATCACAAGCTGTGATAATGTATAGCTGAGAGGAAGAATGGTTTGCCTGCCTAGGAGTAGGTTTGAATCAGCACAGACTTTTTGGAGCCAAAGGCTTCTACTGTTCTGTATTTGACTCAGACCTTCATCCATCTGAAGGAGGTAAATTGAATTCCATGCAATTTACTGTCATGACCTTTCAAAACAGGGAATTTGTCTGTTCTGTGCAAAAATTAAAGCTATTGTAATATTCTCTGGTGATTTCATACTAGCTGAGTTTCTCAGCCAAACTGCCAAATATCCTGTTGCATTGCTGGAAAACCAACTTTTGTTTGGAATTGCCTGTACTTAAATGATGTTCTAAACCTGTTCATAATTGTATTTACATGGTATTGTATTGTATTCTCAGTGGTGAGTGGGAGCAACCTCCACAGCTTTTGTCCAGCAGCTGAGTGGAATATTGTCTAAACAGAGCAACAGAAGGTCAAAGGAAGATTGAGGCTTTCTAAACGGGACCTTGAATGCTTTAGGATCTTCTAGAATTATGGTGCTGTATCAGCATATAATGTTTTTATTGCAAGCTGCATGTTGCCATTTAAAATAGCTTGGCTGCCTGTGTTTTTGAGGTTAGCTACTCTGTGTGTGTGAGGAGCTAAGACTGTCAAGGCACATCTTTGAGAATGAAGTGGAAATTAGTAATGGAAACACTCTTAAAATTATGCCAACATCTCTTCAGTGTGCGAACATATGAATGACTGAAGCAGGAAATAGCCCTGTGGCTGCTGGATTGTAGTTTAGGCTTTTATTGTAATAAACATAGTAAAAATCCCTTATACAGTCAAAGGTCACATTGTACAGTCGAAAATCTGATGTTTGTTGAGGACTACAAAAACACCTAAAGATATACGAGGCAGTGGTGACAGAGGAAGAGGTTGTTTATGTCAGGAGAAAAGTGTTTGCCTTGTTCAGTTTACCAGCTGGTCCTGGATCCTTCCCCAGCAGTTACTGGAGGGCAAGACATAGAAAACATTGTGTGCAAAATAGGTTGGAGGACTGCTGGGTGGGTTCCTTTGTGCTGTCTGGCAATCTGATTTCCCCAAAGCTGAAAAGAATATTCTCTGTGTTTCTGTGAATGTGAATCTTGATGTGCAGTAAGACTTTTGCCAAGGAGCAGCAGAATAGGTTGTTTTTGTTAGAAACAATTACTATTGGTAGTGTAGTTAATACCTGCTCCTAGATACAGCCTTGCTGAAGTGTGTGCCCTTGGAAGGGCCCCTCTTTGCTCCTTGCATGCACAGGGGTGTAACAGGGCTGACAGTGAGACTCATTCACAGGTACACATGGATGGAGGAGTAAGGGCTGGCTTCTTGCCTCTGCTGTGTGACTACCCTGTCTCCATGTGGGTCTTTCTCTAAATCAGCCAGTAAATAACTCATGAGTGAGAGAATGGAGAAAGAATGTCAGAGTTGCAAGGCAAGGAAAAAAAAGCTTAAAAAATTAGAATTAAAGTGTTTCTGAAAAAAGGAATGTGAATCTAATAAGGAGGGGAAAAGCAAGAGTAACAGAGTACATCTAGTTTGTACCAATTTTGAAGCCATTTTAGGTTTTCTAGTGCAGTTTTTGCTAGAAGGGCTTTTACTTCTTTGTCAAACCTCTTTGAAGTGACAAAGACCTGGTGCTATTGTGTATCTCCAGTTCCTACTGCCTTATAGAAAAATGCTAATAAATTTTACTATCGTATGGAATGACTACAAGATGTTTCATGTAAATAGTGTAGGCAAGTTCGACTGCATGATTTTAAAGCTGTATTTAAAAGTGGTTGATTATTTTTCCCAATTCACATTTATATGAACCAGGCAACTGTGTAATGTGGTGCCTGGGGGCTCCCTTCCTAATGACATCTCTTTTTGGAAGCACAGTTGGATGGCATGTATCAAGAAGAGATGATGAAAGCTGCATTAAGGGACCTTAGGGCTCTGTAGATGTCAGATAAAAAGCCCAGTAGCATTACCTAGATGGATATCCTAAATAAAAGAAAGCATAAGATGTAAAAAATTGAGGACTTAGCTGACCCAAACTACAGCCATCTCATATTGTTTCATTGGTCTCTCTATGAAATTAGGATGAGTTAGTGCCTGCTTTTTTGTTTTCATATTAAATTCTTTTGTTACAAATTTTAAAGAAGAAATTTTTCAGGATAGTTCACGTAGTTTGTTGTTGGCTGAAGCAGTTGGAAAAAATATACTGCATTGCTCAGCTAACACACAACATCCTTTGGCATGAACCTCATAATACTGACCCAAATATATCTGAAAGTGCCCCTTATTCATGTGTTTAAACATTTACTGCACATTTCAGAGATTGATGTGGTGCACAGGGAGCAGGGATGTGAAACACAGGCACTGAATACAGCAGGGATGCAGTGGTTTGGGCTGAGCTATTGCAGAAGAACTGGATATCCAAAAGACTCCAAAAAGGAAGATGACTTCTTGAAAGGTGGCATATAGTAACAAATCAATTCCATTGCAGTCAGTGAAATGACTGATTGGATTTGAACACTTGAATGTACTGTCAAGCAGTGACAGAGGAAGACTTCATAAAGGAGGAATGAGAGCCAGCTATGCTGAACATATTGCAGGCTGGAGCGAGCCAGAAGAAATACACTGTCTTGCCATGACTATAAAGACAGAAATAGCAACCTTTGCATGCAAGGTAGCATCTGAAAAATTGCTCTCACCTCTCTATGGGGTGAGATTGCCCAGGATAGGTTTTCCTAGTGGTTTTATATCCTGTCAATGATGGCATGCTTTTAAAAGAAGGAAATTAATGCAGTGCCAACAGTTGGTTTTGGAATATACTTTCAAAAGGATTGTCTTCAGCACGTTTGGGTAAGAAGACTCCTCTTAGCATCAGGTGTCTCCCCTCCAGGTCAGTAATGCTGATCATAAGCCTTTCTGAAGATGGATTCTTCTAATTTTTTTCCAACTCAAAGGCCAGTCTTTTGGTCAGTGTTCTGCCTGAGCCTGGCAGTGATTTCCTCCACAGGCTTGTCTCAGGGAAGAAATAATGTCAGTGAAAACTCCTTTGCCCTCCAGGTGATCTTCTTAAAATAATTCATTGTTTATTTAGAAAGAATTTTGCTTTTTAAAGTCTGTATCCACACCTCACAGAGTCCCATGCAGAAGTCCCATGGGTCTAGCAGCCTGCAGAATCCATCACAGAGCCTAACATGCTCCTTTATTTTCAGCTAGTAATAGTTCCTCCTTCCAGTTTTGCTTGTGTAAGGTGTCTTTGCCTTCCTGAATCAGCTGCTGTTCCAGACACTGTTTTGCTCTCTGGTTGTCTTTTAGCTCTAATTGGTTAGCTTCCAGCATTGGAAACAAAAAGTTGTGTCTATACCAAGTATAAAGTTGGAATAGCATATCAATTTTAGGGGTACTCTATTGCTCCCAGACTGCTTATCCAAGCCTATTCTGTTGTTCACCAGGTAGTTTCCTGTCTCCTGGATGGCTCCCCATCAGTACAATCCTCTGGCATAACATGTCACATCATCTAATTGCTGCCCAATGTGGTGGTAAATATTTTGTTAAATTACCATTTCTCTGTGGCAGTTCTGCATGTTGCACAGGGGTTGTAACTCTCTTAAATGAACAGATGCTAATATTCCTTTACTTTCCAGGCTGTAAGTTATCATTCTGTTTCTCTCAGAATCTGTAAACTAGTTACAAAGAGAAATAACAAAACTTTTGGGAAGCACTGCTGTTCTGCACATAAAGACTCAAAAAGAAGCAGGTGGGTTGGTGTTTTGGAGCAATGTAGCTGTCAAATGCAGGTGCTTTTGTTCTACAAAAAGCTAGCACAAAAGTAATTACTGTAAATGTAGTGAAAAAAAAAGGCTCAGAAGGCCAATAAATATTAAATATGTATCTTGGAAAGTGTTTATAAAAAGGGGAGTAAATTCTGCTTGGGGAATTGTGCGTGTTGTCTTGGTGTTGGTGTTGTTTTAGCAGAAATGGCTTTTTGATTACAGCCAGTCCTCAATATATAAAGTCCTCTTCTAGATTAGAAGTGGTTTACTGACAGAAAATGTCCTTGATTTCATCACTGCTACATTAATTTCATTAAGGACATGTGAAGTAATCGTCTGGCAAGATTTATCTGTCATAGTCTGGTGCAGACTTACTGTGGGGGAGCTGTTCTGTGGAATAGAAGCAATGTCATTTACCAGGTGCTTCCATTTGCCTCAAAAAATCCCCCACCCTGATGTAAAATCAGGATCTCAAAATTCAGGAACAAACTGTCATTTTCAGTTAGAATTCTCTTTCCATTGCTTGCCAAGCTCTTGTGTGTTGTAAATAATCAACTCATGCCATATTTGAGCCATACCTTTATGGGCACTGTGGAGTCCTGCAGTCCTGTTGACAGCAGTAAAATAGATCTGTGTTCTTGCCTAGAATCATCATGGAGAACTCAGAGTGAGTTGTCTCTCAGTCAGTGGTTTGCCTACCTTTGTGTTGTGGCTGATTCATACAGCCACTGATAAGTGAAGATAGATATGCCCCCTACCCCTCCCACCTCACTCCCAGGTATTACAGCTGTGCATGCCCTGGAATGGTTTTATCACTTTTCTCATGGGAGAGGTGGTGGCCTCTTAGCTTTAGAGAATAGATCAGCCCATTGATGTGATTCCAGTTAATCATTAGGCAGGAGGCAAGGAAGCCAGTACATCTTGGTGAGAGAACAGCTTGTTAAAATTCTCAGAATACTATTTTGTTTGAATTCCTCAAGGGTGTAAGATCTAAAGCAAGGACAGATTAATATTTTGGCTGTAGCATTTGATCATGCTAGACAACTTTTATAAATAGGGTATTCAAAACTCTTAAGGGTGGAGCTTTTGTAAGCTGACTTCTTGTAGTGGTGTGTTCACACCCTGGCTGGTGAGAGTGACCCAAAAATGTTTTTATTTCTTTATTGACACCCCAGACAATAATACAAAGTAATAAAAACCAGAAGAATGTACTTGAGTGATATAACAGTACTGTGCTAAAAGAGTACAAAATGTGTTAGGCTTCTGTGATTCACTAAAGCAGGGGAGATGTGGAGATGGAAGGGTTGAGCTGGGATTTTTGCTGTAATGACCACCAGTGTTACAATTCCTTGTTTGTATAGAATTAACATAAAAAAAACTTGGCAATATATTGCAATAATTAGGACTATACTCTATAAACTAGTAATGATATTGAGCTTTTGTATGGCAAATATATGAAGAAAAAGCTTTAAGGTAGTCTCCTGACTTTTATTAAAGATAGCACACATACCTAAAGCTAAAAAAAATTTAACAATCCAAGGGTACTTTTTTCTGGTTTGGATTTATTTCCACACTTCTGCACTGTTGTCATCCCCCTCCCCCCAGCTCCCATGATGAAGAAACAAAATGAATTCTTGAGTTACAGTATCCAAGATTGGATTCTTCTTTTGGCAGGTTCAAATTCACATATGCATGCTTCTCTAAGGATCACAGTCTGATCTAAGACAAAAATTCACCAGGTGAGCATGACAGCTTTTTATTCACCAGCTTGATGTGGTGGAAAGAAATATCCCCCTAGATAATGTCTGTTTGTTCCAGGAATGGATTTGTGTTAGTGTACATTTCAATCCATTTTTAAATTACAGGGCTGGATTCAAATGTAACTGGGGAGAATTACATTCCCTCTCATAGCACAGGGTTCAGGATATAAATAAAAGAAGTCAAATGGAGCTTAGAGAGGAAACCTACTACAGACTAATTGTCTTAGTATGATATGAAGAGAAGGAACAGATAAGCAGTTTTCCAACCTTAACAGTAATGGTTCAAATCTTTCCTCTGGATGAAAAGTCAATTTGATTTCATGACAACTTTTTTCTCTAGTATCTGAATAAGTGTCTACTGCTTCTATGCAATTAAGTCCTTTAGAGTGAGCAGCAGTGTTTCTAGATGTCTGTTTTGGCATTGGAGAGGTAACACCAGTTATGCAAATGCACAGACTTAAGGAATTTAAGAATAAATTCAAAAATACAAGAATAGCATGACACATTTGGGTTACCAGCCACAGGTTCTGTACTTCAGAGTTCTGTGTCTCTGCCTTACCAATGAATAACTCCCCCCAATACACACTTTTCTGTCTACTTAGGGCCATTTTCTTTTCAGGAGCTGCAGCATGTTCTGCTTTATATTCAGAGGAAGAATTTTTAGCCCTGACTGTCTACGCTGGATGCCAGAGTATATTGAAAAATAGCCTGTGTGTATTATCTGGGCAGCAGAGTCATTGTCAGTAGGAACTTTTAGAAATGGAGTTTAGCCACAGTATGTGCATGTAGGGGTTATCCAAGGTGAGCGGGGGCTTAGTGGTTGAGATCCCTGTGTCTCCAGCAGGTGGCTTTATAAACTCCAAAGGTAAACCTGGGTCATGGAGATGCCAAGGAAAACCAAAGGTGTGCTTGCTGCCTGGAAATAAAAAAAGAGAATCAAGGGAGAAAAGTGGTGTTGGTGTGGGTAGCCTAGCTCTAAACTTTCCCCCTGGTGTGGGGCTATACAGGTATTGAGTTGGACTGAATGGGGTGCCAGCTTTTATTAGCAACTCCAGACAGTGATTCTGGTGGAAAACACAGTTTTGGAGCCTTCCCGAACTCCTACAAGGCACTCTCAATATATGGATAAAGGACAAAACAAAATTCCCTGCTTGTCTTGTTTATCATCGCTTCACATCTGGTTAAAGTGAAGGCTGTGCAAAGTCTGCTGTCAAACAAACAGATACAAAAATCTGAAATTGTTTCCTGAGGCTCTCAGAAACTGACTGCCAGGAAAATACGGGAAAATATTTTCTGAATTTTCTGAGATCTTTAAAAAGTCTCAAATGCAAGGATGATCAAGGGTAATTTTTTTGTTGGGAATTGATTTTTGAGAATAAAAAGTAGAATTTACTGAGAATTACTGTTAATAATAATTATTGGAAGATGGATCCTGTAATATGGAGAGGCATGAATGTTATGCTTAGCAAATTGCTTTTCAATGCAGGAAATGACTTTCCAAGAAGTCTGCAGTGCAGTCAAGCTATGTTGCCTTGAGATGAGTAGAGTATAATGTTCTGATCAGTGAAAGGGTTGGCTTTTTTCTTTCCAGCTAGAAATTTCAGACTTGAGTGACTTCTGCTCTGAGGTCCTTGGAGTATTTATTTATCTAATGAGAAGAGCACAAAATGTTTTGATCTGTATTTTCTTCAAAAAGAAGAGGGAGGGGGATTTATTCAGATATTCTGAAGAACTCACCAGGGAACACAAACCAAGTATGGTAATTTTTCAGCCACAGATGTGGTTTTTACCTTCTGAAAACAGGGAATGCCCTTGCTCTTCACTGTCTTAGAAATACTTGCAGTAATTGTCAATAATTGCATCTTAGATGGTAAGTCAGCTTCTGTTGCCATTGTCATTAATTTCTACAGAACCAAATATGTAAGCAGGCACAGTCATACTATTTGATATTAGTCACTCTTTCATGTTACTTAATATTTTAGTCTCTGTAAAGGAAAGATTATGATGAATGGAGATGTTATCATGGAGAGAGAGATTGTAACCCAGAAGTTCTGTGTTACTAACATGTCTAAGAGAATACCCTGACATATTTCTTATTCTGCTAACATTTTTACAATGAGAAAGAGATAATATGAATCATTTTACCTTCCCTATTCAATTTTACCTTGACTTGAAGTTTTCTGTTATGTATGTAGTAAAGCATGAAATTTGTCATTGGGCTGTATTTTAGGAGGAAGAGGGAATATCAGGATGGAGTGCTAAATGAGCTAATCAAGCGCCACAGTCAATAGCAGGGTTTTTTCCTACATACACCAACAGAAGTTTCAACCCAGAATGATGCAAGTATGACACAGAATTATGTTTCTGAGCACTGTGGCTGGTCATGTGAACTGCTGGAAATGAATGCAGTGACCTCTATTCCATATGTCTCTATCAGCTGGAGAAGTGGCAGGAGGTTGATACTTAGCACCTCAGATCAAGTTCATACCACTGTGCAGTTGAACTGAAATTTGTAGTGAATAGACTCCTGGATGCTTTTTAATTTTTTTTTTCTTTCAATATTTCCTTCTCCTACAGCCTGGCCATTTGCATCTACCATCTGGATGCTCATGATGATTAGAGATTTTCCTTCAGTTTTTCTTGTATTTTCTCAGGACAAGGTCATTGTCTTTCTGCTGTTTGGTAGAGTTTGTAGTATGGGGGGGGTCTGAACCCAGCTGGGAATATACATGTCCCTGCAGTCTGTGTAAAGAACAGGAGAGATGCCCGGTTGGCAAGGAGCTGTGTTGCTGAGTGAAAGGGAGAGCCCTGTCTCCTGCCTGATGAGTTTCAGCAGTCAGTCATTTTGTATGATCTTCAAAATGGAGGCACATTCTGTGTTGGGAAGAAAAAGGAAAAACTCTGCTGCTTGGCATTTCAGTAATGCTTAAGTGTGCAGTAGCATACAGTAGGAATCACGTAACCAAACATGAAACAAAGGGACACAATACAGCTGTGAGGAGCAGCTCTAAGTCTTCTCCAGCCCTGCACAGACCATTGCAGCAGAAGTGCTTTGAGGGGCCAGCATGATGCAGCATTGCAAAATGGCACTTGAGGAGAAGAACATACAGCATCTCGTGCTCCCAGGGGCCCCACCAGGAGGAGTGGAACTCCCTGCCAGACAAGGATGCAGAAATGACAGATGGGCACTGAGTAGCCTGAGTCTTCGAGCTTTTCCAAGGCAGGCGCTAAGAATGAGAACAGGAGATAGCTTAGAAAAGCAGCAGCAAGGGTATCAGTAAAAAGCAGATTTCTCAGATCACAGTGTGGCCTGAAAAAGGGGTAGGGATGCATCACCACAGCAGGCAGAGCACTGGGGTAACCCGCACTGCAGAGCAGGCAAGGACTCTGAGAGCAGCAGTGTCAGGGATTTTCCTGGCTTGCACAGAGGAGTCTGCAAGGCTTAGATGTCCCCTGTACTGTGTTAAAACAAAGCTACCCGGAATGTGCACCTCAGGAAGCTGCTGTAGGTGGCATGGGGCCAGTGTTCATTTCGGGTAGTTTGTGTTGCTGCCATCCAGCTGTGCTGATCTCACCCCTGGAGGATTTTTAATCTATGTGGGATTGCTTTAATCTGTGCTCTTCCTACATCTCTGGAAAGAACGGCTCCTGAGAGGGGGTGCACTGAGATTTCTGTGCCTTTGAGCCACCACTGTAGTGCTGTTCGGTAGTAGGATTTGTTCAAAGCTCTGCACAGTAATATTGGGAGTTTATTGTTTGGAAGGATTTGTGGTTTGTTCGGTTTTCTTTGCATCCAGTGTGAATTAATGCTTCTTTGTTTACAGTTATATGTAAAAGTCAGGATGCATATACTAAATTATCTTTCAATGAAAAACATTCTTCTGAAACAAAGCTGGATGGTACATTTTCTTGCTTATTGCTCTGCTGTTAAAGCAGATGGAAATGTCTGGAGTCTCCTTTGTTGCCAGGGGTATAAACTATGTCCCATCTTAATCAAGAGGCTGCACATTGTCAGTTTGGAAATGCCAACTGAAACAAGGTGGTTTTTTTTCCCGTCCACTTAAGGAAAAAAGAGATTCAATATATATGGGCTCTCTGGAGCCTTCACACCAGATGATTTTCAAATATAATAGAGATTGAAGACTGCTCTACTAGCAGCTCTGGAATTATGTTGCTGCTTTTTCTGTGGCAACCAGCAATTGCCTGCTGCTTCACTGGCTACCTGCAAACGTCAGGGTTTCCATAGCAGGTCCTGTGCAAAATGCCTGTGGGCAAGAGGAGGGGAGATCCTGCAGGATAACAATGTCCAAGTGTGTGTTGTGTGCTGTCTGGTTTTGCAGGGCAGAAAAACTTGCCTTTGAAAGCTTGTGGTCATTGGTGTTATTTCCCTTTTCTCTACTGCCCTAGACAGGGTGTATTTCTTTGTTATCCCATATATGTAAGGCTGCTTTTGAGCAAAGCCCCATTACAGTTCTTCCAATTAGGGGAAAAAAAAAAAGAGAAAAAACAAAATTCATCTGGATCAAACCATTGTTTTAAAAGGCTTAACTGATATACAGAGAAAGAAAGACAGCAAAACAGGCTTGACTTAAGACTTACCCTTACCCTTTCACTTAATTTTTGGGGTGATCTAGAAACAAACATTAAACTTCTGTAATGTTAGTTTATTATTTAAGCCCTGTGATGATACTGTGAAGGACAGTATCTAAATAAGCTGCTGCAAGGGGATTTTATTCAGCTCATTAGCTGTGATAGCAACACTGAAAAGTGTGTAGGGAATTCTAGTGCAGATTTTTGATGTACTAGAAGTCAATCTAGTCTTAAAAGAAAAAAAATAACTTCTTCAGATGCCTTACTGGCTCAAAACATGCCTAATCCTTGCAAAGTTTTTTCCACTGATGTTCATCAGTAATTAACTTAGACTTTACTGATTTCTCCACCTAGATCTCCTGCAAACTTCTGATGCAAAAAATGTATTTTAGGTATGGCAGTATCTACTTCTCATCTCATCTAACTGGCCTCTGCACATGGCAGAGCCAGTGTCTCCTTTTATATGGTTTAGCAACTTGCACCCTGAGCCTGGGAATTCTGGGCATAAAAAATATTGTAGGTGAACAATAAATTATTTTTTCTCTAACACAGTCTAAGCAGCAGTACAGTGTTAAGTTGCAGTGCCACAAAAATACAGCAGCAGTGCTCACAAATTATGTATTCCAGAAGGTACTCATTATTTGCTTACATAGATGAGGCCATTAGTCTGGGATTAGTTGCAGACATACAAGAGACAGAAATCATGGTTTTAGGTGTCACTGCGAGCACTGTTATTACAGGGAAGAACCGATGAAGCAATTCTGTATCCAAACAGCACCTTAAGGAAATCATGTTTCTTACAGGCTAGGGCAGATTTGCCCTTAAGCACTTATGAGGCTGTAATAAGCTGTAAGACTGGTTGCAAATAACGTCACAGCTAAAAAAAAAAAGTGTTGCTCAGTCATTAAGGACAAAGCCCTGTAGAGGTTCTCGCAAATGAATGAATAAATTCGAAATGCTTCCTCTGATGTGTGAACTCTGAAATTAACACCACACTAAGAATAGTACAGGGTGTCAGCACTGAGGGCGGAAGGGAAGGAGAAGATACTCTCTTCCAGTCTTCTGTAGCATTCAGATTGCTTAAAGCTTAAGCTAAGGAGCATAAATGGCTACATCTGCCATTTCAGAAGTTAACTAAATAGTGCTGTAGTAGAAATATTCCTGATCATTGGCTTGACCCAAACCTTGAGCAATGCTTACTGCAGGAAAGCAAGTGTACAAGCGGATGTGTTTTCTGACCTTGGCACTTGTTTAGTGCTTATAGTCACTGACAAGCAGGCTCTGTGTGGGCTGTTGGCCTTTCAAGAAAATGCTTAGTGTCTGGATTTCAAGCTGGAGAGAAGGAAAACCACGCTGTTTTACCCTTCCCAAGTAGGGGGAAAAAAGCACAGCTGAGAATGGTGCAGATGGCCTGAAGCAGACTGGCACATTGTGCTGGAGTATCAGCATCAGATGACTACCTTAAAAAGTGAGGTTCTGTCATCTCCCTGTTTTCACTGGGGATCTCATAAGCTGCTTTTCCAAGATTATCCATAATAGCAGTTTGTCTAGCTGAAAATATCCCCCACAAGAACAAGAAGAAAATTATGTGAAACCAGAATATATTAAAGGCCAAGAAAGAGACCATATTTATTTTATTTCTCACGGATGTTAAACCTCATCAAACTAAGCTGATGAAAATATAATGAAATAAAAAAATTGCAGTGCTGCAGGATGTGTTTTCTGCATGGTGCGCTTCCTGGCTCCAGGCATTTTTTCCCATCAAATTCAATGGTCAGTCAGTAAATTTTATTAAGGTTGATTGCCAGTTTCTCTTGTACCTTGCAGCCACTGCTAAGAGCGTGAATTCTCCAGGGAGGAAGTCACTGCTCCCCTTGCACAGTGCACAGTCCATCTAAATTCCCTCACAGTTGTAGTGTGTATCGTGAACAATGTTGATTATGTTTTCAGCACTTAAATAGTGCTGTTAAACTGCTGCTCAAGAGTGTGCCCTATTTGGCACAAAAGCATTTTGAGCTTGGGCTTGGAAGAATTTGCAAGGGGGACTGAACACAGAGCTGGTACTTTCTGAAGTTTAAGGCTGCAGTTGCGTCGAGGTTTTATATAACAAATACTTCGTGCCTTAGTCAGGGCCACTTGTAGTGACAGTAGCTATAGTAACAAAACAAAGTTTCTAGCTAGTGAAGGAGCATTTCCAATGAGCAGGACATCAGTTTCTAATCCAGCCCCTGAAATATGCTTTTTTATCAGTTTTGTGTGCAATGCTATTTTAATAGCTCCTACTGTATTTTCAAACATATTTAGAAATTTTTGTTTATTTGCTCTTAGTGTGGTTCCCCCCCCCCCCCCCCTTTTTCCTAAAACCTATGGAGGGAATTGCTCCTTTTGCCTTCAAATGGAAATGTTCTAATTATACTCCTGCTTTTTTAACTTGTTTTCTTAAAGATATGGGGATTATGCAGTTAGGCTTTTTATACCTTGAACACTTTTGGAAATACTGACTGATTTAAAACAAGTTTTGACAGTGTGTTAGAAGTCCTGAAGATAAGTTTCTGCAAGTTTTCTAAAAGCAGCCTGCTGAGTCAAGGCTGGAGGGGGCAGGCAGAGCTGAGCCATGTGGTTCCAGGGTCAGCATCTGACTGCAGGACAGCAGGGACAGCACTGCCAGGGGCTGGTGGCCCTGGGAGAAGGGATGTCTGGAGGGAACAGAAGCAGATTGCACTGGGGACAAGTGCAGAGGATGCAGATCTGTAGGAAGTTGCACACCACCTGGGAAGGGACAGTTTGTGGCATTTAAGTGAAGACTATATGAATGCATACTGTTTGTTTCTGTGTCTTATCTGCTCATTTGCATGTGTAACAAATCATAGCAGAATGAGTAAGGACAGAAAGGAGGGATGCTGCAAGTGCTGATCCACACATCTTAACAAAACCTGTGCATGTTGGAGGTGAGGTAAAAGGCTGGGGTCTCAGCAAGGCCTGCAGGAATGCAGGTCTCTTGAAGGTCAGGTAATGACAATTCTTAGGTTTTCACAGAAATTCTAGCCTGAAAGAGACAGTCTGGTTAAATAACAGCAGAAAGAATTATTATTCTGTTAAGGAAAAGGTCTTGTAAAACTTCAGTGGAGAGCTTTTCTTTTGCCAAACGGGTGTTTTATGAGGAGCAGAAAGATGTTTTTAAAGAAATCATGGCATTTGCTGAAGCAAGCTGAAAGCACAGGAATGGCCCAAAGCTGTGATTTGCTTGGACAGTCTGCCTGTGAGTTTCCTTATTCTGGCTTCATAAATTAAAGAAGTGCTGGGTTTTTTTAAGTGATCCTTAACCCTCTCTTCTGTTGTCTGTGAATTGTCTTTCCTAAAGCTTGGTAGCTTTCTGTTCAAATGGCTCGTGAAACACCAGTTCACATTATGAGCCTCCAATAAAACTAAATGCCTTACTGCACTGTATTTCCTCTTGCAGGCAACAGCTACTCGCTCCTGCTAATTCTCTGGCCATTTGGTGGCAGAGTAATTGGAGCACCAGGCAAGGAAATGGAGGTGAGGAAAACAGAAGGGAAAAGAGTAAAAGAAAGCAAAAAACCTGTTCTTTGGAGTTGAGGGAAGGTAGAAAACTCCATCTGAAGCTTTTATGTAGTTTTTTGGGGCTGTTCTTGTAACTCAGAAAATTGGGTAATTCACCTTTTCTGCATACTGAGAGGTTGTTTTTCCAACATCAGTCAGGGAGCAAAAAGCTGTTCTTTTGCAAAAGCACGTTTCCTAGATGGTGTATAACTGTCTTAAACCATTTCAGCTCCAGACTGCTTGCAATGATATTCTCTCTGAATTTCCCGGGAGCCCTGTGATGCATCAAACATTTTGTAATTACTTTGTACACTGGTGAAGTGCACCTGTGACTGGGAAAGAGTGGAACAGCTGCATAATGGGAACCAATAGTACATATCCGATTAGGCTGTGAAGTTAGGAAAAATAATCTGCAAATTGAAGTTGGCATGGTGGTTGTAGAGAAGCTGAATGAAGAGAACAGAGCTGGAGTTTTAACATATCATATAAGCTAACACCTGTGTGAGAAATGTGACTTAGGGTCCTTAATATCCTCAGTTAATTAAGACTTGGGTTTTACATTTAATTTAAAATAATGTCCTAACAAGAGATGGGATGGGTATTAAAATGTTTGAATCATAAGGGGACAAATGTAATCTTAAAAGCTCCAAATACAAGCAATTTAGTTTGAAGCGTTAAGGACAGCTGGCCATATATAAATTAATCTACCTCTCTCATCTGACAATTGGAAAGATTTTTTTTTTTGCTTCCCTTAAATCAGCTACAGCACTAAATCCCATAATAGAACGTTCTAAAATTAGTAGAATTGGCTGGCTTTTCTATCTCTGCTGCACAGTTCTAGTTAGGGTTATTAATGAAAGACCCAACTTTTGCTTTTCTCTCTATTTTAATAAATTAATTATAGGATGTGTTAATGCAGGCAGTAAGTTTCAGGCGTCATTCTACTGTTTTGTTTTCCCAAGAGCATTTAATTTTGTGTTGTGGTGTAGCAGCTCTGAGCTCAGCAGTTTCTGCATGGTATCTTCTGCATAAATGTACTTGTGATCGGTGGTCAACAAACTAATACTTGTGGATTGGACTGGTTCCTCCCTTGGGTTTTTCTAGGACAAAATTCCCAAAGCTCACAGCTCTTGGCAGGATGGGGGTAGTGTTGAAAACAGGTAGCAATATGGCACTTGGTGTAGCTCTGTTCTGTGGGTACAAGAACTGCTTTTAGGGTTATCTCTTTCTCCTTCTGCCAGTCCACCATGCTCATAAAAATGTATTTATGGGTGCTTTGGGGACTGGTCTGTGCTATAAAACTTAAGAAAAATTGTCTGAGCGTCCAGACAGAGACACAATTTAGAGCGGTCCTAGTATTTCTTCCACTCTTGTAATTTAGGCCTCCTTCCTGACCTGCAATAACAAACCATGAGTCATTTGACAAGGTAAGTTTAACATTTATTTATGGCAGCAAAAGAAAAATTTGACAAGTGGATGTCTCCTAAGGCCCAGCCCAAGGGAGAGA
The DNA here is from genome assembly GCA_025920805.1 of Petroica traversi. Classification (NCBI taxonomy): domain Eukaryota; kingdom Metazoa; phylum Chordata; class Aves; order Passeriformes; family Petroicidae; genus Petroica; species Petroica traversi. Next base: position 17,383,862 of record JAHLSL010000010.1, read on the forward strand.
GGAGGAAGGGATGAGTCCAGTGCCCTGGCTCTTTTTTCACACTTACACAGGGATTGCATTGTTTATCCAGGGAAGGCTCCTGTATGTGTGCAGAACCTCTGTGTGCTGCTGCAGATGCTGCCCACAGTGGAACGTGGTGTTTTTAATTGGGATGGAGCAGTTTGCTGTGGTGCAGAGCTGTACCAAGCCACATCAGGCTGCTCTGTCAGTGCAATTAGCTGATTCAACAAACGGGAACACACAGGTTATGTGGAGGCAAAGGGTTTCAGTGGTTTAATCCATTTCTCAGGGTCGTCTTTGCTGGGTGAACTCCTATAGGACTGTGTTACAGAGCAAACCACATAGATGATGTGGTTTACAACTGAAACAGTGTCTGCAGGGTAGCTTTTATGGACTTGGGCATTATATGCTCTATGGTGGTTGAGATGCAGTGGCTTTGCAAAAGTGGTATTTTTGTGCTTGAGGCTTCAGTTGTCCATTGGTTGTAGTCCTGAACATAAATACCAGAATTTGTATCCATTGGAAACAGCAAGCTGCTCGGAAGAGATGACAATCTAAAGTACATAGATCTGCAGGGATTACTGAAACAGACTTCAGCAGATTTGGGTCAATCAAGCACATCACATTATTATTTAGTTTTCAGTGGAGAAATGAAACTGTTTGGGTAGCAGGAATCACATGAAAAACTTCATCAACACTGACTTGGATGGAAGATACTACATGAAAAATAGACTTGTAACTGGAGAGACCTGACAGATAGAGCGGTGATCTTGGCCTAGAACAAGAGGAGAAAGGGATTGGGGAAAATTTAATGGCAAACCCAGTATCTCTATCAAATCTGCCAAATGTTGCTGCTGTAGAACCTCATTATAAATAAGGAACAAAATGGAAAAAACCACAGGGATAAAAAATCAGTCATGCCATAACCAGTCACAAATCTGATGCATTAGGAATCTGTCAGCTTCCAGCAGAGCTGATGTTTCTCCAAATTAATTCCTTCTCTGTCTCCTTTATTCTAAAAGTGCACTGCAACTCACATGTCTCTACTTTAACTAATGTCTCTAGGGCCTCCAGGAAAAAGATGTCCAAGAAGTTTATTGACTGTTCTGGATACTCTGTACAGGAATTGACCTTAAGGATGTAATTTGCAGTACTATTCCGTCAGCCTGCTGGGTTTTATATTCCATTACTGTTGGAAATAATCATTCATGCAAGCTGATGCAGGATATCCTAGACCTGTGGTGGGTAGGAAACACTGCAGTTTTCCTGAGCAAGGATACAGTTGCAGTGTCCTGGAATTGGGCAAGTGAGGTACTTGTGCTGCCTCCTGAGGCACTGTAACAGTGAGCTCTCTCCTAGCTCTTTGTGTCAGCCACCAACTTTCCTTTTCTTTATGTGACTTCTCTTTCCTGGGTAGCCGCAGAGAGCAGCTCAAGGCTGAGTCAAAACCACAGGCAGTGTGTGAAAGCAATAATTCACTGCTATAGCTGCCTCATTCAGTCAGGATACCTGCCCACCCTTCCTACATTCTTGTCTTCAAAGACCCTTTTATATGGCAGATGGACTTGATACTTTTACATGTTCTTGCCCTTCCCTCTCAGTTCTAATTTTAGCCCAATTTGGGCCTGTGACTTGACAAACACTTGCAAAGTGTTTTCATTGCCATTCAGCTTGGTATGTGTGTATACTGAGGCTTTCATAGCCATTCTTGCCATTTCGCTTCTTGGAGTCATCTTGTGCTGCAGCATGATGAACAGGGTCATTATGTGAAAAAAGATTACAGCTCTGAATCTTTTCCACTAAGGCTGAAGGAAGCTGTTACTTCATCGAATATTAAATTGCACATAGTAATTTTAAACACCTTCTGGATTTCTAATGAATTAAATCAAATCTGTTCAAGAGCAAAGAACACCGATTTTTATCTGTATGGTTCAACAGTTTTTAAGCCAATATTTTTATGACAAGATTTAGTTTATGCTATATATCTACAGTCAAGGAAAATAAAAATATCAGCTCTTCCATGGATGCATCTCGGTATTGGGAGTCTGTTTCAAAATGTCAAATTTCTGGTGCTTGCTATGTATTTGAACTGTGCTTTCTCTGGGTGTCATTCCCTGAGGGACTTAATTATGGTAGGATTTATCATATTCATAATGACAGGTTCTGTTAGGCTTTCTGGAGGAAAAACTGTCAATCAGGTCAGCAGAGAGCTCAAGCACTTTCAGTTGCCTTGGAGTACCAAGTTCGGCACAATGGCTTTTGGATATCCTTTCAGTAAGGTACTTAAGGAAAGGTGTGGACATGTTAATGAAAATACAATGCCCTCAGTGTGGTGTGAATGGAAAAGAGCACTATACCTGTGTTTTGGATGTATTGGCTTGGAAAAGGAAATAAACAGAAATTAGATTGTGAGCTCTGAATTGCAGCTGGTTTGCATGGTGGCTTTTTAAGAGGTAAAGGCATACATAAATTCAAAGTGTTCTTTATGCCTAGTGGTAAATGGTAAACAGAACATTTGTGATATTCTTAATGCTTTTAGGCTGATATCTGTTCTTCCCCTTCAGATTTACTTCAAGAAAACACCGGTACATGCTGCTAACTTATCAGAAGGCATAGATTATAAATACACTGTTCTGACTTATCCTAGTGTGCTCTGATCTCTTGCTCTGCAGAGAGCTCTGCACTGAGTTTACAGGACATGTAACTCTGGACAAACATGGAGATTTCATTGTGTTCAGATTTCAGTGAGTTCAGTCCAGCCTCTTTCTGTCCCTCTCCTTGGCTGAGATGTTGGGGGGCAGAGTTTGGCCTTGGCTGCTGCACTGCAGGGCTGCTCCAGGGTCAGCCCTGGCAGCCCGTGCAAGCTGGGCATTGCTGCATGGGCTTTCTCTCCACAAAGGAGAAAGGAAAGCATGGAGCTCTTCTCCGTGAAAGGCTGGAACTTGCTATGCATCATCACTTCTGTTCCTTTCTTTTTTTCAGCTGCAGAATCCTTGTGAATGTATGGAAGGCTGGAATTCTGTAAATGAATCGTTTATTTAAGGGCACGAAGAAGAGAGTCAGCTGATACAAGCTGATCAAACCCTACAATTCATTTCTGTGTTTATCTGATGCATGCTCATTTTTAGGGAGTTGAAGCTGCCTGAGCTTTTCTGACTTGAAGCTCGAGTGCCAGATCCTCAGCAAGTTTTAAAAGACAAAATTCATTCATTTCAGTTGAGCAAAGCTGATTACCATCAGCTCACTGTCAGACCCTGAAAGTTTAGTTCTTTTTACCTGTTTCATTACAGCTGTTAGCTCTAAATTTTGGAACATAGTTCAGTTTTAAAAGTTCTGTTGTGTAAAAATTTGTAAAGGTCAGTGGTTGCTAAGTGCTGGACTGTGTCTTAAAAAAACCCCACCTTCTGTGGGTGGATGAAGAACACAAAAGTAAACTAGAAACCAGTAACCCTGTCACCTGCACTGTACTGTAAAATGAAAACTGTTTTTCAGCAGTCAGACCTGGTTAATTCCAGCCAGCTTTTAAATTGTATTTGCCGTTTTGCACTAAGGTGTTTTTCTCAGGCTGTTATTGAAAGAAGGCCAAATATTTTTGAATGTTTAAAATGTAATTACTCTGCATATTTTCTCAAAGGATTTTCTCTAATCACATATGCAGTGCTTTGGATGTGTAATATTGTGTCATCTTCTCTGAGCACATCTGGAAGACCTGTCACACTGGGGTGTAGTATATTGAAGAAAAAGAATCCATTAATCTGATTTTAGATTCAGTCTGCCATGGATTCTGTTTTTACTGTTGATTTGTTTTGTTGGGGTTTTTTTTTTTCTGTTTCTTTTCCTTTACCATGCATATATATTTCTCACCTTTCTCTCAAAACTTTTACTTTTTGTTGGCAGTTCTAATTGAAATTTAGGTATCTCTGACAGGTTGAGTCTTCTGATTGTGACTCAGCTTACTTGTACAGTGTAAGGTGTACCTGCTCGAGTCATATGTGCAACAGTGCAGTTCAAATGTACAGCAAAGCTAAGGAATAAAGCTTCACATCTAATATACAGCCTGCAAGATCCTGAATTATGTTTGTCTTCAGCTGAACTGTCACAGCTTTCTGCTGGGAAAATCTGACACTGGAATACTAGTCAAGGATGCAGACAGTGGAACGGGGTTCTATAAGTCAGCAATTCCTTGGGTTGGTGTGTGTAGTTGGGAAATTATTAGGAAGAAAATGGCTGGAAACAAACCTAATTATTCACAGTTATATTCTGAGTTTTTATCTCAGAGTAATGGTTAAGGAGAGTGATCACATTATCAGTTCAGCTGTCTGGCCTGAGATCTGTGAGGAATCTTTACTGGGGGGGGAGGCAACAACATGACAAAAAATGCCACCAAAGCCAATCTGCAGGGTCTCAAACCTGACAGGATTAGGGGCTACAAGTCCTGACTCTGAAATTAGCCTTGTATACAATGAAAAGCAACTATAAAGTAAGAACTTTATGAGGGAATTTAATGCATCTTCAAATACTGTCTGTGAAGAAAATGGAACCCAGCACTACCATGAATACAGTTTTTTCTGCCTGATTTTTTTAAGCCAGTGTGCTGTGTTGGGCCAAATGGTAACGCAGGTTTTGCTAGGTTAGCTCAGTTGTGCCAGGGAAGGATTGAGTGAAGCTGCAGCAGCTGATCTTCAGCACATCTGTTGCAGCACAAACCTGAGTCTGTACACTGGTCCCTAGCTCTGCATTAAAGATTGTGCTCCTGGGTCTTCCTGCTGCTGTTCCTGCACTAACCATGTTGAGCTGGTACTGACATAGGCTGCAATTACATTGAGGTTTTGCTTTGCAGGCCTAGCCAAATATGATTCCTGATGGTAGCAAAATAGCCATTTCTTTCTCTGGAATTTTCTTTGGTGAAGCCAGCAGTTTTCTGTCTACTTACCAAAACGCAGGGTTGTTCTAAATACTGTGGTTTTGTTTGGGTTTTGGGGTTTTTTGAAGGTTGTTTTGGGGGTTGGGTTTGTTTGGGGTTTTTTCAGAAATGAAGGAACATTTGTCTTCATTTCTGTCACTTATTTCACTTTTTAACCCTTTATTTTTTTCAGGCTGGCATATAAACCTGTTCCTTCATATCTGGCAGAACAAGCTCATCTTGTAAAAAGTAGTGCCTCTGAGCTGTCATGAGTATATGGTGGGCTGTCTTAGCCTGAACCTAGGTTGAAACATGCCCACATGTGCCCAGAACCTGTAAGCTACAGTGAAACTCTACAGTGGTGTTTGACAGCTTGATTTCCACCTTTTTCAGCTCTACTGAGATGTACAGTCAATGTGTGCTAAATGTGGCAAACTCTGGCCCTTCTTGTGTTAACTCATGTTAATACTTTGTCCTCTGCAAAGTTAAGCAGTTAAGAGAGAATCTCATAGCTCATTCTTCTTATAAAGAGCTGCATCTACCAAGGCTCTTAAGCACACTCTAAGTTTTAAGGAGAGGAGTAATTGGCTTCTTGTTTACTTCAGCAGGACTCATGCTTAAAGATGAAGACCTTTTTTAAGTGGGTTACTGTACTCGTGCCCAGGTGGCATAAATTATATTGCTCCAGATTAAAATCATGAAAAGAGTGAGGTCTGTTTACCAACATTGCATTATGCTGTTTGAAAAAGAAAAGCTTATTTTATGCCTATTGTTTTTATAGCAAAGTCAAATTTCGTGTGGTTCTAATTTACTAAGACAGTGGGGGCATAATGCAGTTCCAGAGTGTTGGCTCCAGGTATCAGTAACATGCAAGATTTCATAAATCTGTCAACCTGGGTAAAAATGTTTTATTAATCCTTTATGAGGTTCTGCTTTACTTTATTTTATTGCATTATTTATACATCCATAATAAGGGAATGCTATTACTTCCGTGACACTAGGTTAATTAGGAGGTATTTCATTCTGTTTTAAATACATGGATCAGGATTCAAACATATCTTTCCAGCAGGAAGTTACATTATTGGTTGCAGACTGAGGTGACTTGGAAGTTGATGTTGAGCGTTAATTTATGATCCAGAGTCCTGGTATCCTTTCCTCTAAAAACAGCTTAAACTACACATAGTAGGAGCTTTTATGAAAAATATAACAGTTTAGAAGTGTAAGTGAAGCATCCAGTTCTGCAGTCTTTGGGGATAGGAAGTATTGGCAGCATGTTAAACATTCAGCTTAGTCTGTTAATGCTCTTTTCTTGTCTGGGAGGCTCTCTGCCCAGCATTCAGAGACCCTAGTCTTGGTTTCCTTTTTTGTTTCTGCAAACCAAGAGTTTTTCCAGTGGTTTTGGCAGCATGATAGTGGTCAGCTCTGCCCTTCCAAATTAATTCCTATTTAATCAGGGCTGGCTCAATTTATTCCAGGAGCACATCTGTTGAAATTCTGAAGAATCAGGCCCAACTGATGAGAAAATGTTTTAAAAGTGATGTCAGATACAGAGGAACTCAACCTGCTTTCCTTCCTGTCCACAAATAACTCTGAAGCTGAGAGCACTCGTGTTAAGAGATTAAATGTAAAGGATATGGGGCAGGCGATGATGAAGGCCGTAGTTCTCTGAATGCTTTGCAAAGGTCATTCCCCTTCTCTGCTCTGCCTTTGGAAGAGTTAAAGCACAGCAGCCTGGATTGACTTGCCCTAAACTGGCCAGGAAGCCACACCAGAGAGCAAGGCATGGAGCGTGGCTCTCCCAGGGCCCCAGCCCAAGCCATAGGGTATTTGCCATGCTGCCCAAAAGGGTGGAATACAGTGAACCATGTTCCCAGAACACCTCTGAGATAGCACTGACATTTGCACATAGCTGTCTGTTTCCACCCACAAATGGGATTCTGCACCACAATCACCTGAGTGCAAGTTTAAGGGCTTGGATCTGCTGGATGGAGAAGCTACACATTGAACTCGTACTGAATTCATGACTGAAATTAAATGGAAGGTGGACCTCTAAGCTCCTAGCCTTGAACACCCAAGACTTGGACCTGGTTTTCAAGTGTGTTCAGGACAGTGTCCAGCAAAATGAGGACTATTCAATGTAGATGGAGTCGGTCAGAGAAGAAAAAATTCACAGAACTATGCAGGGGGAGACTTGCAGAGTAAACCTCAGTTTAACATCTTCTGAAGTGTTACAAGGGAAAATTCATACACAGTTTTTCAAAAGACACCTATTTTCATATTGCAAATAAAAAATTGATGTAAATGTGCTTCGTAGCAAAGCTGGGCATTTTTTTCCAGGTTTTGCTGTAGAACTTAAAGCTGTGAACATTATTTTTGTGTTTATTCAGGCAAGATAGGGAATGAAATACACCTGATTTGTGATAGTACAAAATTGTTTTGTTGGCAATTCCTCATCAGGGTGAAAGGAAGATATAAAAACTCTTTTCAAGTGTATCACCCAGAGGATCCTATGTAATGGTGAGACAAGCATTTTTATCAGCTCTGCAAGGAATTTGCTTCCTACATTCTTAATAAAAAAGCAAAATACCACAAATTTGTGATTCAAAAGTAATGATCTAAGTAAAAGGAACGCAGGCAATAATTCTTATCACCCTTTTTTGTACCTTCTTTTCTTGGTTATGGCTTGATACTGAAGACAAGTGAAGATGAAGAAGAATTTCAATGTCTTTTGTTTTTTTCTTTCCAAGCAAATCAGTTTGCATTTTCCAGACTATTAGATAATTGTTGCTTTTCCCTCAAGTGTAGCAGATAAAGGACGTTTGTCACAAGACCCCCTTTTCAATGTAAGGGGCACTTTCTGAATGGACCACATGAATATTCATAGCATCATATTTGCTCTGTGTATCAGGAATGAATCTGATGGACCTGAATGCTGAAATAAGTGCCTGTGTTTGCTGGACTGGCTGCAGACATGTTTGTCTTGGGAAGAGCCATTTGGGTCTGTGCAGAGTTGTGTAGCAGAGTCCATGGGCAGGACCTTCCCCTGACAGACAAGAGGCCCTTCTGCCATCAGGTGCAAGCTGCAGCTTGCAGGAGGAGGCAGTCCAAGAAAAAACATCCAGAGCTTGAGCCATCCATGCCAGTGGCTGCTCCCTTGGTTTTGCTTTGCAGTCTCCTCCTACAGTTTTGGCTGTGATCTTGGCTTTCCTGATCACCTCTTCTTGTGTTTCCCTCCTTCTCTATAAGCAAGAACCTTCTAGGTGCCTTGTGCCATGAGGCTACACCTTGCAAGTTGTCTCCATTGTGTTAACTTTTAAATAGCCTAGAACCTACCACCCTGGAAGTTGTTTTTGCCCTGTGCTGGAGCAGTCATGGTTTGTGGAGCAACATCAGCTGAATTGCTGTTGTCATGCAGAACTGGTCTCTGAGCAGGGTGTTCCTATAGAGGAGGAGATGGCAGCTCTGAGCCTGCTAGTTTCCCTGGGCTAGGAAGATGAAGTCAGTAATTCTTTGGGCATGGTGACAGATTCCTTGTTTTTATTTTTTTGTTCATACTGGGGGCTAAGTGGGCAGGGAGCCATAAAAATTAGAACTGTATGTCTGTAAAAGTAGATGATCAATGTATTTTTGTTGGGAAAGTGATAGATAATATGGCACAGCATGAAGTTATAAAAGGAGGTTGCAGTCAGAGTTGCTGGCATTAATTTAACTACAGAATGTGCCCTTAAATGTCAGGAGACTGCAAGAAGCACAGAGTTATTTGAGAAGACAGCAACTTTGATGTTGATTTTTATCAACAAAAATACAGGAGATTAAAAACAGCTCCCTGATTTTGCCTCCTTTTTTTTCTTAATCATAATTTGACTAGGGCATTAGCAGGTGTTGTAGGAAGGTTAATGAAACCATAACAGCTATGGTGAAAGAGTATCCATTATCTAATTGACTTGTATAGGTGACTCACCACTGAAGCTAAACTCAGTAACTGGGAAACTGAGCAACTGATTTTCTGTGAAGATACTACAGTTCCACTGGCAGATAAAACAAGACTAGACAATCTAGGTTATAAGAAGAGCATGGGCTGCAATCATTTTCCTGCTGTATCAAAATGTAAGAGTGGCCATTCTTGATCAAACTAATGGCTTGTCTTCCTTCAGCATGACATCTGGTGAATGCACAGGGAAAAGTGTATGGAAATGTAGCAGTAGGATGATCCTACCCCTCATGTGATCCCTGCTGCTGTCAGCAGATTGGTTCAGAGGCATTTGGAGCCAGAGGTTGCATTAGATTGTCATTAATGGCTCTGATGGGCCTGTCATCTGTGAATTGATCTAATCCATTTTTGAACACATTTGTGTCTGCTCCAGAACATCCTGCAGCAATGAGCTTTGCTACTTCTGTGTTGTATGAAAAAGCACTTCATTTGCTCATTTTAAATCCACTGTTTGGTTCCTTCTTTCATTGAAACAACACAGATTTCTTTGACTTCCTGAGCTTCTTCAAATGATTTTATAAATCAGTCATCTCTTCTCTCAGCCTCTTTTTCAGGCTGAGAAGTCTGTTTACTATCTCTATATATCAAAAGCATTCCCAAACTTTGATCATTTTTCTTTTCTCTTTCATCCTCTTTCCAGCTCTGTTAGATCAGTTTGTGTCCTGTATTCACCTGTATCCTCCCTTTGTATTCATTACCTTAAAGGAGAAGAAACTGATTCAAGAGTTAATGATCAAAGTGTTGGGGGTTTGAATCCATGCCTCACAGTTCCTCAGAGGGCATACTTGGGTCCTCCACACATCCTGCTTTTCATTGGAGCTGGAGTGGAATATGTGTCTGGACTTCAGAGAGGTATTAGGATGAGCTGGTCTTGGCTGTCCATGGCATTTTGCTGCTCCACACCCCACCAGCCAGGCTCTCAAATAGTGTTTGCTGCTTTTGGGGCTGTCACTGGTTTCCATCTCTGGGCAAAAGTCCATACAAACCAGCAGGCACATTCCTTTCATAAAAGAGAGGAACAAAGTACACATGTTAGCTGGAGAAGGTCAGCAGCTTCATGCTAATGTACACAGCTGTCTGGTGAGTTGAGATACACTGCTGCGTGTTTTGGTGGTTTGCTTTCTTTCCTTTGCATTTAGAATCCAAAATAACCCAGCTGTTTTGAGTGTAGGTAGACAGATCTGGGTAAAGAATGAAAGACTTTGGGGAACGACAGCACCAATGTGGTAAAGTTCAAAGACATGTAGATCTTTGAGAAGCTGCTGAAAAGCTCTGAAAAACTGGAGGGCTTCTAAGCAGACAATGGCAAAATAGATAGAAAAATGGCTACATAATAGTCATTAGTCCTAATTTAGTCTCTCAACCTTGAAATGAGTGGAAGGTGTTATTGTTTGTTAAAGTACTGGCATTATTTATTGCTTGTCAAGTGGTAAGACACAGATCCCACTGTTATGCTGTATAAATGTATAGTACAAGGGCTACATTTGATACTAAGACCTGCATTTTAAAGCAAGTTTTAAAAGTCCCAATAATTAACTGATTAATAAATCTTACAGAGTCCTAGAGCATCCATAAAATCGTCAATTGGTTATTGCTATACATAGCAACTTACAACTTCCACAGATGTGCTCATAAGCATTTATAGTATACCATATGCACTTGTGAGATCTTCTGATAATAAATATTATCTATTAAACATCAGTAATTAAATTGTCAGGGATGGGAAAAAATTGGCTCTTCTCTCAGTGGATAATATTAAAGAACTTAAAGGCTGAGCATTTAGCCATGTAGGATTAGAAGACTCTGGGAAGTGCTAGATAGGTGTATTTGGCCAGGCCTTGAGACATCATGAGAATAAGCAACTGAAATCAGTCTTCAAAAAGACAAATGTTCAATGCCTTCTGAAATCAACCACAGTAGCTTGCTTGCTTCTGAAAATTTTTGTAGGCCCTCCAGGATTCCAGTCTCTACCACTTTTGTCAAGGCATGGCATGTTATAGTGATATGGTAATTTATAATATTGAAATTTTGATACTTGGGAAATGTAATTTTGAATTTTCAGAGCTTCAGGTCTCACCGAACTCAACTCTATATGGATTTTAATTTGCCAGAGTTAATCTGATAGAGTGATCGATGGGTGTGTTTGCTTGTGGCAGTAGCCTGATGTTCCATCAGAGAATAAAAGCCTTTGCATACTGTCCATATAAACGACAAAAGAAACCTCTTCTGTGAAGGACCTTAGAGTCTCATATCAAGACTAAGTACTGGTTATTTTCCATTTATACTCTCCCTGAAATCATACACATTATGAGAATGATTTGTGGATTTTTTTTTTTTTTTGCTCTGTTTTCCTATGCTTCTGCAGTAGCAATTTATATGCTTGCTTTAGCCTAAATCTGTTTTCATATTCACAGGCTAATAGAATTACCAATGACTATATTGATAATCTTGGGGCTATTTTTATATGTTGAATCTTTTTAAAAGTCTACACTGCTTAATACTACAAGCATCATACAAATGTACAATGATATTAAGAAAATATAATAAGGTGATATCTGTGCGTAAGTAGTTTTTATTCATGCCCCTGAAATTGTGCATAGACACTGATGGGACACAATGCTCATTAGATTTATGTGTAGCAAGAGTGCTAGCTCAGTAATAAAATTATAGGCTTGAGATAAGTGACACTACTTCAGTGTTTATGTATTTACTTATCTGGTTTCACTGTTACACAGCTTATTAGAAACTGAGAAATACTGACAGCAAATAGCACATGCATCCTGATACCCTGATTGTATTTCCACCTTTTATCATGTTGAATTTCATTGTTTACTACTGCCACAGGTATTGTTTGATTCCCTTTGCTCCTTACATTCTTCCCGTTTGTCTTTTGGTTTGGTTCATTGTAAGACTACACGATAACATGGATAACACTATTCCCAAGGTGAATTGCCACAACAGCTAGCAGGGCATGGTATCTGCAAGATCCTGTAGTGTGCCTGTGCCTTACAACTCATGATAGTATTTTGCTGAGACTTCATTATGTTTTTGTGAGAGACTTGTTTTTTCCCTGGTTTCATTACTTGTTCTCTCTCCTGAGATGGAACATTGTGTCTTCATCCACAGCAGTTGACATATACTCACTGTAAGCAGTAAACAGCAGAGTGATGAAATCCTTGCTTTGTCTTTTTAATGTTTAACTGCAGTGTATAAATATATTATGTAGTGATTTTATTTGCCCGCTCATAAGCCATCTAAGTCCCTACTAATGTGAAAAGGAGAAGGAGCCCTTAATATAAGGAGCCCTGCTGTTCAGGAGTTTGATATTTAATAGATTCTTCTATTTAATTAATCCTGAGTGGTATCTTACCATACCAAAAGCATGGCATTATTCTGCAATATACTACGACTGGTCTCTGGGCCTTGGTCTCCTTGGCCACTGTTGTGTTGCTGCAAGGAGAGCTGGACAGTGCTTTAGAAGGCCTTTCATTTTGAAAGGTTATAGTGGTTTAAAAATTATTCTGTATGTTTAAAATAGCATAGATTGTTCAATGTGCTTGTTTCTGGGACTAGAAGAATATTTTTAATAGAGTAACTTCCAGAAGGAAGGTGATGTAGTCTCACCGCTCTGCACAGTGCAGCCCAGAGAAACTCACTCATGGGCCCTTGCTCCAAACCCACAGCTTCTATTTGTTCACTACTGTTGCTTTCCAGATGTTATTCTGCCTTGCTGAAAAGGCTTTAATGACTATAGAATTTGCTGTACACAAGGTAGTTGCTGCAAAGATTATTTTCCTTGATAGTTATGTGAATGCATTTACTTAGAAATTTCCATTTGACTAGTTTCAGCTTCCAACAAATTATTAGATTTTCTGTATCTTTTCTTTTACATCAAAGACTCACAATGAAAGACTTCTCAATGTAGGTTCTTGCAGGCTGAGGCAAAATAATGTCTTTGCTGCTTCTTGGTTAAACCAAATAAACTGGGCTTCTCAAGCCTCTGATGAAATACATTTTTCTAGCCCTCAGATCACTTGCATAACCATTTTCTGAACCATATCCAATTTTTAGTCATTTTCTGGAATCAAAGAGCAAGAACTAGAAACAGGATTGTAATAAGTGTCTTGCTGATGCTATGATCAAGAACAGCCATGACTTCCAGCTCCTACCTGATTGCATTTCTGTACATGGATGCTAAGGGTTAGACCTCTGAACTACGTTGTTGGTCAGGAACTTCACGTCTTTTGTAATACTATTATACTCCAGGGTGTAAGTTCCTGTCTGTCTAGTGTGATAGTATTCCTTGTACCCAAGATTTGATTCCATATTCTGTTGTGTTGAAGCAAGCCTTGTTCTTATGTGCCCATTCACTAGGGATACACAGCAGCAGGCATCACTGACAGTTCCATTGCTAACTACTCCTTTGAATTCAGACTCATTTTTATTAACAGTGCATCCATCCACTGTTACATCTTTGTCCCAGATCAAAATTTTGATCTGTGTATCACCCTCAAATACCTGAATCATAAAGGCATTTCCTCTCAGGGAGGCAGCATCTCAAAGAGCAGATTATGTTTTTATCAGTATTTGTTTTGCTCACATCAGTAACAAGAAAATCAAAGATACAGTGTAGGGATATAAAATAGTAAAGGGCAAAGACAAATTCCCATGATTATGAATCAAGATCTGCCTTTCCTAGTCCAACTTTAGACCTGAGGAATTTAGTTGTATGCTTGCTCTACCAGGTCAAATTGTAGCAGCAGCCATGAGCAGACTTGACTATAGCAGTTGATACAGTTGGGGCTACATTTTGGTCACTACCATCCCCACCCCCCAAAGAAAAACCAACCAACCAACCAAAAAACCCAAAACACCAATGCCCATGCTAATGTTTGTTTGTGCCAGATGGGACTGCCATTTTAGCACATTCCTGTAGTTATGCACCACACAGTCTTGGCAATAGATTTCTAATTATTCTAAGTGAAGAATCTCCCACTCAGCTGCAAATTCTTCTCTAATATTGTATTTGCAGTTGCTCTTGTTTCTTTCTGAAGTAGTTTGGATTCCTCAGGAGCCTGCAGGTCACATTCACAACACTGTTTTTTAGGGTTTTTAACATTCAGCTGTTGTTGTTGTATGCGTGTGTGTAAACATTTGTACTTCCAGTGGATTAATTGCTACCCATGGCAAGTGAATTAAAATTGTGTTGTTCTTGGACTTTACAAAAACATTTAAATCAGAAAAATAAGTTTGCATTAATAGAAATAAATAATCTTCACAATTAAGATAAAATGGGTGTAGTGAGGGATGGTGTTAAAAGAGCCATGCTGGCAGCAAGTGGTAGGTTGTCATTGCCAAATCTGTCTTCTAACCTCTTCGTGACCCAATTCTGCTGAATTCCAGTGGTCTGTGCAAGTACTTCTTCTCTAGGTATAAGAATAGTAGCAGCAGTTACACCACCTAGAACAAGAATGTACAAGGCTATCAGCTGTCTTGCCTGGGGGCATGAGATGATTGCCAGCTGGGGTTAAGGAAAAGCATTTCCTTCCTGTGAGGCATTACATAATTATCTGTGGATGTTAAGTGTGCTGGGGTTTTTGTCTGAAATTTATTATATAAGCCAATGCTATAAGAAGATGCCAGCCTGAGAAAACAGCCTGAGCATATGTATTATGGCAATTTCTTTTCCCCTGTTTTTAATACTGTCCAAACTAAAATGAGATTCAGGATATGTTTCACCTTGTTAGCTTTGCAATGCTTTGCTTTTAACACTGTCCTGCCAGCTTTGTGACGCAAATTTGACTGCAGCTGAGGAATATTGTTAATCCTCTCATCTCCTTGTGGGGAATCAGAGTTGAGCCAAATGAAATGTTTTGTGCTACGGTGTTTTCTTTTACTGCTGCACATACAAAGCAAGTAAAAATGCTGCCTGCCAGGATCTCTCTGGAGTGATACTGATTCTCTACTTTTATGAGATGCCAATAAAATAGGAGTTATTCTTTTTCATCTTGCAGCTTGCTCTTCACCAAAGTAAAACTGGAATGGATACATAAAGGACCTGAAGAGGCTCTGGTGACATGCAGACATATGTTGCAGATGTGGCAGATGGTGTACAGTGTTTTACAGCACAGGTAGGCTTTCTCCACTGTAGCAAGTTCAAATTTGTTATTGGCAATGTGGTTTTATCTTTTTTAATTTTCTAGTTTCTTGAGTTATTTTGCAAAAAGGGAGATAAACAGCACTGTTTAAAAGACAAATAATATTTCTTGCAGTGATTGTTTTTTTTAAAGGGAAGATTTTAATAACTATTATTTTTTTTTAAATTTTTAAAACCCAACAAACCCCAAACCTTAATATTCTAATATTGAAGAAGCAGTTTGAACCACAAGTTTCTGAACCAAATATCTAAACATCTCTATCCATATTTGGATGTCCAGAATGGAGGACAGATTTTCTTTTCTCCCCAATAGTGCTGAGCTTTCATCTGCTATTGTTCACAGTCTGCAGCAGTTGGCACCACCCAGGAATGTGTGGGGGTGACACAGCCCTGAAGTGAGTAAGCCAAGGAAAGGCACACTGCCAAACTCATATGCTGTAGTTGCATGCTGGTTGCACAGCCTGGTGCTAACTGGGCAAGGAAAGAAGGGAAGGATGTGGCATCTTTCTCCTTTCCCTTGTCCTAGTAAATCTGCATTCACACAATGCCCTGTTTCCTCTCTTTCATCTGCTGCCTTACTCAAAGGTAAAGTTCAGAAAGTGTGGAAAATACTGAGAGTGTCTTCCACACCCTTTGGATATTGCCCTAGTCAATGTACCAGGGTGCAGTGTCTTGGGAATATTATACCAAGATCCCTTTCCCTCAATGTCCACAGGGGTTGTGTTTGATGGGAAGGACAGCATGCTTGGTGGCAGCAATCAAGCCAGCAGGGTGATGTAGCTTGAGTTGTTCCCCAATTTCTGTATGCATTTGCATAAGCTTTATAAACACCAGAAGTATATGTGCAGAATGGTGCATGTCTATGCACAAGTTGTCCTTGAGGGATTATTAGTAATTCTTGTTGATTTAGCTAATGAGCAGCAAACCAAACACAAAAATCAAGATATTTACATAGCAGCAGAGGTCTCTTACAGACTTGAATAATTGATTTCCTTAGGCCTTAGTATCTTTAGCTAAGGATTCAATCATGTCCCTCTCACATGAATAATCTTTGTACCCATGGTAGTCCTCATGAAGCTGATCCAATCCACACTGAACAATTATGACCGAGGAAGATTTACTCTTGCAAGGGGTGGCTGCAAGCCTGAGACTGTAGAGAGTACATTGGAAAATAGACAACTAGTTCAGCCATTTGGACTGCATTTGGATCCCAAGCTGTGCTTTGGCTCTTATACTTGAAAACCCAAGATGTGATAGCTTTAGAGGCTTTTGATAAGCTTTAGCCATAGAAGCCTAAACAAAACAAATTGTTTTGCTTTTGCTTTTAGGAATTCTTTTGTGTATTTCACTGCTATTCCCAGCGGAGCTTTTTTTTTTTCTTTCTCAAAAAAATACATCATAAAGTATTTTTTATTGGGAAATACTACTTGAAAGGTAACAAGAATTGGCTCGGTACCTGCAGTTTTAGACCGGATTCAGTGACCCAGGAAGCCCTTTGTATTAAGCAAATTGCAGCAGTATCAGCTAACAAATAGGTAAAGTATTCTGGGTAGGGCTTGCAAAGGAACTTAAGGGGAATTCTTATCAGTGAGACTTGGACAAAGACATTTTTTAAGGCCTCTTGCAAAAGAGAAGCTTATATTTACTCAAAGCTGAGAGCTGTTGCACCCAGTACTCTTTAGTAGTTCAATGAGTAGATAATTGCATACACAATTAGATGGCACTTCAGTTGCATTTGTCTGGCCAGTTTCCTGGCTTTGCTTACTGTGACTCTGACAGACTAAAGTCTTTCAGGGCCCAGTATTTTATCCCCAGCAGCTATTCATGTGGCCTGCTCAAGTCTCCTCCTGCCTTCTCTCTGACAAACTGGTGCCTCTACAGTCTCACAATCAAGTGTTCTGCTCAGCATTTTTGTCACCATTTTGTCCACTGTCTCAACTACATCTCAAAACCATGGGCAGTAGATGTCCTGCTGTTCTGCTGTCAGCCTTTCCAGTGCTCCATGTGCATGGAAGAGCTTTCTTGGCTGAAGGCTTTGTGCTGCAGCTTTTAAAGGGTAGTTAATTTTCAGCCCTTCTCTGGCATAACAAAACCATTGGGAGTGGCTGTTTTGCACAATGCATTACACTGGGTTTTCAACCTGGGATTTTCCAATCTCTTCACCTGTTCTTAGAGCAGGAGTACAGAGTATTAGCCAGTGTTTCAGCATTTGCCTGAACAGTGATTCCATGGTGGTGGCTGCTGCTTTGAGGCAGCACTTGTCTCATGGCAGTAATATTTGGAAGTGCAGCTGCCTTACTCCTGCATACACAGGAGTAAGACAGAGCTGCCCCTGCCGTTCCACCATTAGCTCCTGGCCAGAGCACGTACATTGGGTCAATCCTGTCCTTGTAATGCTGAGGCATAGGAAGATAATTTAATTTTCCCTTCTATCTGTCACTGTGTGATAGTCTCAAATGAGTTATCAATATGGAAACCAGTATGGAAGACAAGGCAGGCCCATTCAAGGACAGAGATTGGTGCAGTGCAGTGCCCAAGAATTCAGAGTGCATTAACAGGAGCCATTATGTTTGATCCCAAAGCCCAAGTGAAAGGTTATTTAGCTATTGTAAATGTGATTGCTGTTATGATAAATGACAGTAAGTGGCTTTCAGTCTTAGGTTGTTAGCTGGGAAGGATAAGACTTGATTTATCTTTTGCTGTTGTTTTCAGTGATAACAGAATAATCATGTTTAAAACCAAATAGCAATCCCAAACTAATTCTTCTGCTAGATTAATGCAAATTCAAGGGAATCTGTGCAATCTGTACAAAAGGACTCATCAGACTGAAAGATGGGGGCATCCACAGCAATCATGTCTCTCTGACAGCTTGTTTCCTGGAAGGAATATTGTCCAAAGGCTGAGCTGCAGGCTTGGAAGTGTGCCAGAAAAAGTAGCCAGGGCAGTCACTTTTCCTTTTGGTATTTTGTCCCTTAATGGATGATGAGAGGAGATATCATCACCACTGATCCTTGGAGGCTGGCAGACTACGTGGTGACAGGAGGGCTCAGGAGATCTCTGTTAAGTGATTTTTTTGTTAGGCACATGATTTTTTTTGGTGAGTTTCTCTTTGTAAGGCCTCTCGTGTGAGGTCTGAAGTCTAGTAGAACAGACCAGAGGTTCCCTGTTTCATAAAGCAGTGCTATCTGGTAGCTTTTATCTTCCTCCTCTTTTCGAACAGAACAAAGGTGGAAGGAGAGAAAATAAGCCCTTTGAAATGAAAATATGAAGAAATTAGCACCCAGGTGGAAGGTGGTAATTGGTCTGTTTCAAAGGGATCATCACAGTAGACCTATGAACAAATTATTCTGCAGGCAAGCCCAAGAGATGGTGGATCTTGCTGTGTGGGGGTCTGCTAGTGGGCCTCCTCTGGTCTGACTTCTGGCTGCCAACATTTTTCTTGTCCAGTGGTTTGCACAGACTCCCTAAAGCCAAATAAACTGAATATAAACTGAATGCCAGCGTGTGCCCTGGAGCTCCTGCTGGGCAATCCCTGAGCTTCCTGTCCCCGCAGTGGGGCAGGTGTTAACACATTCAATAAGCTGATTTCTCGCTGCTGGAAGTCTTGACTTTTCACTTCCCATGGCAGCTAAACTATTGCCTGCTTTGAGGAGAACGTTTTTCCACTGAAAGATGTCCAGGTAACACCATTTTGTTTGTTTGCAGTGGCTCTGAGAAAGGAAGTAGCGTGACTGAAACACCAGTAATCAAAAAGCATAATGGACTGCATCTCACTCTCCCAGATGCTCATGATACTGATTCTGGTAAGGAAACAAGAGAAGTACTTTCCTGTCCTAAACACGTGCTTTTGTGAAAGATGAATGTTTTATTTTCTTTGGAGAGGATAGTTGGCCTGATCATTTTAATGTTTCTGGGCTGCTGGTCAGGAGGTGCAGAATGTGTCACTGTGGTTTGCCTGTACTTCGGCTTCCCCATGCACAGCAGAGAGGAGTTTCTGCTTTCACAAAGCTGAGATGTATAATTCTGGGGTTTTGGGGGGGGTTTTTTGGTGTTTTTTTTGGGTTTTTTTTTAATATTCCTTCCCTCCCTCAGCCTGCCTCCCCATTTAATTCTTTCTAGATGTCCTGATAAAGCCAGCTGCTATTGTTGGTTTTGGAAAGCTGAGTGAGAATGTCAATTCCTATTAGATGGTGATTTGCTTTGGGATTTGTGCATAAACCTTGTGATGCTTTATTATATGATAAATACATATTCACAGTAACAGATACAGTCAAATGGAAATAACTGAGATATCAAAGCTGATGTTGGCAGTAAGGGGGGAAAGGAAGCTTTCAGAGAGCGCTGCTGACTTGTGATTTTTGCTGTAAGTCTCATGACATTTGGTAGTTCTTTAAAACCCTAGCCCAAAATTAGATGGTGATGTGAGAAATTTGCCTTTTATGTTGGAGGGTTTTTTAGGGAGTCAAATGTCTTGTGGATATAGAAGAAACACTTGCAAAGAAATTGACCCTCAAACTCAGAAACTGGAAGAGAAAAAAAAACTAACACAAAAATCCCATGGATCTCTAGGGAATTAGGGTTTGTCTGAGTCTTAATTGTGTTGTATGCCATGGTGCTGCCTGCTAGAAAGGGCAAATTAATGTAGAGTGCAGGCTTTGAAACAGCTTTTCATGCACCTAAAATGATTTGCACTGAATGCAGTTTTGTTTTAGCCAAGAAATGTATTCTTCCTCCACTTTGAGAATCCAGGTTTCCATGCTAACGTGGTTGCCCCCACAATGGGTGTAAGAATGGAGCTTGTGCTGAAATTATACCACCCACTGTAGTGTGGGGCTGGCTCTGGCTGCTTTCAGCAGGGCTCTGTGGCTCCCTGCTCTGCAGGCTCTGGCTGCTGCTGCTCTCCATCTGCACAGGGAGGCAGCTGGGTCTGCTGGAGCCTCTCTGAAGGCAGCAGCGGGGGACATCGGAGGGTACAGCTCCAGTCCCTCTTGCTTGTGCTCCCCAGAGCTGGGGCTGTGGCTGCTGCTCTGCAGGAGGGAGGAGGGCTGACATTTCTGCGTGGCTGTGGAACAGGCAGTGCTGCCTGCAGTGAGCTCCCCCAGGAGCTGCAGCAGCTTGAACACAGCCGCTCTAGCATCTCCGGGCTCAGCCCTGGAGGGTGGGGGTCACCCTGGCCGTGTTTGACACTGGCCTCTCCCGCAGATACACCACAATAAGATTATTTGCTCTGCCAGAATTTTAGGTTTGCTGCCAGAAAGATTAATT
Organism: Petroica traversi; assembly: GCA_025920805.1. NCBI lineage: Eukaryota > Metazoa > Chordata > Aves > Passeriformes > Petroicidae > Petroica > Petroica traversi. The sequence goes on from JAHLSL010000010.1 coordinate 17,404,178, forward strand.
CCTCTTTATTTTCTTCATCTTCTCCTAACTGAAGCAGTGTTCCCAGCTAAATTCACTGATGCCAGTCAGCTGCCTTGCTGTTTCGTTCTTTTTCTGATTTAGTCTTATCTTATAATGCTTTTGCCTGAAGTGATTCAGGCTTGGAAATGCTGTGTTTCTTATAAGCCTAGTAAATCTACTGAGCTACATTTCTATTTTGATAGCAATTTTCTCATAAATGCAAAATATTAAACCTGGTCTTTTTGGACTTAAAACACCCTAGAACAGTGCTTTAAAACTATTTAGATAGTTTTTATATGACTTATGTGCAGGGCTCATCACAACAAAATCAGTTTGTTATTTTTATGGATTATTTCCAAAATGTGTGGAGGGCTTTATTGTAAAATGTGAAGTTTATATTCTGTCTAGTGGAGCTGTTAAATAGAGAAAGAGACTGCACTAAAATAACAAATTGATATGATATCTTCCTATGCCAAAATTTGCATGTATTTTGAGGCATGACATTAAAGTTCTGCGAGACAGGTTTTGTGGGGAGGTTTTTTTAGGTTTCTTTAGGAGGAGATGTCTTATAATGAGACATTCAGATACTTTTTCTTCCAATGTTGCTTGAAGTTTTTCCATCTCCCCTGCCACCCTGAGGTCAGAATCCTGCCAGTGTGACATGCTGATCTCCTCTCTCAGGATACTCTGTGTTAGAGGTTAACTCATTTGTGGTTCCAGGGGCCATCAGCCCACCCCTGGGGACACCCTGTTTATTGCTTGCCTGAGATTCAGAGATGTGGCTGAGCCCCTTTCAGTCCAGAAGGGGCAGGCTGGCAAAAACCTTCTCTTAGAGAGTTTATTTGGTCAGGCAAGCTTTAAGGAGAACTCGTGTGAGCATCCCAGCAGAGATGGGCAAGAACAGCAGTGGCAAAAGGGAAGTGTGGGCTGGTTTGGAGAGCCTGATCACCTGGCATATTTGTGTCTAGAGCAAGGAGTGTAGCTGTGTCTGAGGCCAAGCAGGGATGGCCTGGACTCTGCCTAAAATATTTTGCTTCCTCTTGTAGGCTGGAAAAGAGGGAAAAGAAAGTAAACATCAAAGAAGTGGCACGCCAAGGGATGTTAAATGCAAAGAGCCTCCATGTAAATTGCTAAGTAACTTGGGTCTCATTTGTCTGGCTGTGCAAATGTTCACTGCACTGGGCAGGATCAGTCTGAGCCTCAAATTCCCCTGTTGGCAACTACTGGGCTAATGAAGAGAAAACGAGGAGCAGCTAACTTGGGTGTCTTTGAGAGCAACTGTGCTGTTATATTCCTGTGAAGTCAGCTTTGTGAGGGAAGGATGCTTTAGTAGATTCTAACTGGATCTGCTTAGGCAGTGTGTGAACCTCTCCAAAATGCACAAAGGTGCCTTACAGTGATTTAGTTTTCTTGGATTGATTTGCAAGGAAAAGAGGATTTCCCTGAGCTCTGTGAGGATGTGAATAAGACACCAGCCCATCTGCCCACCCAGTGCAAACAGCCCAGCATTACATTTGGCTGCTTGCAAGAAATACAGCTCCACGAAGCCTCTCTGGGAGAGGGAAGAGCCTCTTTTGCAGAAAAATGTGGTACTGAAAGTTGCATTCAAAGCATCCTAATATAAAAATCTGGTTAGGCTGACTGCACAATCCACAAAGCACGTGTAATTTTTTCCAAGTTTGCCAATCTAGAAGGCAAGAAGTCTGCTGTAACTTCAAAGCTCTGCTAATAACATCACTAGCTGCTCATGTGTCCATTTTCTTGTGTCTGCACTGCAGAGAAGCTGTCTGTGTTTTGGATGGCTGGGGATAAATGCTTGGTAGTTTTCCCTGTGTCAAACAGCTCTAGTCTGACTAGAATTTCTGGGAGTTTCAGTGAAATTTATCACAGGTGGAGATAGGGACTGAGGAGAGGAGTGTGAGTAGGCAAGGCAGGGGGAGGAATCCCGTGCAGTGAAACAGGCTGAAGGTGGATCAGTTAAATAAACTGTTAAATACAATAAATTCTCCCTGCAAAGCTGAATGGCTCTTACCCATACCGTTAAAGCCGTAATTGCTACATTACTGCACTGTCATCTCTTGGAACATTAGATCAGGAATGTCTTTGAAAATATGTAGGAATTTAAGAAATGCGTCTGGGAAGAACACATTTGCATTTTCCAAGGGAGCCGTGGGAGGCGCCTGCTGCAGGGCTGTTTTGAAGTTCTCCTCCTTGAAATGAATGACATTCGTTAGCGATGAGATAATAGGACAAATATTTCCCGTAGCAGTTCTGGGCTTGCAGATGCACTTGGGGTCTCTCCCAAGCCATGGCATGCTCCCCTCAGGTTAAGCAGGAGCTGCAGCTGTCCTGCCTCGCAAGGCACAGGTGCTTGGCACAGCAGGGTAAGGCAGAAAGTGCCTCCCCTCATCCCTGGTAGGAGGCTGGGTCCCTGCTCAGGGAACCATGGCTGGGGACCCACAGGGTGTGGTTTGGCCACCCTCTCCTCAGCACACTCCAGCTCCAAAAGCCTGCTGTCCCTCTCAGAGAGACCATTAAGTGCATGTGCCCCATGGCTGGGGAGAGAAAAAGCGGCATTTTAACTCCAGAATCTTGTGTTTTGTGAGGTCAGCCTGTAACGATAGATTCAAGAATAATGCTAATCAACACAAGTGCTTCAGAGAAAGAGCTTATCAACCATAACATCACATTAAAACCTATATATATTAAAATATTTATTTCTCAAAGCTTTAGAAAGCCAACTCTGAATTCTCAGTTTGCTGCTTCTTATTTTGTTACCACCATCTTGATGCCCCTCTGGGAGGTGGGCTCACCAGTATAATCCCACTTGCTGTACTGGAAAACATGGTCTCTGCCTGTGCAGCCCTCCTGGGATAAGCTTTTGATTGTCCCAGAGATGTGGATGCCAAATACTTCATTCTTGTGTAAATTTTACAGTGCATACTAAAGGTTAATATAGTCAAAGCTCTGAACTCTCTGCTCCCCAAGGTTGAATGAAAAACCACCCTGCCTCTAAATCAGTAGGACAATAGTCATGTCACTTAAAATGTGTGTGCTGTGTGAATGGGGCTGAGCTGCCTTGTAATGCTGTATGAATTTTTTTACCTTAGTGGGGCACATTTTGTAATTATATGGTGGCTCTGCTTATAAAATGGGTATTTGTGGAAAACATTTGATGCTAGACTTCTGCTTCCAAAACGAGCAAAATATGGTTGCTTCCTTGATGAATGCTAAGCAGACCTTTACAAAATTACTGTCTGTCTCCTAATTTGCTTGTTTGAGCTGCAGCCCTTGGATAATTTAGTGGGTTTTTTTCAGTAAATTAACCTTCTATAAAACACAGTTCTCCAGTTTGTCATGCCAAAATTCAGCAGAGTTCTTATTACATAAAACCAATGCAGTGAGTGGAGGATCAGACCCATTGCCTTAACAAGGCAAAGAAATATCATAAATAAGTATAAAATACATTTTTGTTTGGTTGGTTCGTAGGATCTCAACGAGCCTCTTCCCTTGCTGCATCAAGACTGGAGCAGGCCATGTCTGAAATAACAATGCAGAGCAGCACAATGAAGCAGGGACCTGTGAAGCTGTGGACAACTCTTGAACAGATTTGGCTACAAGCTGGTAAGTCCTGAGCCACCTGGAGTGGAGAATCAAATGACATAAATATTGACAGAGTAGTTGAAAACCACTGTATTCCAGCAGAAAATCTGCCTATCTATCTCAGATGGTTTTTGAAACACCACTTATTTGATTTTGACTCCAAAAAATACTGTAGTAGTGTGATTTTTCAGCTCTTTTTTTCCCCCGAAACATACAAAAAACTTTAGTCATCATTATAATATGCTTTTTGAAAAAGAGGCTAGGTAGTTCTTCATTAACAAATGGTAGTTCATTAGGACAATTATTTTCATTCTCCTTTGACTAAATGCTTCCCTGTAATAAGACCAGGCAAACCATGTCTTAAATGTGATTTAAGCTTTCCAATCTTTGCTGAGGTTTAAGCGAAAATTATTAGAAAGAGCATATTCTCCCCTCTGTCCTTGGCTGTTTGAACTCCCCAGGGTCTTGTAGGTTGAGTATCAGTTTGAGACACTCGTGCAAAGATGCTGCAACACAGCACATAAGGGGAAAAGAAAACCATGAGGAGAGACTGTACCCACAAGTGTTCTCCAAACCCTTAGAGGGGTTTTATGAAGGACATTTGGTGAGGAACAGAGTTGCCCAGCACATTCTTCCATTTGCATTCCAGCGTTTCAGAACTGATAGAATTCCAACTCTGTAATTTTGTTTTTAGGAGATACAATTTTTCTTCCATAACTGGGCCCAGAGTTATGCACTTGAAATTACCTTTGAGTGCTGTGATTGCTTATTAGATGTCTCACCATTTGCAATGAAGAAAGAAAAGCACAACCCCCCCCGGAAAGCTGCTGATAGCTTTCTATTCTTCATGCAGGGGAACCTTTCAAATTCTCATTTCGCTAATCTGTGCAATTGACAGTTCTCACATAAGACCTGGCAGTCTAACCCTACTTCTCAGCAATGACTTTCATAGCTGTTTTTGTGGGTAATTTCCTACCAATTAGACTTGAGTTCTAGAACAAAATATATGACATCGTTTCTGCTACAGTTTGATTAATATTAACAAAAGAAGTCACCTTATGGAATGCATCATCCTTTAAGTTAATCACATGTGTTCACCTTAGTGACTTGTGTGGATGTAAATTTCAGTGATGTGCTGTGGGCTTCAAAATCACCAGCAAGATTTTCCTTTATTCAGTTTATACTCCTGATTTAACGCTGCAGAGAATGCTGGTGGGGAGCAAAATAAATGGAGTTTATTATGATGAGAAGTCAGGTGTCTGTTGTCCATCATCCTGCAGATAGCTCGAGGCAGTTTACATTTTTGCTGCTGTCTGAAAAGACAAAAGCAATAAAGACCTAGTGCTTGCTGTGAATTGCTATGATTGCTTTTCAGTGTGAATAGAGTGCCTTTCTGAAAGGTGTTAATTAATTCTTTTAGATAGAATTTATTTTTATAAGCTGCAACTTTTCTCTCTTACCACTTTTTAAGCCTTTGTTTTGCTTCATGCTTACTTTTAGCTGGATGCGATTCAGGATTGATATTTTGAAAATATGTACTGTGACTGCTTTGTAATTTCATTACTGAAGTCTGTTATTGTTATGGATGCAGCTTAATGAGCTCCTGCTGAGGTACTGGCCATTCTCTTCTCATAGCACTGTGGAAGCTGCTGCATTCTGGTATCCTGAGGGATGAAGAAAGGTGCAGGTATTTTGGGGTAGTCTTTACTCTCTGTGGAGAAGGGCACAGTGCCTGAATAATTAGAGGATTTCTTGGAAGTGGTCTTCTTGAAAGACCTGATGCTGGGCTTAGTGAATGGAATAATCCAAAGGGTGTCACTGACCTTCACTACTAGAATCTTTCCCGTCTGAAAGAAGGGAAAAGGAGGAACAAAAATAGAGATATTTCACAGACAACGAATTAAACAGAAATGCCATTTTTAGAGGAAGTTGAGGTAGTCAGGTGGCTTTGCATTATAGCTCACCCCAAAATTAATGACTGTGGAAAGCACCAGGCGATTAGTGTGACATTCTGATGCCTGCTTATGGAGTCACTTAGTATTCATGGAAGGTCTGCATCCGTATGCTGTAGATTTTTATCAGGTTTAGCTTGGACTTGTCCTTTTTCAATCAGTGACTCATCTTGTGACTCCAGGCAAGTTGCCTAACTTTTTCATACCTCAGTGTCCTATCTCCAAAGGGAAAAAATGTTAACCCGCCTTTGGGAAATGACTCGTGTGTTGTTGTTTTTGTTGTCATTAACACTTCGACCTTTTTAGCATGACTCATAAATCCTTAGATAAAATTATTACAGTTTCCTAACCTCATACTACAGTAAATTTATAACAAAGCATCTGTCCTTCTCAGACACTCACAGGACACAGCTGGCCATGTGTCTGTGCACGGGTGTGGATCGAGAGTGCCAGCTTGCAATCGTGTCTGGGTTCCATTAGAGCCATTCCATTTCCCATGCCTCCTCATATCCCAGGGCATGAAAACTAGTGGTACCAGCCAGCTGGCCCAGTTAGAACTTTGTGCACTGGGATTGGGAAAAGGCACACAAAACCAGCCCTGCCACAGGCAGGCCAGGCCACAAAGGCAGCACATAAACTTGCAGAAGGCGCTGTAAGGGGGTGGTAGCTGCCCAGTGATGCTTACGTAGGGGAATCCTTACTGTATCATTCTCCAGCTGCAGCTGCAGTCGGAGTTCTTGTGCAGAAGCATCCTCAGTTCCTCCAAGCTGGAGACCCCTCTTTCTCTAATGGGTTTCACAATTAGCATTTGAGAATATGTGCATTTCCTTAACAGTGGCTGGAGGGAACGCTGTGAACCCTGTGCAAATAGTTAATCCCTTTTGTGCTGTGATAAAGATACTTGTTTTACCCATAAGAGGGCAGACACTTAATGGTTTTATCTATAACTTTTCTGGGTTTGTGACCAGCATAGTTTTGTAGGGAAGACAAAAATCACCATCTTTGGATGTGCAGCTGCTAAATCAAAATGTGTTGCACTGTATCAGATGCTATACCTTGTCTTTCCCTGCAGCAATGCCTAGTGAGCTTTGGCAAGCTAAATTTTTGTAGCCTCCTGTAAACAAAGAGCTGCTTGATGGATTATAGTCTCTAGAAAGAGTCTTTTTCTCTTTCAAGCATCAAAATAAAACTGTGACTTCTCACTGTTAATCTCATGTCCAGCCATCTCTTACAGGACCTCCTGGGAGTACAGTCATTTGCTGCAGGGAACTTGACACATTTCCTTAGTGGGCTTCCATATCTTCCTGTTTTCTGCACAGGTAGTGACAGCTTTGGAAGAGTAGTATGCTGTCCTCAAAGACTAGAGAGGTCCCTTGCCACAGGGGACAGTATTCCACACTTGGAATACTAACAGACATATTCTATTTCCAAGTGTTGAGCAGCAAAGATTGTTAACACAGCTTGTCTGATCCCTTTTAACAATAACCCCCCCAGTCCTCTTGAATGTAATGGCTGCCTAAAAAGAGTCATCTTGGAACACTTTAACATTTATGTGCCTAAACATTATTCTTGGCCCCATGTCTGAGAAACAGCTCCTTTCAGGGAGTACTTGGGAACAGTGCTCCAGTGCACATGCTGTGGTGGTGCAGCTCCAGGAGAGGTGGTCATTATGCAACCCGGATGCTCATTTCTTCTCTTTGTTCTACTTTTCATGGCTGAGAGCTTCAATTTGAGTTTGAGAAGAGGCAAGGAACTTCAGTGTCACTAGTAAAGCTTGTTAACTCCTCCCTCTTCCTGTAGTAAGAGCTGCAAGGGGAATCCTAGAGATTACTAGAGCTAATACTTCTAAAAGTCATGCCAGTAGTCCTCTTTTTTGTTTAGAAAATACAGTCATGCTGTTTCACTAAGGAAAATATACTTGAAATCCTTCAAATTTATGACCAAAATTCACCTTCATTTGGCATTTTTATAAGATCACTTTTGACCCAGAGAGCAAATCATGTCAGTATTGGAAAGAAATAGTGTTAATAGTTCTAAGCTCTTTGGGTAACTGGAATGATTTCTTATCTGAAGTATGTGTGATTATATTTCCAGGCAGTAATAACTGTATGCTCTATTTATACAGAGCATTTTAGAATGCTACAAGCCAGTTTTAATAAGAGTTCTAATATTCTAGCTCCTGTTACTGTATTATTTTAAGCTTTACTTTTGACTACAAGGTCCACTTTGTTTGTCTTTACTAGTAGTTTATATCTGACAATTTAGCTTCTTGACTAACCCAATACTTTACCAAATATGGCCACTCACAGCAAAGTAGGTCTGGTAATTTGATCTAAGTTTGGCTAAATGCCTGCTAAGCTCAGCCTGTGAACCTCACCAGGTAGACCTTAAAGCTAATTTAAAGGAGCATTTAGAAAAAAATTACTAGGATTCTATTCTGTGTACTCACAGTGGGGCAAGAGGGGGCTACCTGCTGTCTCAGTAACGTGCTGAAGTTTAACCTAAGAAAAATAGTTCATACTGAACATGCTACAAACAAGAAATGCAAAGAGAGCCAGTGCAGCAGAGAACAGTGAGCTAATGGAAAAACATCTGCTCCCCAGAGTTATGTACAGCAGGAACTTTTTTTTTCCCTTTCACAAAACACTTGTGATTTATTTATTTTATTCCATATGGGCCAGTTCTTGGGAAAAAGCTGTGTTAGAGGAGATGGGCTTTGTTCCACAAGAAAGTGTTGCTGGGGCCAGTGGACTGAAGTCTCCAATGTGCTGTCCGCGGCTGCGGAGCCGGATCCTGGCAGCAGCCAGGCCCTCCCTGCTGCCCCTCTGCTCACCCAGCGCAGCTTCTGTTTGCACAGCCTGCACATGAGCACTTCAATGCTCTTCCTTCTCCAAGCTTTCAGCAGCCCCAAGCTTCTGCAAGTTATTAGCTCTGATATTAAAGGTGTTTGTCAGGTGCGGGAGACATCTTTATTGAGATTGCCAGAACTGCTGGATCCGATGCTGTCCTGTAATGCAGCACTGGTTGTTGAATCAATTCTAATGTTTTTCTTTCTTCTTTTAAGTGCTTTCAAATTTTAGAATTTCAGGTTTAGGACTTCCCCATTCACTGCTTGAGTTCTTAAGCTCCATAAATGCTGCTAATTTTTAATTTTTCCCAATCCCAGTGACACAAAGCACTGTGAAAATCTGGAGCCAGGTGAGGGGGAGCAGGAGAGAGTTCTTTATTGCACCTCCATTTCTGAGGAGAATAAAGGTGTACTGCGAAGATGGCTCCCCTGCAGTATTTACTTCCTAGGAGAGATAAGAAACACTTCAACTGGTGCTAGAAATGGTAAAGTGAGCTGGTTTTGTCCCCTTTGAAATGAAGTTAAGAAGCCAGCAGTAATTCTGCTGAGCCTCCTGGCTCTGCTCTAGACTTGTGGTAGAGACTAAAGGTCATCAAATTCCCTATTTCTCTTCATTTTAGTATCCTCAAGAGGGATTAATAAGTTTTGTTCTACACTCTCCGGTTTGGTTTATTTTAATTTCTGTCAACAATGAATTTAAAAAGTCAAAAGAATTCTTACAGCCTTATGTCAGTACAGGGCATTTGGGATTGCCTCCTCTATTCTTGAGGCTTCTGGATGTTTCTCCATGCTGGAGCAGAATGTGAAACCTTGTGGACTGGTAATCCTTCAGCATGGACAGTCTTCAAAGAGCACTGACATTTCTCAAAATCTGAGACAGTGAAAAATTCACATGTGTCTTAAACAGGCAGCAGCTACGAATGCCTTTTGTTAAGCATTCTGTAGAAAATTTGACAAGAGATGGAGAGAAACCTGTTGCACTGCCAGAGAATGACTAAGGGTACCAAAAATTAGCATTTCCTCAGCTGCTCAGTAAGTTTGGACAAGTGCTAAAGTGTACACAGTCATGAAGAAGGAGGCAGGACATGTGTTCCTGCCAGACGCAGAAAATAGGAATTTGTACTTGACTGGGCTGTGTAGTCATGTTTTGACTGCACCATTTAGTACAGAAGGTAGCTTGTGACACTTCGTGCTGCTTCCAAAAACTTTCACTCTAATGCTGCATTTGTAAATAAAGAAGCTTGGTGGTCATTTCAGGCCCTGTGAGACCTGAAGCTTGGGAATTTAAAGCCAGTCCCTGGAATTCAGTTTGCATGTAAAGAGAGGATGTAAATCTCTTTCCTCACTCAAAAGAGCAAGTGGCTGAGCTCAGGTATATGGGAACAAGCAGCAGTTTCTCTACTTCATTTCTGTATCAAACGTTTGCATCAAATGAAATCATTGTAGTCAGGATATGCCTTGAGGAATCTTCTGTCTAATCTGCCACAAATTGTCAAGCTGCTGCATGCAGGGTGGTGTCATAGCATGGAACAGTGACTAAACCTCACCTGCCAGAAAAGAAAGTCAGTGGGGGAACCCTTTGTCATGGTAATAGCTCAGTAGTCACTGCTGATGGCAGAGCTGTCTCAGAGAGGGCCTTTCCAGCTGCTAAGGACTGCTGCAGTAACAAGCTTTAATAGCTCCTGAAGGCAGGTGATGTGGAACAGAAATCACCTTCCAAGACACCCTCACAGGTATTCTCACCTTCTTTAGTGTGGAGGGCTGCTCTGCACTGTACCATCCTGCTGGGCATTTGGTGTTACCCTGGCCATGTCACTATGCAAGGACATTTTTGAGGTGGGTTAGATGCATCAGGCACACACAGCCAAGTGATGTGGAGCAGACCACTTTGGGGGTGTTAAGTGCTACCTCTTGGGTAACACCAAATGTGATGCTCTTGGATTGTTCACTTTGCAGAAAAACATTTCAAATCTTTTTGTTTTCTTTATGCTAGAATTACAGTTGTTGCTGCAGGGACAAGCACTATCACATTTGACACTGCTTTGAAATGGGGAATAGAGTCAATATTCAAGGTGTTGTTGAACAGCTCTGTTTCTCAGACAACAGTGTGATACAGACATGACTGGATTACACTGTTGTTCCACCCCTGATGGACTCCCTAAGAGAACCCTGCAAATAATTTTATCTTGGACAAAATAAAGGGGCTGACTGTCGGACACCCAGCTTTGTCAGTGTTTTGGGAATTGCTCTTGTTCTGGGCATTGTTAGTGGTCTTTGGAGAGCAAGTAGATTTTCACTTGATTAAGGATCTCCACTGTAGATGAGTGCTAAATGCTAGCAGAATCAGCTGAAAGAATTAGGAGCTTGTCTTAGAAGTTAATAGTAATCTCACTGCAGAGGTGTGCTGCCCTCAGGGACTGGGCCCAGCATTAAAATGGGTGCATCAGTCCAGTTGCAAGTCCAGACAGAAGAGGCCATAGTCACAGGAGAGACAACAGGTATTTGGAAGAACAGCAGAATAGGTTGGATAGTACTGCAAGAGGGCACAAATGGGAAACATAAAGTGGATGTGATAAAGGAAGGAATCGTGCTAGGCTGAACCTTGAAGTCAGCCGGATAGCTGCTTGTGGTCTCAGTGCAGGCATGGGCTTCAATATCTGGATGAAAGGAGAAAGTGAGCAATTCAACCTGTCTTTGCCCTTCCATGCAGTGCACTGTCTCTTACCCTAATGTCACTCACACTCAGGGTTTCTAGCATTACTCCAGAGAGAATGGTAGAAGAGTGGTACATCCGGGATCATCATCTGTCTGCTCACTAGTGTTCAGAGAGCTTTTGGTTCAAAACATAATGTAAATGTGTAAATTTATTTAAGTTTTTATGGAGATGGTGTTAAGTAAGAGAGAGAAAGGAAGTTTGGTTTTAGATTCAAAGCTCTGAAGAATGTCAGTACCAAGAACAATCTAGTCCAATAAGTAGAAGTTCATAAATGGTTTTTCTGAAGCATCGACCCTTTCACAGGATAAGAATTACAGGTATTAGATACCTGTGTCAGCATGAGCAGGTATTCTCTGCTTTGGAGTGGATCTGGATGCCAAGTCTCTGTAACAAAACTTCCTCACAAAGGCTGCTAATTTGGTTAGATGTTATTTACAGCAAAATTAGGTTATGTAAGGAGATAGGCTGCTTAATCCAGTGGTCAGGAGGCTGCTAACCCAGGTAACATGAAAGCAGGTGTTTCAGTGCTTTCAGTACCACTGAGGGTTTTACCATGGTAAATTTAAAAGGTCCTTGTTTTTTTGGTTTGATTTCTGCCTCTAGCTGTGTTTTTATTCCATGTTACATAAGCGTATCTTGTTAATCTGTAAATAAAATGGGTGTGTAATAGAATGAAAAATGAGTTTACGGAAAACACATTTTAATGCAGGCCTAAATGATGTCCTTTAATGTCTATTTATAGCTGGGTAGCTAAAAATTTTAGGACTCCTTTCCTTTCATAACCAAAAGGCACCCTTCTCATTCTTTTTTATGCAAATTAGGCCTCCCACACCATTAAATCATTTTTATTGACTATTGAGCTTGCAAAGAAATGGACTGAACTTTAATATGCTACATTACCATACCATAAAATACAATTTGTAGTTCTTATTTAGATTCCGTGTTGCTGCACTTCCTCTAAATAATTGTTATTACTGAAGAAGATTTACAGGCACCATTGAAAGAATAAGTACTCTCTATTTTGCATGCATTGAAACACTGGCCGTGCATGATTTCACATCTAAACCCACTTGCTCCCAGTTCTGCTCTGAAATGAAACAAGTCACATGAATACTCTTAGTTGCTAATACAGCTTTTAGTATTGCAGTATCCAGAACTTGTATTGACTTCAAACAGTGCCAGGATTTCATCCCTTTTTTTGTGCTGCTAAGTTTGTGCAAACTTTGGGGATGGGGGGTTTGTCTTCAGCCTGTGAATCGTCACAGCCTCATTAATGCCACATGTATGGCATCAGCTGCTGTGCAGCACTTGGCAGGAAAATTCTCTGATCCTTGCAAGTGCAAGGAAAAGACTGTCCTCCCACAAATTTTTGCATAAGGCTGTGCACATATTCAGCTTGACAAGGTACACGGCCTTGCTTTCAGTTATTATAGATAGCTGCAGCCTCTTGGAGCCAAGGGAAGGGATGCATGCAGAGATTTTATGATTAACCAGAAAGAAATGTGTATGAGTCATTCTGAAAGAGTATAACTCTTCTGAAGGAACTAATATTTTGCTCATGTTGACAGCCTTGGAGAATGACATTTATCACAACCTAGGGATGGCAGAGAAATATTTGAGCATTTTCTCGACAGTGTCTCACCCTTCTTCTGGGAGGGTCACCTCAAAATTGGAAGGGTGTTAAGCCAGGCTGTCATTTCACTACAGAATCATTTTTAGTGTGCCAGTAGAAATGCCATTTGTGATCCCAGTCTCATGTGAGATAGGCCAAGGTGGAGGCTTGCCATGGTCAGGCAGGAGACTGCCTTTGAGTTGTTCCCTGCTCACCTCCGGCAAGCTCCACGTCACCGTGCCAAGTCCCCACAGTCAGCTGGGGCTCCCAGTGTTCTGAAATTGCAGAGTTTCAAAGCTATTCAAGAGGAATTTTCACTCTAATTTCCCCCTTCACAGAGACTTTCTGAGAATATTCACAGCCTTAAAAAGTCAGGACATTTAAGGTTGTGTCTAATTTCAGAATAGTTTTTCTAAATTTGGAGCCTGAATTAGTAATTTTGAATTGGACTCTTGAGCTGTCAATACTTACTGAATGACATCAGTTTAAAAAAAAAAATACGGACACTGAGTTTTTGCAGTGAGAACATGTAGAACACAGGTTATGGATCAAAAAGCAATACCTGCCATATGAAGAAAGAGAATTATTTTATCTACATACATCCTTAGACATATATATATATGTAAATATGTTAAAAAAGAGTTTCCCTTTTCAATTACATGTGACAGTGAATATCACTTTTGACCTTTTGAAAGAATTTAGTATCTAATAAACCTAGAATAGACTATTTCAGTTGGAAGGGACCTACAAAAATAATCCAGTCCAACACCACAATCATCTAGTCCAAATCCTGAGAAATGTTAAAGTTCAACCATGAGATATGTTATGAAATTTATCATGAGAAATTATTTTATTAACAAGTTGACATTCAAACACATAAGTATGCCTGTTATTTATTTTGTTCTAAGAAAACTACTGAGAGAGTAGCTGACAGTTCAAGAAGTAAATGAGTAGTCTCTTCCAAGAGCTTTATTTTGTTTTTCTGTAATGTATGAGGATGTAAATACACAATATAAATAAGTCTATATTATAAAAGCCTTTTGACTTTAACAGTCTCTGAAAAATTAGGAGACAGTTGTCTCATAAACTTGCCAAATAAGCAAAGAAAAACACTTTTAACCATATTTTAAAATGGGAAAATACTCTCCTAAATAAGTTATCAAGTGTCCAGCTCAGACATGTCCTATTACTCTGACATTTTTTAAGTTCTCAGCAGACAGTGATGGCTTATTCTGTTCTTCTTTCTGCCCCAGATTATTTGGAAATACGTGTAGCTACCAGCTCTGCTTCCTTAGGGCCCAGTTCTGTACTGTTTACTTTCCCAGTGGAGGAATCCTTAAGGACTCTGCCTGGACACCTCTCAAAGGTGTCCCTGAGCATCTGTATAGATCCTTTAGCATTAGGAAAAGGTACATTCAGTGAATCTACTCATGACAGTAAGGACTACCCTTAGTACTGAGCATTGTGCAGGATCATGGCCTCATGTTTTAATATGCTTAAGGCAGATAATTAATATAAAGAAAGGTCTCTGCTTCACTTCATCTAATGGTAGGGTGTTTTTTGCTTTATTTTTACGGCTTGGTGTTTTGTTTTTCCTTCAGCTGAACTCTTCCTGGAACAGCAGCATCTCAAAGAAGCAGGCTTTTGTACCCAGGAGGCAGCAAGTCTTTTCCCCACATCTCATGCTGTACTGTACATGCGTGGGAGGCTTGCAGAGATGAAAGGCAATTTGGAGGAGGCAAAGCAATTGTATGATGAAGCGCTCACAGTGAATCCAGCTGGAGTGGAAATTATGCACAGCCTGGTGAGTTTGCAGGGGCTCAGCTCCATTATAGTATTTATGTTCCTGATTAACTGTAATAAGAGGGGAGAGGGCTCATGCTTGCTCTGGATGCCATTGTCTTCCTAATCCTGAGAGCAAGTGACTGTTCCAAGAATAAATTGGGTAGTTTGAACCTCTGTTTTAAGACTGGATTGAATGTTTTTAACTAATTAGGACTTGTGTCAAAAGTAAATATTTTAATTGACAAAGGCTGATAGTTTTGGAAGTCAGTTCACTGCTTCTTCTTTGCTGCTTTTCCTACTCACTGTTAAGCATTTTAAATAAGCAGTACACTGATGTTTAAAAGATCTGAACTAAATAACTAAAGATAGATATCTGTGGGGTTTGTAAAACTTGGGCTGGTTTCTTGCGTCTACTCAAATCAAGATAGACTACGAGTTTACAATAAAATGAATCTGTTACTGTCATAAGTTCCAGCCTTATGTAGGGGCAGTGACTCCATGTTTGTGGGGGTTTTTTTGGTAACACTCCTACCCAGCAAGTATTCTTTTTCTGTGGCACCAAGCCCAAAACAAACTGTTTTTCCAGACACTGGGCCTAGAGCTTAATAACAATAATAATTATACAGGGAGCTTTGGGGAAGAGCAAAACCCACTTCTCTTGTGAAATCAGAACAGTTAATCATATTTCATCAATGGCGTGTCTTGTTAAGAGTAGCCCATACCAGATCTCTCTGGGATTTTAGAAGATTGTCTTGACTAATTTAATTTTTACACAAATTCTGTATGCACGTGACTGCTTGGTGTCTTTGCTACCACATTTGTATTTCCTGGCATAACTTTGGTCCCGATGAGGTTTGCTGGCAACTCCAGAACTGGAGGGTCATCAGTGTACAAGAGATGAAATGTTAAGTGAACTTATAGTTGAGAGAAAAGAGTAGAATATGCAGGCAAAGGGCAAGATGTTTGATAATAATAAATGTTCTGTTCAAAAATAGCAAATGAATAGCTGGTGCATGTCAGGAGAACGTTACAAGACTGCTGTACCTGTCAGGCTTATATGGGGCAATAATATTACTTTGTTGTTGTAATACAGCCTTTAAAAATTCACTCAGTAAAAACCTAGCTAGATGGAATGATACTCTTTGCTCTGTCATAATTTCAGAGAAGTTGCTGATAGCAGAGAAACCATCAAATTAGATGCCAACATCTAATTTGATACTAATAGCTCTCATTTTTGTCTTATTTTATGGACATAACCACATTCTGTATCTTCACATTTCAGTTGCTTGCAATTTTCTGAAACAACAGGACCTTGTAATAAAAATTTCCAAGGTGCACATCTTGGACATTCTGGCCCAGTTTACTTCAGACATGGCTTAGCTGTTTTCTGAAAAGCAGGCTAAAAAAGAGACCTCAAAAGCTTCTGTGATATCTTCTTTACTGTGCCTCCGTGTCTCCAGAATGTGTAACATATGAATGTGCTTTTTACCATCCCTGAGAAAATATTTCTTAGGTTATCCAAGTTGTAACCTTTAAAAAACAGGTATGGGCTTAGTAGATAAGTATTTCTGAAAGCTTTAAGGAGTCTGTGAATGCTTATTCCCTGCAAACTCCAGTAATTTTCAAGAAGGGCAAGAGGAGTGACCCTTGTAACAACAGGCCTGTCAGTCTCATTTCTAATCTCTAATTATAGAGATTATTCTGGGAGGTATTGAAAACACCTGAAAGAGAGTGCAGTTGTTGGTCACAGCCAGCATGGGTTCTTGAGGGCACCTGCCCCAGGGCCACCCTGGGTGAGCCTACAACGTGGGGCACGAGAGGCTGGAAAGCTGCTTCACAGAAAGGGACCTGTGGGTCCTGGTCAGTGACAGGCTGAATGTGAATCAGCAGTGCCCTGGCAGCCAGGAGGGCCACCCGTGTTCTGGGGACATCAGGCACAGCATCAGCAGCCAGGCAAGGGAGGGGATTGTCCCTCTCTGCTCTGCACTGGGGCAGCCTCACCTCCAGTGCTGGGGACAGTTCTGGGTGACACCGTGTAAGAAAGGATACCAAACATTAGAGAGTGTCCAAAGGAGGACAAACAAGATGGTGAAGGGCCTTGAAGGCAAGCCATGTGAGGAGCAGCTGAGGTCACTTGGGCTGTTCAGTCTGGAGAAGAGGAGACTGAGGGACATCAGAGGAGATATCATTGCAATCTGCAGCTTCCTTGGGAGGGAAGAGGAGGGGCTGGCACGGATCTCCTCTCTGTGGTGGCCAGTGACAGGACCCGATGGAATGGCCTGAAGTTGTGTCAGGGAGGGTCAGGTGGGATATTAGGAAGAGATTCTTTACCTGGAGGGGGGTTTGGCACTGGAATGGGCATCCCAGAGAAGTGGTCACAGCACCAAGCCTGCCAGAGCTCTGGAAGCAATTGGACAATGCTCTCAGGCACGTGGTGTGACTCCTGGGGTTGACTAGTGTGAGACTAAGAGATGGTCTCAGTGATCCTTGTGGGTCCCTTCCAATTCAGAGCAGTCTGTGATGATATTTTAGTCAAGGGATGGATGTAAAATTTAGAAGAGTTGAAAAAGACAGTGAGATGGAAAATTTGGAGGCAGAGACTCAGTCTGTAAGCAAGTAGGGAAGAGGAAGAAAACTGAAAAAGTCAGAGAAATAAGGATAGATAGAAAATAGGGTAAGATAGATAAGAGTACTTCCTTTCCGTGTCCTTCAGTCTCCTTAAGATTCTGAATCTTCCCATCCTGGTGCCAGCAAATACCAGTGAAAATCACTTGCTTAAGTATGTACCTCACCTCCTTTAACTTGGCCTGCTGGCAGCCTGTGGTTCACACCTGTTAGCTAAGATAGCAAAGGTCTGGTCTATCCCTGCTGATATCAATCATGGCAGTAGTTATATGGTGCCACATGATGGCATTCCTTTGTGTGCTTTTCCAAAAGCTAGGAAATTGCACATAACAAGTTAGAAGCATCTGATGAGCACTATAGAAAAGTCTGTAAAGAAATTAATCATTCTGCCTTCAGAATAGAGCTGGAATAGTGTGCAGTAAACAAGGCTTTTAGGGCTATGCATCAAATTAAAAGGGTGAAAATAAAATACTGAATGGCTGCTAGCTAAGTGATTTTGTCCTGTGTTCTGAATGAGACACTGTCCCCATGGAGAACTTAAGACTGGGTTTATGCAATCGAGGGTGTAATGTAACAAGTGGTAAATTCTGAATCTCCTCAAGGCCATCAGAAGAAAACCGAATGTCTTTCTGAAATGTATGTATTAGCCAAGTACTAGCTGTACTTTTATTAAAAATGCAAGTTCTTGAGCACAGAATGTTCAGTCCCCTACCAGAGAGAAATATATGTCTTGGATTATGCAAGAGGGCAAATTAGATTATGGGCTAGTTCTATGGGGTTTGAAATTATGCATGTTACATACACAGGCAGATGGAATTAAATTCACAGATGTTTCAATGCTGGTCCCCCCAGTTTGAATACATTGTTTTCCCACTCTAGTAGTACTGTTGTGGATATGTAATAATTTAGAGAAAGAGGCTCTGGTTGTGAGAATTACTGTTTGACATGGTACAATTGCCATCAAACTGACCTAGTCCACTTAAAGGGACAACTCTGCTGTAGACAGTGCTGAGCCTCCCTGGTGGATCATCATCAATTAGCAAAGTAGTCATGTCTCTTCCCCTGGGCTCTCAGAACTGGGTTGTCAAAGCTATATTTGGAAAATTCCAACCTGGAGAATGTTGCTGGCTTTAAATGAAGGGCACAGAGCTAGCAATGAATGAGTCCATTGGGTGTCAGTAACTTCACCTTTACACGGGGTAGAGTCACCACCAAAATACACACAAGCTGTTTCTCTGAAAATGGCTGTATTTTGCTGTGACTGTGGGTGTTTACAACGGCTGTCACATCAGCATGCTTTCTATATAAAGGACTGCAGCACCAGGCACATCCCAGGGGATGGGTGCCATGCCCTGCTTCATCCCAGAGGCCTTTGGCACTTGGTGTCCAATGCTGAGGTTAGGAAACCCCAGGCAATTCAAAAACACCACAGTTGTGCTGCTTCATGAAACACTTGCAGTTTCTGAGTGATGTCACAGGATCCTTAAGCCTGTATCAGGAATCCACCATTGGCCTTTACGAAGTACTACTGGCTTGTACCTATTCTAAGGAAGTATATTTGCTGAGGAATTTTCTTTTCATTTGAGAAAGGCACACAGAATCAGTTTTTGGGGCTATTTGAAGCATAGTGCCAGTGAGGTGAGCAACTGCTCCTTTGGTTAGATTGCTGTTTGCTGCCAGAAACAATTAGCTTGGCTTGGCTCCTAAAAATTGTTCATCCTGCGAGACCATAGTTTCTTGAATAAATACAGCTTGCTAGGGTTCTTTTTCCACATTTCTCCTGGTTCTGTCTCACATACTTCTGACATCCCTTCCTTTACTAGAACAACTCTGTTTCTTTCTTCTTCCCTTTCCCAGGCTCCTTCTGGGGCCTGCTTGCAAGGGTCATAGAGCACTTCTCCCTCCTGGGGGCTGATGGAGTTTCTACTGAGCAGGTATCTTTGCTGGTCTAGAAAAAAGGGCTTAGTCCATATCTCCTTCTCTTACACTGTGACCTCTGACAGCTCATTTCTACAATCAAATAACTATGGCTTACTTCTTTCAGTATGTACCAAATTTGTTATATAACATCATGCAATACACAGCTTTGAGATGGTGATAACAAAACTGACATGTGCCCAACCAAGTCAGAAAATATAACATAAGCTGGGGCAGATGACACCTTGTAAAGCAATATACAAATCCACCTACCTGTATGTAACTAGGGAAAGACACTGAAATTTGTTAGTTCCTAGCAGCAGTGCATTCAGTACCATTCTCACTTTTGATTCAGAGGAGGAGAAAATCAATGCCAGCATGTTGGATTTGAGTCCTAAAGCTCTATCTTGCAAGTTAAACTAAAAACGTATGGAGATATTTGGAAGACTTGTGCCCAGCATGCATCTCACATAGCACTTTGTCAAGTCACAGCAATTCTCAACACGTTTGAGTTCAGGGAAGAAGAGAAAGAATCATCTGTTTAAAAGGGAAGGAAATGGGCACCCTCATCTCCATCAGAGTGCCAGATTTAATGAAAACAATAAAGAACACCATCTAAACAAAGCAAAAAAACTGCTTGACTCATACTTGGATATTACTGAATGCAGTGGAAAACCGTAATGATTCCTTACTTTCTTGAAGGTTGGGGCCAGGGAAATTAGGTTGATATCAGAATGCCAGGTAGCTGTCTGCACTACCTCATCCCTATCCTTGGCAGCAAAACAAAGTGAACAATATATTGGGTTTTGTTCATAATGTGTCCCTGTTCACAGTGTGTTTTGTTGTGACCGCATAAATGAGTGGGAAACATGATCTTGTGAACACATACTGGATTTGCTCCATAACGAAATCAAAGAGAATCCACAGCTAACAGAGGCAGTGCTAATCCTGAGAATTGTTCTTTGGCTGTCATCTGCACCGCAAAACATAAAATTGTCAGCCATGGAGGAAGGGTTCACAGTCACAGAGCATTCTCCAACTGAAGCTGGAAAAACAAACTTCCCACTCACCTGGGTTTAAGTCACCTAAGCTGGGCCAACAGATTGCCTGTAGGCTGTTTGGTGACCATCGTTTTCCAAGATTAGTGTAGATTGTGGCCTTTCCACAGGAAGGCCTTGTTATTGTTTGGGAGAATTTCTTTGTGGTAAATGCAGTTGGGGAGGTATCACCCTCATACCAGAATCATGGAATGGTTGAGGTTGGAAGGGATCTTGGGAGATCTTGTAGACCAACTCCCTGCTTAGCAGGTTCAGCTAGAGCAGGGTACCAGGACTGTGTCCAGCTGGGGTTTGACTGTCTCCAAAGAGGGAGCAATCTCTGTGTGATCTCTTCCAGTATTTGATCACCCTTACAGTAAACAAAGCTTTTACTAGTGTTTAAATGGAATTTCTTGTGTTTCAGTTTGTGCCCATCCAGTCACTGGATATCCTGGAGAAGTTCTAAGAGGTTCCACTTCTTTACACCATCAGATATTTAACTGATAAGGTCTCCCCCCTCTTCTGCAAGGCTGAACAGTCCCAGCTCTAAGCTTCTCCTAGTATGACAGATGCTCCAGTCCCATGATGATCTCGATTCCCCTTTGCCTGGACTCTTTCCAGTATGTCCATGCCTTCCTTGTACTGGGGAGCCCAGAACTGGACACAGTACTCCATGTGTGGCCTCACCAGTGCTGAGTAGAGGGGCAGGATGAGCTCCCTCGACCTTTTGGCAACACTCTGCTAGTGCAGCCCACGTTACTGTGAGCTGCCTCTGCTGCAAGGGCACATTGCTGGCCCATGGCCAGCTGTTTGTTCACCAGCTCCTGTTCTGCAAAGCTGCGTTTCATCCAGCCATCCCCCCTCACAGTGCATCTGGAGCTATTACCAGGATTTTTTTCTGCAAGTAGATACTAAACGTAACATTGGCCTGACTGTTTCAGGTTCAGCTACTCCTTCAAACCACCAGCAGCGAAGAAGTGTCCAGGATAGCATGAGGCCAGCACGGGCAATACTTCTAAGTTACTGGTACTTCCAAGGTTAGGACTTAGCTCAGGGGCATCCCAAAGTAGAGGTAGATTCTACTTGCCTAGTGATTCCCAGAGGATTTCTCCTTCATGAGCTTGTCTTGAGCCTGTGTTAGAGCTTTCATCATCCGCAATACCCTTCGGCAAGGAGACCCACAGGTGTTCTTTCTGCTGTTCAAAGAACTGCCAAATTCTCTATGTTCTTGATGCAGCTCTTCTTAGCCACACTGATGCACCTTATTCTCACTTTGGAAGACTTAACTTACTACTGGTTCTTATTCATCCCCTTCCCATTACTGATTTTATAGGTATCTGTCACTGAATCAGTTCTGTTCCTTTCATTATTGCTGTTACCTCTCTGAACTTCTTACAGTTCTTTTTAAGATGAGCAGGCTAGAGCAAATAATGCACTTACAGAAGAACAGCTTTGCTTCAAAGGCAGTGTTGTAGATTCAGTGTTTTAAAAAACCCTCTCCAGCCCTTGGTCCTTTACTCACATAATTGTATCTATATACATGTTCACAGAAATGCAGTGTTCTATTTCAAGTGTTTCGTATTGTCCTGATTTTTTTTATCAAAGCTCTGTTTCCATCTCCTCATGCCTGTAGGGGCTGGATTTTATTTTCTGAATGGTCAGCATCTCTGATAAATGTGTAGTTATATGTAATAGCAGTTAGCAGTGTAACACCTGTCTCAGGTCCTTACCAGTGTCCCAGTCTGTGAGTAAAACACAGCCAGAAAGAGTGCAGTCCTAGTCTTTGAGATATATATATATATATATATATATATATATATATATATATATATATATGTACACGCTTCATTTTGCTTGCCAGAGACATCCTTTAAGCTGGCAGAACACAAATCTCGCTCTGCTGCTAATGCTAGAAGCTGAAGAGCTTGATTGAGAACAGATTTTTTTATAGATTGTTCCTTTTGCCTGAGATAAGTGCACTGCTCTTGATTAGATTTGAGCGTTTAAAAACTATATGATTTTAAACTTTATTTAAATCTTACGCTCTTAATTGTTCAGTGAGGTGCAAGAGCTGAATAAAAAGAAAAAGACTTTGCAAAGTCTTGGACTGTTTTATTTGGCCTTCATTGTGTACTTAGGATGCAATTTCATGTTCTTTTTAGTTGAAGAGTCAACCTATTGTCTCCAGACTCGCATTTGGTAGCGTCAGGGTAATTTGAAGACTACAGTTTCTACTGATTAGTACATGGAAATGAATTATTTCTGTTCATTTATTTCATTTTACCTCACAGTATGGTGCATGCATCCTTGTTTTCAAAGGCATCCATTCACATAATAAAACATGGCTTGATTGCTTAATATTTTCAAGGATGACATGCTTTACTTCCTTGGGGATTTGTTTCATGCTGCCAAGCATTAATGGTATAAATCACAGGGCGGATTCTCTGCATGGATAAATTATCATGGCTGCATCATACCAAGGCCTGTATGTCTTGTAAGGTAGCTAGGATGCTAATTAAAACCATTTTTACCTTGAAAACTGAAATTAGAATGCTTTCTGTGCTTAAATGTGAGAACAAAAGAGCATAGTTTTCACATTAATAGAGTTATTTGTCTTCTAAGGAGCTGCTTTATGTCTGTAGTTTACCCAATTTGTTGGCCGTTTTGTAGATACGTATGCTGTGCTCTGTTTCCATTTTCTAGTGACATTTCTTGCTCAGTTTTTATATTTGTGTACAGAGAATTTGAACATCACAATTGAAATGCATCCCCCAGTTGTTAGAACAACTGTGCATTTTTCCTAAGTGTAATTAGGTGGATAATTGTATTTAGAGAGACACAGCAAGTGACCTGGTTTTGTCTGTTCTGGAGAGACTTCTTCCTGGCTGCATGAGATGCTTCTCCCCTTGAACCTATTTAGGCAAAGGTAGTAAGCAGAGTTAAGGACTGGGCAATTTGGAGGAATTCTTTTGTGATACTGAGAAATAGTTTTCATTATCACAGCTACAACTTAAGGGGAATCTCTGAGAAACTGCTTTCATAAGAACTTGAATTTCAGTAGGTAATGTCTGCAAAATAAATTTTTAACTATTCTTTAACATTACAAAACCAGTGAAGATTTACTAGTAATACTTTCTAAGGGTTTGGGGTTTTTCTCCTTAATACACATATTGTTTGTGTTCATTATTTTAAATATTTTTGTATGATATCAGATGTAAAACGTAAAACAGAATGTAAAACATGCTTTAAGAGAGGGTTATTTTAAGGTTTGAAGGTAGGTATTGACTGGAGTTTTTAATTACATTCTGTCTGTGTGATCCTAGGTTGGTGTGGCTTACGAGTTACAGTAAAACTGCATAGAAACAGAAATATACAACCCAATATTGCATATGAAAGTGCTTCAGATACTCCCTATAGGATTTCCTCAGACCTGAGAAGCCCTGAGCCAGCTGCTCGGGCTGTTTGGGGGTGCTGCTGCAGAGGGGATCTCTTGGTGTCACAGAAAGAGACACA
Organism: Petroica traversi; assembly: GCA_025920805.1. Taxonomy (NCBI): domain Eukaryota; kingdom Metazoa; phylum Chordata; class Aves; order Passeriformes; family Petroicidae; genus Petroica; species Petroica traversi. Next base: position 17,427,786 of record JAHLSL010000010.1, read on the forward strand.
CAGAGCACCCAAAGCAGGTGTATGAGAGCAAAGGAGCTCCAAGGTTTCCCTTCCCAAACTAAGCACGGCTTCCTGGTATTTATCAAAGCGCTTCAGGCTGGGGCTTTGCTACTGTTGTGCAACAGGGTGTGCCTTTCTCTTCCAGAGAGCAAAGAGCTGCAACTCAGTCATTTTCCATTGAAGGCAATTCAGTGGAGAGGCTGGATAGGAGGTGGAGCCCTGGCTCTCGCCATCGCTGGCACGGCCAGCCCTGCTGCACTTTCAGCTCTGATTATGTGTCACACTTTACTCTAAACCTCTGTAAAACAGGGATGAAGCTACTAATCTACTTCATCTGGGGTTTGTGGAGCTTAATTAATATCTGCACATGCTTTCAGATGACAGACACGCTGTAAGCGCAAAATCTTATTTATTCTAATTATATGTCTAGATGGCTTTATCCATGTGGGATTTTGGGCCACAAATTATTTTGGACAAAGTACTGCAACTGTTCAGCACAAATGATGTGCTTTACAGCTTTGAGTACCCTGATGTCCCTAAATGTAAAGTAGTGGCGAAAACATTATTGCAGTGGGAGTGGGATTTAGGAAGCAGATCTGCAAACTGTTTCTTCCTCTAGCAAGGATTTGTTTTCATTAGAGGAATCTGCTGTGCCTGTGTGTTGTGTCTTGCCCTCAACTGTATCGATAAATTGTTACAGCGGTGCTGTGAAGGACAGAGTAAAACAGAAACAAATGTGACTCTGAAGACTTTCTAGCACAGCCCTCTCCTCTTCCCGGGGAAAAGATATGACAACGCCTGCAAAAAAGAGCTTTTTACAGGGGGGAGGGAGGGTGCTTCCTTTCTCTGGCAGTGAATGTATCCTCCTGTCTGCAAATTCAGTGCAAGCAGAACATCCTTGTACCAGTACAGTTCTGCAGTTTTTCCCAGGTGAGAAGGGGTTTGGATTTTTAAGGGAGAGATGACAGACCTAAAGGTAGAAGCAGCACTAGAGCAACAGTCATTACAAGCAAATCCAAAAATGGAGCAACCTTGAATGAAGAGCCTTTTTTTTTCTCTTTTCCTTCCTTAAGTAAGTAGTAGTGACAGTCAACAGGAGATGTGAGCCACCCAAAGGAAGACCAGTGACGTCCTCGGCGCTGCAGCTTCGAGAGCTACAGGCACTGGGGCTCTCTTAGGTCTGCCTAATATGGAGTGCACAAGGAAACACTGCAAGGGTGAATTTGCTAAGTCCTAATATCCAGCAGGATATTTTTGGACTGCTCTGATAGTACAAAACATTTAAACATTTCGGCCACCCCATGTTTTCCCTCAATGTGGGTAAGTCCCTATATGCCGTGAACAATTTTTCTCACTGCTTTTTTTTTTCTGTTCAATGCACTACATTTCTCCAGTACAGTGCCTGGAGAACAGGCAGATGGTGATATATAGGTGCATAAGAGAGAAGAGGAGGGGAAAGAATCGGAAGGAACATAGAAGAGACAGAAAAAGGCATAGACTGCTGCTTACTTTAAAAATACCAAGATAAAGCATTGACTATTCAGAGACGGTTAAAATCACTTATTTCTTCTTCCATTAGCTGTTCCATAGGATGTTTCTTCCTTTTTCATCTCTCTCTACCTTGTAGATTCCTGCAGGACGTGAACTCAACCTTGATTTGTCCCGGACGGCTTTTTCAATGCTATTTATTTGCTTTTTTATTCAAGAAAGGTAAAATTCACTAAGAATCTTCAATGCACTTAGGTCAGAAGCTTGTTCCAGTGGTCTGTTCCAACAGAACAGACGATCCAGGACCAAGAAATTGGGAGGAAGTCCTCAGCCCTTTGGAAACCTCAGTTCCTGAGGCAGGAACTTACTGTACATTTCCTGTTTGTTCTTTACAGCATCTTTGCATTTTTTACGTGCTGAAAACATTCCTCTTGCTCCTTTCCTCTTGTCCTTCCTCATGCTTCTATAAAGCTTTAGTGTATCAATGAGTTGCTGTTTAATATTGCTGATGTGACTTTTGCCTGTGTTTTTGCCAAAGTGGTCGAGAGAATGGCTGGAAAAAGATGGAGTGCAGGGAGGAAGCCTCAGGGAAATGCAGGACCTGTGATCATCAGGGATGGGCAAGAGAGGGCTTGACTTGTCATGGTAGTAAAACAAAGGCTGGGCAGGGGTACATCTACTCCCTGCGGATATATGTGGGAATAAAGAGGGAATGCTGTGGGGAGAGGAAAGCTGCATCAGCTAGAGGAGGCAGCTTTGTCTGCTCTAAGTTGCTGCTGCAGATTGAAGAGGGTTCCCAGCCACCACTGCAGGGAGGTTCTGAAGCCTTCTAGGTCATGGTGTGGGAAGAACAATCTCTCCCCTGTGATACTGCAGCTTGATCAAATTATGAGAGAGAGACTGGATCATCCCAAAAGTAGGACTTTACTAAACCCAAATTAGTGGCTGCTTCGCCCAAACCATCAGTGACTGAATTAATAATGTAGCTTACCTGTGACCTGAAATGCACAATATCCAGCTAGAAGTGTTTTGCAGGCCTACCTGCTGTTCTGCCTTCCTGTTTTAATTTTCTGCTGAAGATCTTCTATTCCCAGAAGCATTTTGGTGCTTATTATTTTTTAAATTAGAGGTGGAGTTTGCATGTTAGCAGGGCTTCCCTGGGATGTAGCCCTGACTTTCATTTTTTATATATATTTTTAATGAGTTGTCAAGTGTTTAGTGTGTTGTGAAGTGGAATGATGGATGTAGCTGGACTCAGGAGAGTTGCATGGAAATTCTCTTAAACAGCATTGTGGCAGCTCAGCTCTATTGACAATAACATCAAGTCGGGTTTAATAGTGTAGTTCTTTATTGAATGAATCCACCCTGTTGGAAACAGTATGACCTTGCTGTGTGTGCTCAAGACAAAAAAAAAAAATCAATGTTAATCCCTTGGGAGGAAAAATTCAAGATGAATGAAACAGTTGAGTGAGTCTAATGAGAATGAGATGGCAAGAATGTTAATTTGGAAAGAGATACTTTTATGAGCTGTCTGAAGGTATAGCGTGGTAGTTTCCATGTATCACCAAATGCCCTGTATTCTTAGATGTGTGGCTGCCAGATGTAATTTAATGGATTTGCACCTCTTCTCTGTGGCTTCCTGACAGAAGAACAGGGGATTTTCACACTAATCACCCTTCAGAGGGGAGATTTATGACCAGTTAGGTGATCCTTTCTTCCGTCTGGAAGGGCATGGACTGGAGACAGTCATTGGGCACAGGATACCAACTGGGAGCTTCCTAATGAGGAACAGGCTGGAGCATCTCTGTCTTTTGGTTACTCTCTGGAGTCTTGCAGTTCACTGGCATTGTCAAATATAATGTTTGCCTAAGTCAGTCCTCATTATGTGTATTTTTGGAAGTTGTAAAGGTAATGCTTCACTTAATAGCCATTGGCTGTGTAAGGAATAAACAAAACAGTGGACTTTTTTGCTTCTGAGACTCCTCTTTGCTTCTGAGACCCCTCTTTGCTTCTGAGACTCTAAGTGGCCCTTTTTGATTTATGTGGGGAAAATTCACATTGCCTAGTTCTCAGCCTTTGGCTTAGATAGATGAATTGGTCACTCTTTCTACCTCTTGTCCAGAGAGAGGGGTTCTCCAGCATTGGTGCCCCTTTTGTTAGGCTGCTGCTCTGCATTGCCTTGTGGAAATCTCCCTCTGTTCTTCCCCTGAAGGGACAGAGAGACTGTGCAATTAAAGCGGGTGCCTATGCTTGTGTAGATCACATACCTCTTTAAATTATATCACATGAGGCAGTTGAGCATCTCCTAGTGCATGGCCTAAGGCAGAAAATGAGCTAAAATACATTGACTTGTTTCAGAGAAATTACTGCTTTGATGTTTTCATAATTAGCCCAGTTTTCCCTTTGCTTGTGTTCACCTGTTCAGCATTCATTTGAGTAAAAAGGGCAGACTCATATAAACATCAGTTTTCAGTTGCATTGCTTACCAGGCTGTACTTGCTTTCCGAGATTGTCACCAGCATAAGAGACTGCAAATCAAAATCAACTGGAGCACAAATGGCAGCGTCTCAGTACTGCCAAGCTGTACAGTGGAGATTATTTGTTTATGCTTTTATTTGGCAGCATTGACTAAACAAAGATAAGAATGTAAATGCTGTAGCAGAGCTTCCCATATGGGATTACAGGGGTGATAGGAGCTAGCACTTAGCATTACAATAACAGATACCAGTGTGGAGAGAGAGACATCACTGCCCTGTTGCTCCTCTTTCATCCTAAGAGCAGAACAACAAAAGAGGCGGGTCTGGAGCTCTGTGTGGGGTTTGCTGCTTTTTGCAGGAACTTTAATCTTTTAGGGTTTCTTGCATTAGGTTTGCACTGTGTGAGCTTTGCTCTGATCCCTCAAAATCTAAACTGGTTAATGTGGCTCTCAAGGAGGGCCTTGTTTTTTGAGCCTTGGTAAGATTTACAATGAACCAGGCAAGCTCCACAAAAACTCTGAACTGCATGGAGAGCAGACCCCCAACTCAGCTAATTTTGAATGTCAGTGTGCATGGTACAAGGCTAATTGAGATACACAGAAACTGCCATGTGCCTTTTTTAATTGCATTTAGACAAGATGTACAGTATTTGAGTCAGCTCGGCAGTGCTCCAGCTGATGAAAGTGTTGCTGATACCGGACACTAGTGATGATATATTAAGTGCTCTTAATATCTTAGCACACATGTCATGAGGCACATTAGAATCACAGAAGAATTCAGGTGAGAAAGGACCTTTCCTCTGGAGGTCATCGGGTCCCACCTCCTGCTCACAGTGGGGTCAGCTTCAAATATCTGTGTTTGATATAGGTAGCTCAGGGCTGTGTCCAGCTGAGCTTTGAGTATTTCCATTGATGGCTATTCCACCACCTGTCTGGGCACAAGTTCTGGTGCTGCATATTCCCTGTGAAGAATTTTTTCCTAATAGCTACTCAAACAGAATTTTCCTTGCTGTACCTTAATCTGTTGCAACTGAGCACCTCTCAGAAGAGTTTGGTCCTATCTTTCCTTCAGTCACCCACTAGATAGCTGAAGATGGCATTTGAATTCATCTCCTTAGCTTGCAGAGGGAAAGGATGAATAAATATTCCTCTCAGAAGCCCTTCCCCAATCCTTCTCCAGTTTGTCAACATCTTTTTGTCACTGAGGAACCAAAACAGGTCAGAGCACACAGATTTGAACCAAACAGGAAGAAATATTTAATTTCAGTCTGCTGTGATGCACAATGTAATGCAGCACAGTAAGCCATTAGCCTTGGGCACTGCATGGGTGCCCTGCTGGCTCCAGCTCACTCCTTGTCCACCAGCATCCCCAAGTCCTTTTCTGCAGAGCTACTTCTCCCCAGCTGGTGTCCAGCCTGTACAATTGCATGAGGCTGTATGTCACCATTCAGCAAATGCAGTTCCTCCTAAAGCTGCAGGGAGGCTGGGGCACAGAAATGACAAGCAAGACATGTGTTGTTAAGGGCCAGAGACGAATCACACATAATGACCACTTACAGCAAGTAAAACCTTTACACTCAATAAGTAGAAAATAAGGTTTGTTCGATGCTTAAATAGGATATAGAGCTGCCATCTCTGAGTTATGCTGAGATTTTGGTATCAAAACTGAATTTTTCAGTAACTAACAGTGCCCTTCCTACCGAAAACCACACAGTGCTTGTGTTTAGAGGTTTTTTTTCACAAGTTAGGCTTTTTGGGAATTCACTAGTCACTGGAAAGCTGTTAGAAGAAGACACCTTTGGTACCTTTGGTAGAAGGCTCCCTGATGAGATTTTATGCTTTTGTTGTTTGTTCATAGACAGATGAGCTTTTAGAATGGTTCTGTCATCCTCTGCTGCGTACAGCAGGGCCATAACTTGTGTTATTGTATGTGTCTCTGAGTACACACACATATTTGTGGACATCAGAGCTGCATGAAGCATAGTGTCAGCTGGTTTTAGCGGGCTCAGATTTGGTTATGAAACCCTAGATGAAAGGAGCATCTCCTGCATTGACTGAGAAAACTTGACTGGCTGGGCTCTGGTGCTTTGGAAAGGGGACGAGTCCCCATGGCTGTTTGGGAAGTGGGCTGGGCCCCAAGATAGAGCAAAGTAAGAATGTATGAGCCAGATTCCAGACTTTCCTTGCAGAACTAGCCAGGTGAGGGCAGGAGGGAGGAGTCTGATTTGTTGAGTGAAGCCTTGTTTGTAAGCAGGTAGTGATCCTGAAGTGAGTGGGATGGGAGGCTGAGTGAGGGCAGTGAATATACCAGTATTTGAAATGCAGAGTGTGGTGAGTTGACCTCAGCCCCCACACTACCAAAACCTTACCATGTAACCCAAACACTGAGAGACACTGGGAGATTGCCATCCTTGCTTTGGCTCTCATGTGTCTGTTAACCCTGAGGGTCAGGAGAAGCTGCTGTTCCAGATATTAGCACAGCACATGCTGTTGCTGTTCAGTGGTAAATTCATTCTTGTGGTCTCTCTCCCTATCCTTGTGTTACAAGCAACAGGTTCCCCTTCTTCTCCACAACCTGTCAAGTCAGTCTGTGTCTTGCAGACTTTAACACCTGCATTGAACATGACATGAACCAAAAATGAAGAGGCAGAATACAGCTGAACCATAGAATTGTTTAGGTTAGAAAGGACCTCTGCTACCCCAGCACTGCCAAGTCCACCACTAAACCCTGTCCCTGAGTGCTACATTTACACATCTTTTCAATATATCCAGGGATGGTGATTCCACTGCTTCCCTGGGCAGCCTCTTCCAATGTTTGGCAACCCTTTTGTTGAAGAATTTCTGCCTAATATCTGACCTAAACCTGCCCTGGTACAACTTGATGCCACTTCCTCTTGTCGTATCACTTGTTACTCAGGAGAAGAGACAGCTGTCTACATTCTTCTTTCAGTCTTGTCTGAGCCTCCATTTCTCCAGCCTAAATAACCCCAGGGATCTTACTGCAGGAGCTCCTAGACTGCTTCCTGTCTGTTGTGTTGCATTTCCAGTGGACATCTGGTAAGCTGAAGTCCCCCACGAGAATGAGGGTTAGTGATTGAAAGACTTAATCTTCCAGTTTCCTATAGAATTTCTGTCTGCCTCCTCATTCCGATCGAGTGGTCCATAATAGGTTCCCTCCAGGATGTCTGCCATGCTGGCCTTCTCCCTGACTCTCACCCATAAACACTCAGCCCTGTCATCTCCTCTGTCCTATCTCCTCCAACCCTGTCATTCAACTCTAGGCAGGCAAACCTCTCCCTAATGAGCAGGTCTCCCCCACTGCCTCTCTTGCCTTGCAAAGTGAAATACAGCATATTTTCAGAATGTTTGACATAACATACCAGCACGGCTAAACCAAATTGGTGGGGAAGGACGAACTATGAATTGCATCTAAAATAAATTCTCAAGCTGCTCTGAGATTGTAGCAATTTTTTTAAACATGGAGAAAAGGAAGCTTCATCCTTGTGTAAACACTCCCCTGGCCAGTGTTTCCCAAAGCAGCTAATGATGAGAAGGTTCCCACTTCTAATGGGATTGAGAGCAGTATGGTTCCCTTGCATCTAGCGAAATACATAGAGTTTCTGAAGATGTCACTGTACTTCATGTAATTACTTTTTATAGTAATTTTTGTGGCAGATTGGCCAGCAGAGGTATTTTCTCTTTGAGGCTGTCACTTGCAGCTCAGCAGAGCACAGGAGTGACTAATACAGACAAATGAAGCTAGGTCACATAAAACAAATGCCACAGTGAGGCATCTCTAAAGTCCTGTATAATCCCTTACTGCATTGTGAGGCTCAAAGCTTTATGTTGTAGGAGAGCTTATAGATTTGCTAACACAGAGCCAGACCCCACAGCATTTAAATCTTTTCTCAACTGGGATTATTTACATGAGGATAGTTCAGGACAGGCTTCTGCAGTACAAGCAGATACCAGTTCTCCTTGAGACTTCAGTGAGAATAAGAGATTCTGCACATATTTCGTGCACATTGAGAGCAAAATTGCCTGCAGTATCATCAGCACTGGGTTCATGGACCATTTGGTATCCTGTTTGCCTGAAAACTATCCTGCCTTGAGAGCAAGAAAAGTAAATAAACATAGAGAGAGACCAGTAAAACCCACAAGCCCTGGAGAATTCCAGGCTTCAGGAGCAGAAATCCTCACCTTAACATTCCTTTCTGTTCATGGAATATCACAAATATGTTGACCAAGCAACCTTGAAAGCTCAGGACTGATTTCAACTAGTGATAAATGATTGTAAAGTCTTTGAGATAAGTGTTAATTTCACATTTCTGCAACTTGAATTTTTTTTTTAATCTCACCATAGTCACCTGTGATTGGAAGACTTTGTTAGCTCATAGGTTTTGTGTTCTCTGAGAAATTCTGTATTATATATTATTGGCTGGCTGACACAGCAAATCAGACTAACTTGAAGCATATATCATTTTAACTTATCTGTTACTTTGAATAGTGCAGGAAGAACAATCAAGGGAAGTAGTTTGCAACTAACCCATTGTTTGAAATTCGCTTTCCCAAGCCAGAAAATATAAAATAGCAGCATCAAAAATAGCAGCATCACAAAGTAAAAATGGTGTATATGTGAGGTCCTTGAGCCAAAAGACAGCCTATTTTTTAAATATTTATTTTTAGCTTGGTCAGCTGTACTAAGTGATTTTATCAATGCAGCTATTCTCTGGAATAAGAATGCTCACAGAATGTCAGTGTCAGTGCAGGCAGCAATGGCAAGTCATGATATACACATGTAGCACAAATCCTTTCAAATCAAATTCATACAACTTAAACTCTACAATAGATTGAGTCTTGATAGTCTTGTTTTCACTCTCACAAGCTGTCATGGAACAGGGACAGAAGAGCAGCCTTGTTGGAATTGCAGCCCTGCTATTTTTGCATACTTTGAACGAGACGATTCGCAAACTTTTTCCATCCCAGTGGTCACAGAGCCTGTCACAGTTTGAGAAGAACCAGGACTGCTTCTCCCCATCTCCTATTAGAAGAGAGCTCCTTTGAGGAGAGACTTACTTTGCTTAGATACCATAGATGGTGAAAGGTGAAACCTTTCAAATTAAAAGGAATTATGATGGCTCTAAGGTACCTGTGGCAGAATATCCCAGTGCTTGGGGCAAGGAAGGAAAGTGAATAGCATGCCTTTAACACTTACCTAGGCTTGAGATGTTTTTCTCAAGGAAGGGAGTTAGAGAAACAGCTGTGTGGGTGTGAATGCCCCTTCTGTGCATCTGGGTCTGCTGCACAGAACTTTGACAAGCCTAAATAAGCATGCTTGAGCACTGCTGTCCCTCACTGCATGTAACACAAGAATGATGCTTCTACAACTCTCTCAGTATGCTGGGAAAACTCCAAGAGGCAAACCAGGGACAAGATAAAACTCTCTCTCCCAAACCAAAGCCACTGTGCTTCCAGTAATCCCCATCCAAAGTGGAAGAGGCAAAGAAGGCCTTGAAAGTACCTGCCTTTCTGCAGTGCTGTACATCTCAAATGCTGCTGGTCGTGCTTTCACACCACAAGCAGATCTGACAGCAGTGTGGTCAGCAGCACTGGCCTAATGGCAGAGCACAGGGGATGGCTAACAAACACAGATAAGCAACCAGTCTAATGCCTTAAAGAGGGTGAGGGAGGGCCATGGGGGGATTTTTTATTTTACTGTCCAAAAACATGAGGGGGCTTTTAACACCCAGACAGCATACAGACTTAAAAGCAAAGAAATTTAAGTTCAGTAAATTAGGTGGGCGGGGCATAGCAGGTATAGGGTTAATATAGAAATAAATGAGAGATTTTCTAAAAATGCAATGAGAGTCTGCAGCAGGTATAATCTGAACATGACCTGCTGTGTCCTCTTTTCTGTGCATTGTGATACACTGCATTGTGGGGCTGTTTATCATCAAGAGAGCATGGTTTTATGTTCAGCATTATCTCTGTTACCCTCCATACAGCAAACTCCCCTAAATCAATATTCACATACTCAACTTTGTGTGTTTGGCCCAAGCATCTTACACTGGTTCAATCTGGAGATACTTTGCTTCACAGGTGATCTTGTGAATGATTTTGCCCGGCCATTAAAAATCAAACCCTCTAGTATACCTTGGCAGAGTGAATTCCAGCCTGAGAAAGGCCAGCGCAGAAGCAGGAGCGAAGAAAAAGAAAAAAAGCCTATTTTCAGACTTTTCTAAGTGCAGCAGGGTCACACTGATTTCTCCTTAAGAAATTCCTGCAGCTGTCCATCAGAGCTAGCCAGCAGCAAACACTGGAAGCACAGCAGGGGCTGGGGGAGGGATTTCATTCCTTTACTGGGCCAGATCCTCGGAACAATGAAGCCAAGTGGGTAAAAGCAAAAGACATGTTAACTGAAGCGAGCTGAACTGTTCCTTCATCAGTGCCCCAGGCCCTCTCAGTTTACACTGCGTTTAGTTCAGTCGTTTTGGGCCCCAGTCCTGCACTGATGTTAAGAGGGTGACTTTCTCCACCCTTGCCATAGTCCATCAAAAACCCCAGACTTTAACATCATGAAAACCAACCTGGTTACACTGAATTTTTGTTTAAACTAAGCCTGAACAAAAGTGTTGCTACTTAACCTGAAGCTCAGTTTAAGAAATAATGAAAATCCAGTGTAGCATGTGATAAACTCTAAATCTCAGTTAAGCTATACCTTAAAAACCATTAAATGAAGATGATGTTGAAAATCCTCAACCAGCCTCACCCTATTAAAGCTACTGAAGTTTTGCCTGTATGTCCTCACTGGAGCTGTAGCTAAGGATTTAGGAGGTCGGTGTTTGTTTAAAATTGTCTCCAGACTACTTGAAACTAGAGGCCCAGGATCTCTTCAGAGCCACTGGGCATTGTTTTTATTTGTTTTCATCTGTGCATGAATTTCTTTGAAAATACCCAGCAGAGCAATAAGAAGGGATTGTTTTTAATCTTTAGAGATGATAACATGCTGTTATGCATCAAGGACACTCAAAAACAAAGCAGCAGATAAACTGTACCAGGAGATTTTATTTTTTTTTACCTCCAGGCTTTTCCAAAAATAAAATGCATTCTACGTGGGGCTCACTGTTGATGAGACATCTATAGGTTTGGTTTGCCATCCCAGAAGCATTAACACCACCGTGTTCAGACAATTTACATGTGTGCGTGTGTGAAAATGCAGCTGGATTCTGCCTGTGCCCAGCACCCCGGGGGAGAGTGGTTATTATCACTACAGGGACAGCTGGGACCTGGCCTTGAGCCAAGACCTTGCTTAATGCAGTCAGAAGATTTCAGTGATAGAGCGGATTTTACATCTCCTTCTCTGGGAGAGGGTAGCTGAAGTCAGAGTTTGCACCTGAGTTTAAAACTAATGTGTGCATTTTTTGTGTGGCAGTGGACACAAGAGTGCCTTCTGCCATCTGGGATTCAGATCACATTAACAGCAGTTATTTACGTAGCTACAGATTGATGATTTCTCTTGTTTCAGCTCCCTTCAGCAGTATCCTTCCCTGCCTGAATGAACGAGGTTATAAAACACAGTAATTATAAATCTCATTGACTGCCTTGCATTCAAGGGCGTGTTCCCCCCAAGCATTGCTGTGAAGCGTGTTACCCAGGAGACTGCCCTGTACAATCCAAAACAGAATTATTCTGACCCAGTGAGCTTGTTGGAGGGGAGAACATTTGGGATGCTGACCTGCTGCCTCGGCACAGTAAATGCATTTTTCTCATTTCACAGCAGGGCAATGCCGCAGTACAACGAGGCCATTACATTCAAGTATTCTTTTGAGGTATGACTTACATCTCACTGACAACTGCTGGCTCCCTAAACATGCAGAAAGGGAGCCTAGGACAGCAGTGATAAGCCAGAAGTCCTGCTGACTGTCCACACAGTTTTAGCAGCTTTCTCTGAAGGTTTGGTTGTCTCAGACCTTTCTGAGCAAAACCATAAATGCCTCAGACAATATAACACAGTATCAATAAAACCCTTTCTTAGAATGTTTGAGTCAGGCTGTGCTCGTAAAACAGGTTAAGAAGTGTTTAGTGACGGCTGGCTGTTGCCTTCTACCAATCACGGTGTGCTACAATACCATCCTTTCCCTTGCGATCTGATCATAGTCAGGATCTGTACAGGTACCTTCCTTAGACCTGAGGGTTTTAGTACCAACATCAACCCTGATATCCTGCAGTCAGGAAACTACAGAAAGCCCCGTCCGTCACCCACTCGTGCAAAAGGGCTGTAAAACCTCTGATGCTCTGGAGGGAAAAAGAAGAAAAAAAAAAAGAAAATAAACCACTTTCTGGAACAGTAGCAAACACAAAACAGGCTGTTGCCATCCATTTTCTCAATTACTGTCAGTGCACAAAAGGAACACAGTGCTGTGTGGCAGCCTCAGCAGTTGCATCCTTTGTGCTCAAGTAGAAGCGGGAGATGAGGTGCAGAGCAGTCACTCCCAGCAGGTGTGCAAACCAATTGAGTTTAATTAGAAACATCCTGCTGAAAAAGTAAATGTTTTACAAGTACATCATCCCCATCAGAGGCTGCTGCTGCTGGAGTCTCTGTTTTGTTGAGGCTTTGACACAACAGCAACTGAAGATGCCCCTCTCCTCATTTTCAGTCTCCTGTGTTCCCCAGACACCACGGGTCTTTTCCACATTGCTGCCTCCCTGGGCACATGAAAGATGCAGGTTGCTTCATTTAATATACCCATGCCAGTTTCTCCTGGGACAAAGGCAGACCGACCTCATTAAAATGAAAGGGCTTTGCTAGGCTAGAGAATGGATGCAGTGCTAGAGGTTTTATTGCTCTGTAAGCATTCTGTTCCCTCTTTACGGATAAAAAAGACTTCATAATGTTTGTTATTTTATTTTTCTTGCTTAGGACTCTGGGCAGTGCTAAAATGTATCTTATGTGCATGGTTCTGTGTGATTGCAGCAGTTATCGTGCTTGTTATGATTAGGCAGTTGAGATTTTTAGTGGTTTGCTGAAAATCATGAGAGATTGGTATTACCCACTTAACTGATGATCAAGCAGTTCTCTGGCAGCTCTCAAGAAAATTTGTTCCAAATACAGTATCCATCATTAGGCTACTGTCGAACTGTGTAACCACCAAAATAACTGGTCTATAGTGCAGGCAGCTTGGGCGCCATCTAAACAAGAGATACTCCAAAGAAGTTCTTGGTCCGTTCAAACCTGGTTCAGTCATTAGATGGCATCCCCTTACCTGTTGTTCCTGGAGAGACTGCAGCTATTTTTTCAGTTCTCTTCAACTGAGTGAGGGGCTGATGAGCCTATGCCTGCAAGGGAGGCGTGCAGATGCTTTAGGAAATGACGTGTATGGATTCTATAGTTGGCAGGCTGTCTAGAGTCAATCCTTTCATACAAAGAGAATTAGCTATTCCTCCACTCACATGGCTTTTAGACAGCATTGTACTGCTTTAACATTGCTCAGAGCTCATGTAGAGGCATGTAGCTGCCAAACTGACAGCTCCTGTGGTGCTTCTGTGGGAGCAAGGACTTCTCTGAATGAAGTGCAGCTGAATAGTGCTGCTGCTGAACCAATTCTCTACAAATCCCACGTGCTTGTATTTATGTGAGATACCAGCACCTTTTCCCACTACACCTACGTTGCTTCTAAAACTAAAACACAAATATTAGAATATAAAGCTAGATACCTTAACCACATGCCAATAAAAAGCCATTGCTGATTGCTATATTTTGGCGAAGTATTTTGATCTCAAGTATCTGTCTATGAAAGAGCTTTGTATCACTGGAGTTTTAAACAGTTGCAGAAATGCAGCCAGATTCAGACAAAATATGCCTGGTGCTTGGATGAGTAACATTTTTTTCATGCTTGACTTCCAGAAAGATGACTGCTATGGAAGTGTCTGGTGTGCTTATTACATGACAATTAGCAGTTGTTTCTCTGCTGACAGATGTCCACATCAAAAAGCACTGATTGTCTCTTTTGTTTGCAATTTTAGAGATACCATAATCAAGTAGCTTGTTTCATCTCCAGGAGATGCTGTCCTTTGCACCAGAAGTACAGCCTCATTGCCTAGGCTCCAGCCAGGGAAAATCAGATTGTGAAATATTACAGCAGATGATTTATGTGGAAGTTTAGGCCCTTTCTCCCTGTGCAGAATTAAAAATTGCAGTTACTTCTGTGGGTAGATCTCTTACCCAAGATAGATGAGCAAGCTGTATTTCTGCATTTTGTTTACTAAGGAACTGTTTCAACAGTGGAGCCACGTACAGTATGCACACATCATACTGGGAGCATTGCTCATATGGGACTGCTGAGAAGCAAGAGAAGGGAAAGCAGGAATTTTAAAGAGGGGAAGAACAACTTCACATGAACAGATTCTGGTGAACAAAGTTCACAAATTCTCTCTGTGCAGCTGTAGCATGGAACGTGTCTCAAAAGAAAGCTTCTTAAAATGTCGCAGACAAAATAGTATTATTCAGGTAATTCAGGGGGAAAATAGCTGTTTCACATTAGTACTGAAAGGAATTCAGTGCAAGCCGTGACCTAAATGAATATTTCTGCCTGTTATCTTGAAGCCTGTCCTCTAGCCTTTCTCTCTTGCAGCCCACTGAAGTTAAAAGGAGACCTTGCATGAGGGTTTTTGCCTGAGGTAGGATTGTGAATGATGTGTGCCGTGCCTGGCAGTGTGATTTTGAAACATTTGCTAACAGGCAAGGGTCTTTGGGAGCAGACATGAGACTGGCAGGTGGGATTTAATAGCAAAGATTTTGTGCAGCTGCCAAAAAACCACAACCCAGATGCTGGAGCTGAACACATGCTGCTTGATAGGAATGATGTTCTGGGGAAAAGAAGACACCAGCAAGTTTCTGTCAGACACTGATCTGAGTCCAGCACTGCCTTGCCTTGTCCTTTTCACAGCACTGTCTGTGCATCAGTAACTGGCTGGGCTGGAGGTGTACTGCATTTGTTATTGTGCTGCACCCAGAAAGAACCTCATCAGAGGCAAATTCCCTACTTGCTATTTTCTCTCTCTCTGTTTCTTCTCTGCATGAGCTTCTCTGAGCTCCTTATTCGCCTCACACATTCATTCTGAAGGGTACATTTTTATTGTTGTTCCTCAGAGACCACAATCTTCCCAAGACATTGATATTCCTTACTTTTTTCTTTATCCCTGCTCTGTTGGAGGTCAGTTCCCTCTCTGAAAGCACCAGCAAGGAGACAGCAGGCATGCATGCATTGAAACAAAGAAAAGCACAGCCCCAGACTGGTCATCTTTTATCCTTTCACAGCCACCCTGATCAGGAGGTAACCAGGACTAGCACTGTATCTAGGCTCTGGGAGCCTCCACAGACCAGCTGGTGAGTGATATGCACCCACACTCTAGAATGAAAGATCTGGGTAAAGCCAGCAGCCTGCAAACCAGACCAAGCTCTTCACCCTTTCTGCCCAAAGGAGGAATTTCCTAAAAATACATGTCCTGACATACCACTGAGCCACATGGCACAGTGAGTGCAGTCCTATTTTCAGCCTGCTCTGCAGGGTGACATAGCTAGTTACACCTCCTTCCAAAAATGGCACGTCAGCAGCCCAACACTTGCTGGTGGACCATCAGCACAGTCTCCTGTGGGATGGTGCTCTCCCTCTCCACTGGAATTCCCCAGCAAGCAAATGCAACTCCTTGTATGTAAGGCTGTGCTTGCAGGGAACATCCCCAGGCATGCTGAGGGATTTCTCCCTGTCAGTACTACAGCAAAGCTACCAAAACTAATCCTAATTCTAATCTGACCCTAAGAGAAGCTCTCCTGATGGATATGATGCCAATCCAGCACATACCTTTTGCATCTCCACCAAGAAGAACAGCAGTACCGCAACATTTGATTTTTGGAAATGATTGGTAATCTCCTCCCAAACCATGGCTGGTTAGCAAATTCTGTTTTCCCAACTCTGAAGCTTATTGCAGAATCCCAGGAATGTTCCTCTGCTTCAGATATCCCAAAATAACTGCTCTAAGCTCTCCTTGGGGAAAAGCAATCCTTAGAGCAGTCTCTTAACTCAAATTTTTGTGTTGAAGCAGCTGAGCTTGAGGGAGAGAACTTGGCTTTGCCTCTAGTCACTGGCTCCCAGAGGAGAAATGAGCGTTTTGGATGCTCACGTTAATAAGTTTGTGTGTCAGCTCACTCACTATCCAAGGAATTGCAAACACTTTGTTCTCTCGTTGCTTTTTGCTGCAGAAAGCGCCCTCCCCCACTGCCATGCTCCCAGCAAATCCATTAGTGAGCTGGCAGCTTCTGTAGCCCGGCCAGCGGAGCAAATCCCTGGCAGTGCAGCAGGATCAGGGCTCCTGAGCACCAGTTAGGAGCTGACAGAGTTGTTCTGCTGGTTTGCTGCCCGTTCCCTTCCTCTGCAGTTTGCAGGCTTCCTTCCTCCGTGCGAGGAGACAGCGAAGCCATCACAAACAAGGTGCTAAGTGATTCCCTGACACCGAAGCCATCCCTTAGACCCTGCGAGTGGCCATTTCCTCTCCCGGGGGAACCGCGCAGTTCCCGTGGCAGCAAAGGCAGGGCCTGCTGGGGCATTTGGGGTCGCTGGAAGGAGCAAATCTGATCCAGAGCACAGAACAGAGATTTCAGTCCATTAGCGGGAGGGCTGGGGCTCTGCTTCTCAGAGGTGGATTATCCCCGTTTCCAGGGAATCTGTAGCTCCTGTTTATCTGTGCCAATCACTTGCTTTCCTCTGTTATGGTAAGTTATTCTCCATGTCCCTGTGGTGCTCATTATCACATTATTCAGGCTCTGTTTATATAACTTTAGAAACCACAGTAAAATCCTGCAAGATAAAACTCCCCAGCTCTTCTCTGATCTCTTCTCCAAAGTGAGTGTGACACCTTAAAAGGGAAGAACCCAATACATTTCTTAAATCCATGAGGTCCTGGCGTGGTTCAGTCATCTCTGGAGAATAAAACTTACATCCGGGTCTGAAGACATTGCCTTTGGCCTGATCTGAACCTGCAGCAGATACTTCTCAGCTGAGCTCCAGCCTGATCTTGCAGGTGATTACTAGCTTTAGTTATGGTTTCTTATAGACAGACCTCAAGATACCAGACCTCAAGATACCACTGCAGTTTTACTAAGCAGTATTGTCCTCCTGTTGTGCTTTGCTCTAAGATCAAATTAAAGCATAGAAATTGTAGCAGTCAGGTTGGTCTGCAGCTGAACTCAAAGAGAATATTTCAGAAAATGCTCAGGGAACTATCAGAAGGGAGAAGGGGTGGAATGACTATCCTCTTTATACTTCAGCCTTCAAACACTGTTTTTCATAAACAAGGAAACCGGTTAAAATTAGTTTAAATTCTGTGCTATTTAGGCTGCTTGTTATCACAGGACAGGACAGAGTCATAGACTGTAGTAATACAGTAAATAAAATAGTGTGTAGCACAATAGCAGAGTGTGCTGCCTCCTGGTACGTAAGACACAGCTGCACAAACAGGGGCGTGGGAACTAGCAAGGCTTCCAGGTTTTCAGCAAGCTGTCCTGATACACACCAAGCTGGCCACAGTCAAATGAAGGAAGCAGAAGTCCCTTCTTGCCAAACAAATGGGAAACATGAAAACATCATAGCTCTCCAGTGTTGCTGAAGCTTCCATTTACACTAACTTTATGTGCAGTATTTATCAAGTCTTTACCTTCTCAAGGAGTTTCTTTATTCATTCTCTTTTCAGCATGTAACAGAAAATGCAAACTGTAATTCAGTAAAATCTCTGTACATGGAGGCATGTGATTTAGGAGAAATTCTGTGTTAAGTTAGAGACGTTAAGGCAACCTGCTCCTTGCAGGATCAGAGGCACTGGAGCAGAATCTGGAGGCACTAGACCTCAGCAGTGTGTGTTCCAGCCCAGCTCGCTGTGTTTCCCAGCAGCTCAGCTAAGCTCAGGCTCAGCTGCAGTACTGCACACAGAGGCTCCGGCTGTAGTTGTGTGGAGAACATCATTAATCACACGCTATCCCAGAGACTGCCAGTAGTGGAAAACGAAGCAAATTAAGATATTTTAAATACCTCGGCTCTCCTTTCAGAAGACATCTGCTGTAATCTGCATTGGCATGCTGTGTGCTTCTGTCAGCGTGTCTTCACTGCGCCCCTCAGCATCACACCAAATGCAACACTTGCTCTGGCAGTGAGCTCTGTGGGACTGAGGCTCAGGGACCTCGGCAGAGCTGAAGCTGTTACCTGTGAGAACCTGTTCAGGGCTCACATTCAGACAAGATTTACTCTGTGTGCAGAGGGAAAGATAACATGCATGGAAATGTGCAGATCAGCCCCTCCTTTGTTGCAAAGCAGTGCATTAAAAACTGGGAAAGACCCAGCACTGGCAGTGGAGGGATACCTATGAAAACAGAAATTCCTTATTCCTCAGCCACAGCACACTGTGAACACTCAGATGAATTGGGTGTCCAATTCTTAAGCCTAGACATTCCCCAGCTATCTGCAGCAACATCTTGTTAGGTGCAACAAAATACCGGCACCTGCTTGCTATCAAAATAAAGGCAGTGTTTTTACCCCCCTGGGGCAATGGGGTGCTTAACAGCTGCCCTACCTTCTTAAAAACATTTGCTAGAATTTAACATGTACTCCTTGGGCACAAGAGAGGCAAATTCTCATGCCTCCTTAGCCTGAGAACAGCTAAACCCAGGACTTCTGCTTCCCAAAGTTTGTCCTGTGACCCTGTCCCTGCTGTCAGAATTGTTCCTGAGTAATGACAAATTATTCAATGTGAAATGTATTAGGAGCACAGCAACTGCTTTCCAGTCGAGCGTTTTAGCCAGCAGGTTACCCGCCTCTCTTCAACATCCTGCATGTGTGTTAGATGCCTTTTCTCTCTTTGCTGATGGTTATCAGTTTCAATTCTGCACAGATTTTGAAATATTTAGATATATCTAGGCCAAATCTCACTAATTTCAACAAGGCTTTCTGCCAGGGATGCCGGTACAATGCAGAGCAGAATTGGGGCCTTAAATTATAAATTAAGTGTTCTAAATTGTCATTTATGATTAGTTTGGGACCTTCTCTTGGTGCATATTTTACAGACGACACCATGAGTTGTAGTTTAATCTCCTGTGTGCTCTATTGCAACATTACTATGACAACTGCTAAGAACAGGGCTGGGAGAAATCTTTCTTAGGAAAAGATACCGTGAAAAAATACTGGATTTAGTTACTCTCAGATGTGTGGTTGAGGCGTCCTGTTAGGTTTCCTTGCTTCCTGCTTCATCTCCATGTAGGTCTCGGCAAAGGAAGAACTGTCTAGAGAATATTCAGCATGCAGCAAACGATTCTGCTTTGCATGAAGCTTAAGTGATGACAATTCAACAAGGCAGAAAAACTCTTCATTCTCCCTAGGCTTGTATGAGCCTCCCTGTGAAGAGATCAGAGCCTCCTGGTTTGAAATGTTGCCTTAGGGTTTGCTTTTTATGTCAATAAATGTTTTATCACATTTAAGCTTCAAACACGGTAGGAACATCCCTGCTAACATTTGATGAACTGAGACAGAGACAGCAGGGCTGGGCAGAGGGCAGTGTGCAGCAGGGCACAGTGCTTCCCTTCTGCAGGGCAGGGGGTGCCTTGGCCTCACAGGGGGCCCGGGCAGGATGTTGCCTTTGCAGTTACTCACTGCCTTGGAAAATACATTGGCGAGCTAAGGGAGGGGATGTGCCTCTCTTCAGGACTTCGCCACTTTTGGTCTTTTCTTTCTTTTGCTGCTTCTTCTCTCCCTGCAAGTGCTACCTCACTGTGATTGATGAAGGGTATCCAAGTGCCCAGGTTTCTGGTGGGCTTCAGTCCTCACTGTCTTCACACTCAGCTAGTCTGTCTCTCCTCATACCTCCTTGCAGTTTCTTCCCGTCCCTCACACTCCTCTGTAGCACATGAAGAAGCTGAAGTTTAAACAGCAAAGGCTGGGCTGCTTTTTGGTGCCTGCAGTACTGGAGCTGAAGTCTCCAGGCTGAGCCCACTGAGTTAAAATCCGCAGGCAGTGCACAAGTGCTACAAATCGTGATGCAATCTCAGGTTTTTTGCTTTTCCCAGCACTTGCCAATTCCCCCCCACCAGTGCTATTCGTTTCTCCTTTCCACATTCTGTGTTTTGCAGTGGCCCTGCCTGCCTTCCCTCTCCTCCCTTCTCCTTCCCCTCCTCTGCTTTATCAAATGCCGCACTTCAGCGTCACTGACTGACAGGGGATGCAGCAGCTCGGGCAGAGGAGATGGAGGGGGAGAAGGAGAGGAGGAAAAGCTGCTCTCAACAAAGGAGGCAGCAGAAACACTGAAAGACAAGCTTTCTCCCAGAAGTGAATCCCAGTCATCCTTTGTTAGAGCAGCAAATTAAGATGCTGTTTCTGACTCAGTTCAGTGAGAGGACCCTGACGGCTCTGTGTACTGTGACATTGTCTTTTCAGGGAACAGAGCTCAGCTGTATGGCTCAGGTTCACCACAACCTGGACTGAATCAGCAAAATGGGTGATTAGCTACCCCCACGCTGCCAGGCACTGTGTGGCTAAGTGACACTAAGTGCCACAAAAACTCACTTCACTGCTCACAACCAAAAAAAAAAATCCTGGCTCTTCTGAGATGCAAAGGGTTGTGAATGTAGGGGGAAGGAATCACAGAGCAGTTGGCTACTTACGTGTATTCTGGGAGACCTAGGATTTTCAGGGTTAATCCTCACCATTTTCCAAAAGGACTCTGATATTTCATGGTTTATGCAACAGATTTTGCTTACAACTTATTCTGATTGCTAAATGATTACAGAAGTGTGTGTTGCCCTGTAGCAGTGCGGATTTTTCTGTTACATGAGACAGTTATCACCAAATGCCAAATGCATCTTGAAAGGCTTTTTGTGGGGTTCTGCTGAATAAGCACACTTCTGAACGAGCACTTTTCTGCAGCATGCCCTGCTTTTGCCAGCTGCTGATTACCCTCCTACTAACCACGAATGGCATGTCCACATTACAGATTGGAGTAGGCAGTAAGGATACTGCATTTACCTTGAAATTAGTTAAATAATGCATTTAAGGAAGCCCAGCAGCAAAGTCTGATTTATTCTGGAATCTTCTTGGGGTATTGAGACAATAATAGGCAGAAATGCTCTGCTGAGTAGAGACAAGCATCAGAGACAGCTTCCCTTTGGAATTAGTCTCATACAAAGACAGTGAGAACTTGCATTTAATGTGATTATTAAAATCCATTTGTAAAGGAGAGAGTTTAGTCCACCTATAGAAATTCTCCAAAAATGAGATGACCTTGCAAATACAACAAAAAGCAACCTTCCAGGAATGAAATGGAATGTTTTTCTGGACATCTCTTTCCAATACAAGCCCTAAAGGAAAGAACAAGCTATTCTGTGCCACCTATTTGGAAGGAGACAACTCCCTGCAGCTCATCAGGTGTTTGAACTAAACATTTGCAAAGGAAGTTTTGATTTTCATTACTAAAAATAAACTCCAGCTTGTACGTGAGGCTTATTTTGTAGTCTCCCATAATGTCTTTCCTGCACTATTTTATGGGAATTTTGTGAGCTAACATTTGAAGAGGTTTTGTCAAACTCTAAGGAAATAAAGTCACAGATAGAAATTTCATGACCTTCTGAAAGTGGGACTTCAAGTGTGGCTTATGCTCACTTTCTTTATTAGTGAAAATTGAAAATAAGTCACTTTTTCTCATCCAACTTAAAATGAAATATGGCTCTCCTATTCTAAAACAAAAATAGCCTCACTCAAGTATCAGTTACTAAGTATCACATCACTGAAGGCAAGGGAGTCCAGTCCTGTGTCACCATAGAAGTGGTTTAGGTTTTGTTTGTTTTGCATGCAGACGAGGTCAAAAATACCTTTGAAAAAGCTTCCCACAGGCACCCTCTGTTCCCTGAAATTAAAAACCATCAATTCAGGAGTCCAGCTGTCAGCATTAGGCACACTAAATCAGCAGGCCAGATTCACTGTCCCCTCTGAGCCGTCGTGTCCTGCTAGACTGTCCCAGTCCTGCTGTGCCGTCACCTCAGATGAGCCTCTGCCTGAGCTCTCAGTGCCATCTTCTATGGTCTGGCTTGTGCTTCCCTCACCACTCTGCCTCAGTTTACAAGATCTGAGGTACATCTTCAGGCCTTAAGGAGAAATTAAATTAATTTGCGGAGGTTACCCTCACACCATCTCGAGTGAGTGAATTCACATCCCACCACTGTGCAGCTGCATTGGTGCAAGCACGACATGAAATGCCTGTGGGTGGCTGACATGGGCCTGAGCTGCCCACAGGAGCCTGAAGGAAAAATTATTCCCACCCACCTTTTGAGTTGGTTTGGGACTTTTTTACTATTTATAATTTGCTTGAGTTTAAAAATAAGCCTGTCCTCATTGCTCCTTAGGGTCTGACTCAGTACCAGCACCACTGACGGAGAAGGCCATACTTAGAGGTACTCGTCATCTTTGGGAGGAAGATCACTGGGCAAAACCAGAAGTGCCAGTGCTAGCCAGGAGGTGGCAGAGGAGTTAGGCTACCTTGTACACCAGTTCCTTAATTGGTTTGGCAAAAACACAAATAGAAACTGAGGAAAGACAACAAAACCCAGTCGCACCCTTCATCTTCAGGAATAAGAGGATGAAACCTTAATCACATTCCTGCTTGTATTTATACTAATTGCTCATCTTCCTGAGATCTGACTTTATGAAATTATGCATGCACACCAAGCAGATGAGTTTCCATAGAAACTCAGGAGCTGAACTTTCATTAGAAAAATCTTTTTAAAAAAATCTTCCAGATAAAAATGCAAATTGCCTGTCAGTGGGTGGCTTTCTGAATTTAGATATAATTTTTTTCTTTTGCAATGTAGGCAGATTCCAACTGGACCTACATAGCAACAGCATGCAGGCATTGTTTATAGCAAGCCAGACTCCATGGGGAAATGAGAAATTCAGTAGCAAGGAGAAGCTCTCAAGTGCAAATACCTCAGAGAAACAAAAACTCAAGTGCTCAGTGCTGCGTCTTCCTGAGGTTTGAGGTTTGTGCAGCCTCCAGCTCTCAAAATGCTTGTGGTTGGCAGGGAGCGGTGTGGGGAGGAGGGGAGAGAGGAAACACAAAGCTAGAACTCTCCTGCACGCAGAATTAATGATGTTCAACCTGTCCTTTAAACATCAGCGGCAAATTTGTGCCGCTTCAGCTAAGCCTCACTAAAAGGCTGACACCATCTGTCACTGCTCACCCTGGGCAAGGGAGGAGGGCTCTGTGCTGGGGCTGGGCAGCCTTGGCAGACCTGGCTTGGCCAAACCCAGCCTCCACTTGGGCTCAGGCCTGGAGCCCAGGTCATGTGCCTGCACTGCGTGGAAGTCCAGGCTTGTGTGCAGGAAGAGGGCATGGGGCTGTTCCCCATCAGAAGGGGGAAGCAGGACGGTGGTTGCCTGGGAAGGGCCACAGACCTGGGCAGCATTTGGCACCAACAGTTGTGCATGGAAGCAGGGAGGAGGTGAAAATCTCTAACTCCTTAGCAAATGTTTCCTCCAAAAGCAGTTTTTCACTTGTGCAGTATATTGCAGCATCAACAGGAGGCCTTGCCCTGGCTTTGGGGAGCCTGGAGTAGCTCTCTCTGAGGGTTCCTCAGCTAAACTGCCAAGCTTGAAAGCACTGAGTACCAAAGAGCAAACTTTCACGTGAGCTGCACGTCCTGGTGGGCATCTTCCCCTGGTGGGCACAGCACAGCTGGGTGTGCAGAACACAGTGCTCCTCCTGGGGCCCAGCAAGCCCTGGGGAGCCACAGCAGGGAAGGCACACAGGCTCTGGTTCCTGCCCAGCAAGGGCGCTGGGGCATGCGAGGGAGCTGTGCTGCACAAGCAGTTTACGATGAGCTGGATTTCACTGCGGCATTGTTGGGAGGCGAGAGATGTCAGCCGAGCAGGGAATTCCCCTCCTCGTTGGAGAGGGATGACAGGCAGCAGCTGCATGGGCTCGCTGGCCCCTGTGCCTCCGGGGCCAGCAGCCCTCTGGCAGCCCTGAGAGGCTCCATGGCACTCGGTGTCAGGGTGAGGGCAGCGCTGGCTCCCCGGCCACCAGAGAGCACAGTCGGCTCTGCTCGGGCGGCGCAACAGGAAGAGATTTTAGGAAGACTGGGTTTGTGGTCGAGGACAAACTTGAGCTGAGATAGCTCCTGTCTATTCTTGGCTCAGCAGCAGATTTGCTATGGCCACACGACTTGCCCTTTCTATGCCTCATTATCCCTGTCAAGCGAGTGACTCAAATTATAATTGCACAAATTCCTTCCAGACTGTCATGACGTGCCTGCAGTCATCTCCAGGCAGCCACCTCCAGGGGAACCAGCCTCTCCCACCAGGGTACCTCTGTGCCACGTGTGCCTGCTCCCAAGGGGGCTGTAAGATTACACCCTTTGCCTTGCCATTTTCCTACGTAGAGAGGAACCTCAAGAAAAAACACCCCCGCTTATCTCTAAATTATCAGATTTGATACTGATTTGATTATTCAGGTCAAGGTTATGGGCAAGAAAGAGGCAGTGAAACTTTTCATAGCACCGCCAGTGTTTGATTAAATGGGTGTTCCTTAATTTTTCTCTCAGGCAAATGAATGTGTTTCTGTAGGTATTAGTACTAGTACCAGTAGGCCTTGAGGATGCTGATACACCATGTGTTAATTGGTACTTTTGTAAAAGAAAAAAAAAACAGGGGAAAAATCTTCTCTATTTCCAGAAGCATCACCATTCTTTCATCAGAAATTTACTTGGATTCTAGTTGTGAGAGATCTCAGGTTTTTTACATCTTTTCATGAAGACTAAAGGCAATTAGATGCATTAAAGATTAAGCTAATGCTTTTCCTTATATATATGCATCCCTCTACTACATTGTCCCAGGAAAAGCATGAAGGCAGGCAGTCATCTCTCTTGGCAACATTTCCATGGGTAGTGCAGGCAGAGGCCATGCAGGGCTTGGCAGGTGACATGGCAGTGCTGGCTGCTTCTTCCAGAGGCCACACGTGGGTGAAGCAGCTGGAAGGTCCATCCTGGTGTGTACACCTTCAGGAAGAATCAGAGAAATGCCATGCATTGTTGTGGCCTGCAAAGCCCATATGACCATCTGGGCTCAGTGTAATTAACAGGGAGCCTGGCTCATTAGGTGCTTTGTGGGTTCAGACACATCCATGAGAGCCCTATAGGAAAACATGTTCTTCCTAACACTTCTTTCATCCTCCCTCTCCTGTTCCTTCCAGATGGTTACACCCACTTGTGTCTTTTCTTACCCTGAGGACAGCTTTTTAAACAAGGTTCCTCCATCCTTCTCCTCCCCCACACTGCTTTAGGATCTACACTGAAGTGCAGGAGGACAGAGCTGTTACATCCTATGCTGTTACATACAGCCTGCCCCTAGAAGGCTGGAAGGAGCCCACATCCCTCTGCCCCATGTTTGCTGAGGAGAAAGATCTCAGTGTGGTCAGGATGAGAGACTTTACCTCAGCTGGATGTTGCAGATGTGCAGGAATGAATTCAGATACTGGCTGTAATCAAACTTGTGTATATTTTCTAGATGAGGAGAGAGTGATGCTTAAAGGGTCTGTAACCTTTCTTCTGTATAGCACCAGTATACACTCTCCCAGTAACACACAGCAGGAGCACTTGCGGAGCTCAATCAGTGTCTGCTTAAAAATTAAATTATTTTCACAGTTATTTTTTAAATTGTGCATCACTATCAAAAAACTTAACTACTGATCACTTTTGTTCTTCAGAAATAGATGGAGATGCCCTCTCCATAGGACTCCTGTGCCTGCACTCATAGGGCAGCTTGGTGGGAGCTCAAGGTGCTCCATTTCTCCCTCTCTTTTGCTCTGTTGTTAACTGCTCATCACTTGTTTGTTGACAGGGCCTGGTGCTGAGCAGACTTGGGCGGAGGGAACTGGCCCAGAAAGTCCTCAGAGATGCCATCAGGATCCAGACCACCAGTCACACTGCCTGGAACAGCCTCGGAGAGGTCTTGCAAGCTCAGGGGAAAAATGAAGCAGCCATTGAATGTTTCCTTACTGCCCTGGACCTGGAATCCAGCAGTCCTGTCATTCCCTTCACCGTCATACCCAGGGAGCTCTGAAGCTTTTCCTGCAGCTAAGCACTTTCATTGCGTGGACAGACACCAAAACCAAGCAAATATACAAAGAAAGAGCCCAACAGAAAAGTGCCATTATAACCTGAAACTGGGCTAAATAATTCCAGGATGGGACTCAGGTCTACAGGCTTAGCTTAGACGAGCCGAACTGTAGAAGAATTTGCAAGAGGCAGAGACAGAGAATGCCTTTTTCTTCACAGGTGCCTGGCTAACCTCCTGTTCAAATTAATAGCAAGGCTTATTTCAAACTGTTGGTCAGGGTGACTGTAGAAAGATGACGTTAGGGTACAGCTGTTCAAAGCACTCGCACCTTTCAGTGTTCATTAAAGACAAAACCCCCAAACCCTGAATTAAAACCCAGACCTGCTCTAAATAGGACTAAATTCACCAACTAACTTGACCAAGTTGTGTTTAAGCACGTGACTGTCTCCCCACAGATGTGACAGGACAAGAATGACAATTGCACCAAATAGACATGCAATATATGCTGTTTACAAAATTATTTCAGCTATTTTGATAATCCTTTTTCCTGCCTTGCTTTTATATACTGTATATGCTCACTATATTTAGTGTAGCACTTGCCTAGACCAATTTAAATTGAAAACACTTTATAAAAAATAAAGCTGCTATTGGAGTATAATTCACAAAAGCTGAAAGACCAAAGACCAAATCAGTTCACAATTGGACTAGTATTAAAAACACATAAATATCTCCACTTACATATTTATTGAAAGGCCTTACATGAAGTAACTAATTGTAAGCTCTGTGCTTCATTCTTATTAATCACTTATTGCATCAGTTTAGTGAGGAATATAGTGTTTACCAGTATATAGTGACTGAACTCTGTGCTCCACTGTATTACCATTCCTGGTGCAAAACCTTTTCATACCCATCTTTTCATCGTGCAGAAGAAGACAGCAGTCTTTTAAGGGAAAGTGTGCTGAAGGCTTCTTCCTCAAAACTAAACCTTTGGATTGTCTGTAGAAATGCCACATTAGAGGTACGGAGTCGAGCCTTTGGCAGGATCATTTTGCATCTCGAATCAGATGTAATAGTGAGGAGCTGCTGATCCACAGCCTGCCCACGGCTGGCACGGCCAGGGAGGGGACACAGGTGGCACAGCCCCTGCTGCTGAGCTGCTCCTTAGCTCTGCCTGCCCTCCCAGGGGCCTTGGCAGCCAGGTGGAGCTGCCAGCTCCACAAGAGCCAGCTCTGTCCAAACCAGTCCCAAGGTAAAGATGATGTAGAAATTGGCTGCACTTTTCTACTAAAGAAAAAAAAAAAAAAAGGTTGGGGCTTTGCACCCATTTCTGTCCAAAGAAGATTTGTGACTATTTCAAGTTTGCACTAAAGCACACTGTGTACTATAATTCTGCCCAGTATTGTGATCCACAATTAGTTCACTCTGGAAATAATAATATCCTCAGGCAATAAATAAGATGGGGTTATTTCTTACAGAGCCTGGGGCTCTGGCAGCAGACTTGAAGTCAGTGTTGTTTACAATTATTTGGAAATCTGCAGGCTAATGGAGAGCTGGGCCCTTGTGCTGCTCCCAGCCCTCACCATCGGAGAACTCCTTGCCCCCAGCCCTCCCTCAAGATGCCTGCTCAAGGGAAGCTCACTGCTCTCAGGTTCTTTGCAGCAGCCTGGTGCACTCCCAGGCCAAGGCTTTTATTTTTTCCCCTTAAATGATGCAGATGCAATAGCCCATAGTGTTTATCTGTTCACTGAAGGATTCCAGATCTGATTCAGGCTGATTTCACTCCAGGTGAAAGCAGCCCAGCTGTGAAAGGTGCTCAGCCCCTGAGTTCTCTGGCTTTCCAGTGCCACACAGGCACCCAAAGGGACTTTTTTAGGCCAGAGGCAGGTTTCCAAGGAGACGGTGTTCCCCGGCCGCATTTCTTGCTTGCAATAGCACCAGCAGCAGAGGAAGGAGTAGGTGTTAAAGTACCAGAATTAAAGGAGTTTCATGAAGACAAGAAGGCACAGCCGAGACACATTTTGCTGTGAAGGATGCTATGGAGTCGGCTCGCTCTGCACTGCGGGGGGAAAGAGGGAAGGGGAGGGGAGAGATGCTGCTGTTGACACAAAATGTAAATTGTTACCCAGGTGTTTTAAACCCAGCTCCACAGTCAGGTGCAATCTGACAATAGACTTAAGCAGAGATATAGATAGATAGGTAGATAGATATTATATTCTGATGTTTGTTCTGCTCTGTGGCTCCCAGGGTGGGAGCAGACCTTGAGAGTGACACAAAAGCAGAGTCCGTGTGGTCACCCCGCACTGCTCCGCTGTGCAATGTGTGTTTGCAAAGCACTGCCATAGCAACTTGTGTGTACTGGGCAGCTCCTGCAGTGCCAGCTACGCATCCACCTCTGCCACCAAGGAGCTGCTTTAGGAGTCTGGAACGTAGCTGGTCTGTGACCTGGCAGGAGGGTGCCTGTTTCCCAGCAGCAGCTGAAAAGCAAACACTCACAGACCCATTTGCTTCTGCACACGTAGTGTGTAAACAGCCACCAGCCCATCACGTTTGTCGCTATCAGGCAAACTTCATCCTGAGGATAATCAGACTTGCCACTGAACTCGTCTTCCTGGGAGAGGGGCAAACATTCATGAGTACTTTGAGTGCATCAACAAGTCAGATGTTGTCAGGGTGGTCCCATCTTGTGTGCATTAATGAGTGTTGCTGGCGTTGGAATCTCAGTCCTAAGAGCCTCTCTCTGCCTCACGTGTGGCAGGGAAGATGGAGAAGAGTAAAGGCCGTCATCAACAGGAATCAGAGGGGTATGGTACCCTGTACAAGCACACCACAGCACAACCCCCACAAAAACTGCAGACAAAATACTTTGCATGCACTTAATCCTGAGACTTCCTGCATGCTTCCCAGAGGATACAAAGCACCTCTTGTCTGGAAGGGTGTTGTATTGGCTTGAAATGCTCTGTTCAATACCGGAAAGAGGTTTTTGCAGATTCACGAGAACTTTGGGGTAAGTCCCACAGCTATATTTGTTAATCATGTTCACCAAAACAGAAGTCTTCCCAAATTTACATGCTACCTCTCTCACTCAGTGTGGATTTTGTTCACACTTTCAGATACAGAAAAACAAAGACAACTGCTTCAGATAAGTCTATGTATTGTAGTATTTATTTAGATAGCAATGTTGATAAATCTGATAGACTTACTTCCCTTGGCTCAGTAATATGCATGGAGGGAGCCTGGCATGCTTAATGATCAGGGTTTGGGATTTAAGAATACAAGATTTACATCCCATCTCTCATATGATTATTACGGATCATAAATAATGGAAGTTTGGGGAACAATAACTTTGGGGACCCAATTCTGCAAGTTTTAGCACTGACTTGAGTAGAACAGAGTTTTCTCATTGATTAGTTTTGAAAGAGGAAAACAGAAAGCCTGCATCATTGCCTAAAGTATCACATTCCTTTTGTTCCACCACAAGGTTCTTTTCCATTTTTTTTAGGCAGAGTGCATGCAAAAAGAAAAAAATAGTTACCTTCTATTTTCCTGTTGTGCAGTAAAGGAGTAGTATGTGCCGTTGCCTTTGACCAACAAGAAGAATTGTATATTGTTACAAGAATGACTCTGCCTCCAGGATAACAGAAGGAGAAGCCCAACAGGCCAGGGAGCAGCTCCCCTCCCTGCCTTATCCCGTGTGAAGTGTCATTAGCTCCACTGGAGCAGTTGGTGAGGAGCGTTCCCAGCTGAGGGTTGCCCACCCGTGTGCTCGTTCCGTACGGAGCCGCAGACTCCGCGCCACGCAAGGACCCCGCCGTTCCTATTGGTAACAGTTCATGCTACTGATTAGCACAGTGCTTCACAAGTGCTAATTATCTTTTCTTGGTAATGACTAATAAATCCAAATGGAGAACAGTCCTGGAGGGTGTTTACTTTAAAATTCACTGGCTGGGTACCAAAGCAGGCGCAGCACTGGCTGCCGCAGTTTGAATTACAGTTATTTTGTCCAAAAAATGTTCCATTTTCAGAGAGTCTTGGTAAAGAATGAGTTTGGCTAGTTTGTATTTCTTTTTAATGACAGCAGAGTGGGAAATGATCCTTTTTAGAGAAAAGACACCGCTGCCATTATCTCTTTCCAGCCAAACCAACAGAGATTTGATAGTTGCAGCTCAGCCTACAAGAGGAAGGCTTCCCAAAGCAACTGTGCTGCAGCAATAATTCCCTCTGACTCAATTGTGTTTCAGGCATATTTGACAATTACGCAATGGGCATGTGGAGCTGAGGCGCCTCTCCCTCCTTATTTGGCTGAGGGGAGCTGCTCTGTGCCCAGGGGACAGCTGGGTGCCCATCTGGGTGCCCATCAGCGCTGCCCTGGCGCCTGCCACCTGCAGGGAGGCTGCTGCCACCAGCCCAGTGGCTCTTGTTCACCAGCACCCTGTCCCTTGTGCTGGTTCAGTGACCTCAGACTGGTCCCCAAGCCTGGCTCCAGGGGACGGTTTCCCTCCTGCTAAGCTGCTGTGCAGTGCTGCAGGGTATCAGATAGAGGGTTGTTTTCCCAGAAATGGAAAGCTGCATCGTCCATCAGTCAGTGATGTTGGCAGGAGGGGAGGCGACCACTGACACAGCAGTTGCCAAGATGGTTCCTCCAGCTTTGCTTCTAATGAACTGGCTTGTGCCTTCAGCTCCAGCAAACAGCAAGGCAGGTTCCCAATTGACTGGATACTGAAAGATCCAGCTCGTTTTCCCACAGAAACACATGCCAGTCAGTGGCTTGAAGCACTGATGGGGATGCAATGGGCTGTGTAGCAGCCCATGGTGATACAAGAACCTCCCTGAGCCAGTGGGCAGAGAGGTGCTCAGCTTTTGCACATCCAGGCATGTCCTGCACGCCACTCTAATACTGTTGTCACAGGTGGCAGAATCAGTTTTCCATGCAACTTAACTTTTTTTGTCATTGTAAGATATTTCCACCTAATTAATAAAATTGACTCTGTGGAAAACAAAAAAAAAATGCCCCTTACATTTCCTGCTAATTTCAGGACTTTTAATATATTCATGCCACGGATGCTTCAAGCATTATGAAATGTCCAGTTGTTGTATTAACTGGAACCCAGTGTGCCTAGGAGTTACCAGTTGCAAAGGGTATTTTGGCCTACACCCTGTAGTTCATGGGAAAAAGGAGAGTGAGCATGCAGACAGCGTGCCTTCAGAGAGGAACAGAGCCAGGAAAACAGAGCAATGTAGCTTCAGATGTTTGGATTTGTGGAGATTTAAGCAAGCATCATGCTTTTCTTGTGCTTCATCCAGTAAAAATAAACAAAGGTAGTGTGAGAAACTCTAACATCGAGGTAATATGCAAATACTATGCTGTTGGGTTTAGGGATTCACCTTACTTTGGCCACAATGCCATTAATCATCTTTTTGCTACAAACAGTTACTCCTGTGGTTATTTGGAAATAAAATGTCTCCATTCAAGAGCTTCCAGAGCATTCTTTGCAATTGCACATTAATCTTTTGGGCAGGTTTCAAGAGGGTCTGCTTAAAAAGTCCGTACCTTAGTTTCATACTCAAATGAGATTAAGGATGAGGTTTTTGAAGAACATATCTTCACAACTGTGGTTGCTTTGGTTTATGAGTGCACTCAGCATAACACAAGCAGAATGAGGTTTCTCTGTGGCAATAACAGAATTAAGTCCTTCAGCTCCTTGCGCAGCCTTAAAAATTGAAAATTGAAGTGAATAAAGTACTGGCTGTGACTTTTTTCCCATCTTTTGACTTTTCCCCCATCTTTCTCTTGATACAGAGAGGAAGAAAAACACTGGTGGGAGGGAGGGAGGGAGAGAGAGAGAAGAGACAAGGCTTCCATGGGCCCTCCATGCAGGAGCCCAACTGGAGGCTTGCATCTGAAGCCCTGCAAAAGCTGGATAATTAAATTGTTCAGCCCCCTCTGAGGGAACCCACTCATCTTTGCTGGTACCGAATGCTGATGTATTGCCTGGTACCTCTCTGCATTACACAGATAAACATTTAATACTCCCTTTCTGTTTAAATGAGAAGGAAATAAGCCTTTTTGCCCCTCATTTTTGCTGGAATGAGATCCAGTTGGTTTGGGAGCTCCACCTTTAATATAGAATAACTTCTTCCCTTGCAGAGAACCAAGTTGCATTTCAGTGGTAATTTTGACACAATACTCCTGAAAGGTCATTAAGAATAATTTAATAAATTTTAATAATTGATTATATATTTTATATAATGTTTAATAATTTATTCCTATCTCCACTTCTGTCTGCACCAGAATGTTCAGATACATATAATACATTCCTGTTTCATGTGAGGTCCAGATATTTAGCAGTTCCTGATATTTAGCAGTCCCATAAACTTCTCAAGGGAAGAGATGAGAAGCCTCACTGCTCCCCAGATGCTCTCTTCCATGACAGTCTCTGGCTATCAGATTTTTGTGGAGTCACCAAAGCACCAGAGTTTACTCTGTCTGTAACCACATCCCTCAGGAAATGTCACATCCCAGTCAGACGTGCCTGAACCAGTCTTTGCAACAAAGGCGAAATAACCTCGTGCTCTTTAAAGATTGGTGTTAGAGAAAATAGACTTGGGCAACACTGGGTTATTGCGTTGCCCTTAGCAGCCACGAGAGCATTTAAGTGAGCTGTGGCTGTCAAGGCAGTTCCTGTGCTGTGTTGTCTCCAAAACAAAGAGGAACATCTCACTGCCAAACCATCCCCACAGGTCCACCAGCTGAAGGGCGAGATTCAAACGTTTTCTCAGTGCTCCAGCTTAAGCAAGTGTTGAACAGTGGAGGGAAAAACATCCTTGCAGGTCATTGTCCTGAATGTCAGAGCTGCAACTTTCAGGTCTGATCCCATTTAGAACTGATGTAGCTGCTGTGATCATCTGGCTAATGGAGGAGGAGAAGCAGGTAGGCAGAACATCTGAATATTATACAGCAAAAATGGCAAGCATTGTGACATGGCCTCAAAAAACAAAATAGCAATAAAAACTGTAAAACAGGAGACATTTTCCTTACTGAGGAGCTCTCACAGAGGCAAAGCCCAGCTTCACCAGCTTTTTTGACAGAAACATGCAAAACCCTCAGTCTATGAGGGTAAGAGCAGATGTCAGGCAGCCTCTCAGCAACCTCCTGACTGCAAAGACCTCTCTGAACCCCAGTTCTGCCTCTACCCTGCACCAGAGACCTCAAACCAAGCAGAGAGCACAGAATCCCAACCCCTCCACAGCATGCTTAGGGCAGATGCCAAGCAGCACAGTCCTCAAAGCAAAAGCTTCATTACATTATGCATGACAAGTCAAACATCTTTTTTTATACTGCAGTTGTTTATGATATTGTAATTATGTCTGGAAACCAGGATGTTTGCGAATGAATCAGCAATAATTATCCCTGTGTTGTGTTGTCCAGTGAGGGGGGCTGACACACCCAGTCAGGGTTTGCAATGCCGGGTACTGTTTCAAAAGGATGGGAGTTAAGGATATAGCGATTTTCTGGTCAGTGGAGGTTAGAGGTGATTTTGTGCTCAGTGTAAATGGCATTGTCTGGCAGAGACAATTAGCAAATGAAGCAATGCCTCACCAGAAGCTTTGCAGCCTCTGAGGCTCTTCTTCCAGGCTGACAACAAACAGAAACTTGAGATGGTATCTCGGGTTTCCAAAACAGGAAGCTGCTAAATCCAGCAAGAGAGCAATTCATTTCCCACTTATAATGATGCTGCTTTTAAATCTCCTTTGAGGATACTGAAGTGTTTTCCGAAGGGTAGCAAGGGAGGTATTTTATCCCCATTTTTCACCAGATGAAAGACCAACTCAGCCAGCAGTGGAGCCGAGAGAGGGGTATTTTTCTGTGCAGAACTGGTTGCTTCCCTGTGACTCAGGCTCTGTTCCTTTCTGCATTCTGCCTCC
The DNA here is from genome assembly GCA_025920805.1 of Petroica traversi. Classification (NCBI taxonomy): domain Eukaryota; kingdom Metazoa; phylum Chordata; class Aves; order Passeriformes; family Petroicidae; genus Petroica; species Petroica traversi. Next base: position 17,461,815 of record JAHLSL010000010.1, read on the forward strand.
CACCCTGACTACCATACCCAAGTCACAGCATGGGGCAGCCCTCCTTCAAACCCCTTTTTCTTTCCAAGGTCTCTCCTGTGGAGGAGAGTTCATGGAAGTTTCCACTCACTTGCTATATTGATGCACAATAAATGACTTCTATAAATCACCAGATTGGCCCACATGAGGCACAGGCTGGTGCAATTATAAGGTACAGAAATGTACCTTGGACAACAGGTTCCTCCAGACAAGTGGTCCAGGTCTGGCCTTGGAGTAGTGCTGTGTCAAGGGGATGAGTTTTCACAGCCAAAAGCTTTTATCTTTTTTTTTTTTTTTTTCTTTTCTCTGCTCTCCCATCATCCCCTCTTGGGTACTTGCAAAGTGCTTTCTGTTCAGCTGGCTAACAGAGAAGTAATAAGCTGAAAAAAAATTAAATTATTTCAAGCTACATTCCAAAGAAAAATTTCAGAGATTTTCAACAAAATAAAGAGCTTTAAAAAGCTTCCAATTAAACAAAAGATTGTTCTGACAGAACTACTCAAGCAGTATCTTTAGTAATTCAGATTTATATGACCAGAAGTTTTGAGAGAATTGCCAGAAGGGAGAGCATTTTGAAACAAAGCTTCAAGATGTTAATTCCTGAAACAATCGACACAGAACATTTAAGTTTTTCTTTTTGTCTTCCAGCCAAGAACTATTCATCAAAGTTATCTCAAATTTTATATGTGACTTTAGTTTTCTGGAACTTTACTTTTCAGCAAATACCATGCTTGCAAGAGTTTAGAAGTCTTTTCTAATTCCACTTTTTGTTCTCCTATGTGTCTAATGCTGAAGTTCCTGGTGTGGAAGCATTCTCAAGTGCTTCTGCACAACATGACCAAACATTGCATCCACAGTCCAGCAAGCTCAGGTGGTTTCCTGGAGATTAGACCCAACTGCTGAGTAAACATCAGCATGTGCTGCTCTGCACACCTGCGCACACGAGCTGGGATTGTCCCCACTGAAATAAACAGAGACCAGTCCCAAGCGGTTTTGGAAATCACACCTCTGCAATGCCAGTGATGGTTATTAAAATCTGGGGTTTTTTTTCTGGGTAGAAATTGGTTCTTAAATTGTCTGGGTCCTGCTACCAAAAGGTAACTTTTACATGTAGCAAAGCACAGCCAAGTTCTGTTGGTGCAGCACCAGCAGCTCCCTGTGCTGTGGCAGTGGCAGGGAGGCTGAGCACCTCACACAGGAGGAGCATCTCCAGGGACTGGGAGCCCCACACAGACTGCAGCTGGAATTTCATATGCAGACATTTCTGTGCACACCTGCTTCTATCTCACCTCTCTCTTGGTCACAACCCACTGCTCAACAGCAGCCTACTATAGCAACTTGCAGTTTTGTGTGATCCCCAGAATATTCCATGGGATGCCTGCATCTGTAACATTCACTAGCACAAATCTCTGCATAGGATATGACCTTTCCACAAAGGACATGTTCAGGGTCTCGTGCTAGTTGGCCACAGACACCCCTGGGATCTGTAGCTCACAGCCTGAAGACTGGGGACTTAGAACTTTTCTCTGAGATTCTATTAGAGCTTCTTAATTAAAAGACCTCTTTGGGGACCTGAATTGAATTGGAAACCATGGTGATCACTTAGGTCAGTCACGCACAGAGATGATTGCATTTGGGAGAGTGAGGTAGATGGGAATGTGTGCATGTTGAAGAGCTTTAAGAAAAAAAAAATGGAAGTCCCAAACATCTGTAAAAACGAGGAGCGCACATAATTTGCAATAGAAGAGTTAGAGGATTTATCATGTAGGACTCACCATTCACTACTGAGTTAGAGACTAACAGCTCTCTGTATTATTGCACTGGAAAGTGTCTTCAACTTTTATCTCTCTGAACATTTGATCAATGGATTTGGCAGTCTGTCCATTTTCTCAAACCTGTGTACGCACATTTTCACTCCTGTTAGTTACAGTACCGGGAAAACCAAAATGCTGAGAGCTGTTCTTCCAGTCATCCCACATGAGAGAAACATATTAGCAACCTGCTATAAACCCAGAAATGTTCATCTCATCCAGTGGATCCTGTAACTTTAGTATGCAAAACCTAAAGAAATGCTTAATATCCAGCAAGCATTTTTGTTCAAGAGTCAAAATTCACTGAGTGAGAAAACACTCATTTGTAACCAGATCATTCTGATAAGATTATCAGTTAATCTATATCAGTTACAACATAACTAAAACAAAGTTATGTTTTGTTTACACTTACAAATCATTGTACTCTAGCTCCAGGACAATGAAGTTGCTTTCAAAATCAGAGCAGTTTTGGTTTCACTGGAAAAATCTGTTTTAAAAGTCACTGGCTGCTCTTACAGAGAAGGACAACATACCCCTAATTGACTTCAGCCTCACCTTCTTCTCCCTTTGCTCCTACACTAGAAAAAACTAAATAGTTACAAGGGATGTTCTTCTTGTAAGTCTCCACCAGAAATATGTAACCTTGCTTCATTTGTCTTTGCAAATTACTGTGTTTAGATCAGGACCTTTCACAGACTTGACACTTCAGTTGTTCAGCCCTTGTGCGAAATGTTTTGTATTGCTCTTGAGAAATCTTACAGCCCCAATATGTGGGGTTAACCTCTTGTAACCTCCAGCAATAAATAAGACTGTTCATGTAATTCCTATGAGACTGAAGGCTGTTGATCCATAATTTATCTTACATTAGCAGTTGCTTACAGGCTGCTTCCTTTCCTAAGGTGGACACGAAACACCAGAGCACAGAGGTTGCAGGAGCTCGGATCTTCCTCTCTCCATCACGCTGATTCCTCCCCTTGCCACCTCCCAGGTCTCCTACTTACTTTGCAGGCAGTGTCTGCAAGACCTTCCCCATCCATGCTCCTTCCCCTGCCAGCAACCATTCCATACTGAATGGACAGTGTGCAAAGGATAAAGCAGCAGCTGCAGATGTGCAGGAGCAGGAAACATTTCTTCTTCTTTTTAATTTTTTTTTTTTACTTATTTTTTACTCCATAGTTAAGTAGCTGCAAGACTCAGATGTGCTGCCAGCTGGAGCATACACACTTTTGGTACCAACCTCCAGCCTACCCTGATGCCTTTGCAGTCACTTCCAGGGCTTCCAACCTGTTAGGAGGCTGGAGTTTCAGTCAGGTTAATGCCAGCTCATTTCTGGATGCCATGGCTTGTATGATAGGCGTCATAATTCCAAGTAGCCTTGTGCTGCAGCTTTCCCCTCAAGGCCAAAGTTTTATTCTATTTGTATTAATATCACCTGGAAGCTCCCAGTGGAAGTGAGGAATCTTTGTTCTCTGCTGACTTAGCCTGCAGGGTTATAATTGGAGCTGTGTAAGATACAAGGATGATGCAGCACACACACAGTGACAGGTATTCTCACAGCAAAGGCAGAAGCGACGGGAGCAGGATCAAACCCCAAACCACAACAAGATTTAAGGAATAAGAGATCTGCCCCAATGCACACCAGTATCACCACCTGCTTTCATTTCCATGTTATGTCCCTGAAATAAGGCTACAGACTTAAAACCTACTGAACCAAACTTTTCCAATGCCTTCATTCCACAGTCCCATATGTCCATGCAGCCAGAAACACAATGGCAAGTGAGTCACCCTGGTAGGCACCTGCAAGAGCTTCTCCTCAGTTACCTGGGAGCTCTGCCACTGCTCAAGACAGGCCACAGAATGAGTCAGCAGTGAGGTTACCCAGGTCACTGCAAATTTTCAGTGACTAATCGTTCACTTCTTATATCACAAAAATGCAATGCAGAGGCTCAGCGAAGCTTTCTCACTGAAAACACACAGCCTCCTGTGGCCAAGCACTTCTGTGTGGGTTACTCTGTACCCAGCGTGCTATTCCTGAGACATCCTGTTTTCACTAGCGAAATTGCTAGAGTTGCCATGTTCCTGCTAGCGGCCTTCCTGACAGAAACATGTGCATGTTGAGCATTGTTTTCCTAACTGGAGCAGACCTTTTGCCAAAAAGTTAGTCTGATATTTCCCTTCATTTCCATTTGCTGTTGGAGAAATATTTTCCACAGCAGAACGTTGGCCACTGAGCCCGGCGGACAAATCCTGATAAAGCCTATTCAGAGAAGCCTTCCGCTTGCAATTAACGTTTGCTCATGGAAACCAAAGCCTTTTATTATTTTCCTTTTCCTCCTCTGAAGGAGTTTAGCCCTGAATTGCCCTGTTCTGCTTTCAGAAGTCTTTGAACAGGGTGCCACATCCATACTCTTCTGTACACAGACACAGGAGTGCAGAATGAGACCTCAGGTTTTGTTTTCAGTTTAATTAGTATGTTTATAGGAAACTTTTATGCTGTATGTTAATTTTCAGATCTGAAGCATGTTTTCAGATAACACAGAGATATTATTTCAAAATAAAGCAAGGGCATTAATAAACACAGTACCAGGAAATCCACAAAGGTTAAGCGATTTTCTACAGAGTAATTCATTTTCCTAATGAGTTTGCTGCAGACAATGCTCTCTGCAAGCAGTTACTGCGTATGTATCTTTAATTTGTGTGTTTATATAATTCATGGTAACGCAAAATAAATTTCTATGTAAAGTGTCCTAATAGATCAAGTGAAGCTATAATATTGTTCCAGAGCTTGTTCATTACAATATGCCCTGGCACAAAGTCCAGAGGGAGAGGAAGCCATTAAACATTAAGCAAAACAATTGCTGTCATCCTCCAGAGGGACTGGCTTTGTAAATGCTTATGTTAATGCTGTACAGAAGAGCTGAGTATTCTGATAAAATTAGAATGGTAAAAGAAGGCAAGCACCCTGTCCTCAATTTCATGAGATCGGGTTGGATAACTAAGGATATTTGGCTCTTTGTCCTAGAAGAGCAGAGCTTACCCTCTCCTAGCCACGCACTGGGCGCTCCTAAGAGTTAATTGTTACCAGCAAACAGAAAAGACGAAACAAAAAAAACCCTGACGTTTCCAGTGTTTTCTATCCTCAAAGCTGAAACACTCCCCTGTGTGTGTTTTCAATTTAACTAAAATAGATCGCTGTGTGTAAACAGCCACTCTATCTGCATCATTCATATTTGATGGACTAGTCAGTACAACAGATACTTTTATCCACCCCGTAAGTGATGAGAAACCAGACACTTCAGTGTCTTGTGCTCCTCTCAGTTAACATGAGTGGCAGCAGCTGTTATTCGAGGCTCCCTAACATGTAACGTTTGATGTAGAGACAGGAAAATTGGAGATATATTTAGTGGAATTGGATATAACAAAAGTAACTTCCATGATCAAACCCTCCCAGGAGAACATGCAGGAAAGCTCTGACCACGTCTGTTAACAGCAACCCCAGCACTGTGTTCTTGGCTTTACAGGCTGTGTAATAATAGTGTTCTTAGCAGGTTAGCAAGATACTTGCAGGAAAGGTAGGGCATGATTTCAAGGTGCCTCTGTTCACATTGGCAGCAAAGGGTGAGGGTGGTCCAGGACACCATCACCAGAGACTCAGTAGATACGTAGAACATACTCAGTAGATGAAGTTTTAAATTATGTCCTGCACATATGACTTCACACACCAGTAAGAACCATGTAAGCAGACTTTTAAATCCATTGGAAACCAAGAGGAGATATTGCCATTTCCATTTCCTTCTGCTTGGGAGAGACGAGGGTAGATGGCTGACAAGGGAACAAATGTAGCATCCTGCACAAAAAAGAGGCCAATCCTTCTTTGAGCAGATATGTGAAGGCAGGAACTCCTGGCCCAGCTCACACAAGGCTGTGCTGGTGGCAGTGAAATACCAGAAATTCCACTTAAAAATGAAACCAAGCTTTTTTAGTGAGGATGGTCAAGCACAGAAACGGGTCCCCCAGAGGGGCTGTGGACAACACCCCCTTGGGAACAGACAAAACCCCTTCAGATCAGCAACCTGCTCTGGTTGGAGAAGGGGGTAGGACTAGGTGGTTTGCAAACATACATTCAAAACCTCTACCATGCTGTGATTTTGTGAGAGAGAAGCTGTCCAAGCAAGGCCGTGGGCAGAAAATTATGGTGCTGGTGTTTAGCAACAGCTTTTGGAGGAACCATGTGGATATACCAAAAGAAAAGATCTCCTTTTCCTTCTTTCCTGCGGGTGTGCCCACCCTCCCTGCAAAACACACCTTCTGTGCTAGCACAGAAGCAGAGAGGAGATGAAAAGGCAATCCCATGGCCAAAGTTTCAGAGATCTCAGACCTGGAAAGAGCAGATGAGAGGAAGACCTTTCCCCTGCTTTAGGGCAGTTTCCAGGGAAGCTCACTAGACCTCTTGCCAGCTGGCATTTAATGCCCCACCCTGCAGACTGAGGGGTTAACATCTCCTGAGCTAAAGTGCAGTTGCTTCATTTGTGCCCTTACTGGAGAGGGCAGCTGCACCCAGCTTTTAAATCTCTGCTCTGAAGCAAGAGCTGATGGACAGGAAACAGTGACTTCTGTCTTCTCCTCTGGGAAGGAGCTGGAGAAGGTTTGTGCGAAGGTCATTTTAATATTAAGCCAAAGGTCCAAGAAACACCAGACAAACAGCTCTTTTTTTTTCCAAATAAAGAGTTAGTAACTACATGGATATAAAATTTTCTCCTCTCAGTTTAGCCAGGCTGGCCCTTCCTTTTTCCTGAGGGAACACAGTCATTTCTTGGGCATGTTTTCATATGTGCAACTGAGAGCCAGGAGCGAGAGATGTCATGTGCCCACTTGTGGGTGTGTGGCACAGGGCCTGTGCACAGTCAGAGCTGCAGGACACAGGCTGGCCAGGAGGAATGGGGCCCGTGCAAAGCCAGGCTTTGAAGATTCCTGCAGCCAGCACTGCATCCAGCTTCTGACAGGCTCTGTGCTGGGCGTTGTAACGTGCCTGCAGCGAAGGTGGGAAGATCGCTTCTCTCTGTTACTAAGAATACAGTCAGGGAAACATTACCCTGCAAATTGCTTTAATATGCATCACACTGCCACATATACTTTATGACTCTATTTGCACCCTGTGTGTCGGTTCAGCTCATGCCCACTGCTGCTGCCAAGCTCCTGCAGCTCCTCGCTTTCCCCTCACATGCACTGGAGAAACAGGCAGAGCAGAACACAAGGGAGGCTTTCCATGAGGCTTCTGCTGAAAGGCAGGGATGGGGCTCACTTCCTACCCCACAGCACTGCTTGAATACACCAACAGCAGGCCATAAAGGGCAGAAAAGTGTTTGGGGGGCATGAGGAGAAACTGGGTGACTCAAAGCTGTGGGCAGGTGGAGAATGCAGAAGCAGGTTCCATTTCAGATGCAATCAGCCCAAGCCTGCGGCACAGTCCATGAGCAGCAGAGACCCACCTTGGGAGAGTTCCCCTTTGCTTGTGAAGTGACTCACTGTCAATGTGGGTGACAGACACGCTACCGAGGTGACCTCCAGCTACCAGGGCCACATGGATGGCACACACAGAAGCAGAGACAGAAATAGGGAGAGAAGAAGTGAAAGGCTCTGGCTCCTCTCAGTCATGTGGTGAATGAAAGGCTGGACATTGCCTGGCAATGTGCACTGATGGTCCAGAAAGCCAACTGTATCCTGGGCTGCATCAAAATCAGTGTGGGCAGCAGGACAGGGGAGGTGACTCTGCCCCTCTGCTCTGCACTGGTGAGAGCCCACCTGGAGTGTCTGGAACCCCCAAAACAAGAAAGATGTTGACACATTGGTCCAAGTCCAGAAAAGGGCCACAAAGGTGCTCAGAAGGCTGGAGCATCTCTCCTATGAAAAGAGGCTGAGAAAGTTGAAGTTGCTCAGCCTGGAGAAGAGGAACTTCCAGGGAGACCTTAGAGCACCTTCCATGGGTAAAAGAGAGCTGGAAAGCCACTTTTTAGAGGGACACAGAGTAATAGGACAAAGGGATTGGCTTTAAACTTAAACTTTATTTAAACTTTAAATGGAAAGAGACATGTAAGGAAGAATTATTTTTACAATGAAGGTGGTAAAACTCTCCACAGTTTGCCCAGAGAGGTGGTGGATGCCCCATCCCTGGAAACACTCAAGGGTGTTACACTGCTCTGTGGGCTGAAGGGGCTTTGATCAACCTGATCCAGCTGAAGATGTCCCTGCTCCCTGCAGGAGGGGCTGGACTAGAAGATTTTAAAGGTGCCTATCAACCCAAACTCTTCTGTGATTCTATGATCTCCATGTGCAAAAGCCTGCCATAAATAAAGGCACAGGAGAAAGAGTTGTCCTTTCTCTGTACCTTGTCACTTCAGATGAGAAGTACAGCTGGTTACTCATCTGACCTGTTTATTCTGCTGTGCACTACAGCTGGCTGCAGGAGGGGGAACACAAAACAGATCCTTACAATTTAATGCTGTTCCCAGGCTAATAAAGATGAACATCCCTTCTGGGGCTGTGGACAAAGGCAAGATGCTGCTATGCCTCTCTCCTATGAGTAACTAAAGCCCTAAAATTTGAACATTTGGGAATTTGTATATATTCTTATCTTATACTATTGCTTAGCAACAGACTTTAGCCAAGGGCATGTTTGTGAAACTGTGAGGCATATCCCTATCTGCTCTGTGCAAAGCAATAAACACACCTTTCCAAATTATCTCTGCTAGGATCACATATGTAGCAGATGATCAAACTGAGCAGAAGGGTATCTGCTGCATAGGCTCTTGGCATTTTTGCAGTGCTGATAAAGTGATCTCGACCTGGGTGAATCAAAGCCTTTTCACTGCAGGAAAGGTGTCTTTGCATACCAAGTAGGTTGCAGATGGAGGAGCACCCAGCAGGGCTCGGTGTGATGCAGTTCTGTGGCTGCTCCTCCCACGTGGAGAGGAGTGATGTGTTTATCTAGAAAGCCTTAGGTGTTCCCCTGACACACTGCTACATGAGTGCATGCTGACGAAGAGCCCTGTTTTGGAAAAAAAAACCCCACACAACCTTAAGTATAATTTTAGATACCATCTTGGTATCTATCAACCCACTGCTTTATCCAGCACATAATAGAGCAAAGCTTAACCCCAGCATTGTACCTCAGACTGGGTTGCATCTGACAGTCCAAGGTTTTGCTTCCCAGTTATCTCACAGAGGAATTTTTTCCCTTCCCATCACCAGGTTGTACTTTACCACAGAGTAGTGAGCCACAGAGCAGTATAACACACACCTGTATGATAACTGGGCCTGGAAATACACGTGAGCACCTCCCTGGACCCTTGAGCCCCAGCAGCTGGTGACTGTGCTTTGCTAGAAGAGTCCCCTGAAGAACTCACAGAAGCTTTCTGCACTTAAAGGAGCCTTTTCTTGGCTGTTCCTTTTATAAAACAAGAGAGAGAGATTAATTTTACTTCATGTCTGGACTCAGGGGAGAAGAATCACTTTCCTGCTTAGCACAGGGGTGGGATGTGTTGAATAAAGGCGGGTAGCAGCTGTGAAAAACCCCATATTGGTGGAAGGAGGTTGCAGCCCCTCCTCTCACATGCTCTGTGAAAATATGGGTGCCCCTGTAGCATGTCCCAACACAACAATACACACTTGACTCTTTTCCTTGGCACTGTGCATGCCTTGTTCCCCGTGTACCAGCATCACAGCAGTGTGTGTGCCCCACAAAAGGGGCAGTTTGAGAAGCAGGCTGTCTGCAGGTTCTCCCCCTAGCTGCACAATAATTGCTGAACTGTGTTTTATGATAAGAGCTCACATTGTCACTCTGAGGGCTTGGGAAGGCAGAAGGCAACCTTACATGATCCTTATCTCTGTTAGGCACTGCCTGCAACACCATCATTAAGGCAAAGGCCAGGCACACGGATGCTTCAGCTGCTGCAGTGCTCCCTACTTCCAAAGGCACAATAAAACTCTTAATTGCCCACACAGAGATACAGCAAAGGAAGACCTTCAGACTGAAAGAAATATGAGGCACTAAACCATGATCAGCAGACAGCAAGTTGAGGCAGTCCCTGTGGACAGACCTGCTGTAAACAGTATCAAGCAGTGTAATCTCAGTGCTGACTTAAAACTGAGCAGTACTCCAGACTGGCAGCAGCTTTTGAGATTTTGAACAGTACATTTGAAAGCCTTCATAAGTCATAAGCATTTGGAACAAAAGCTGCAGTCAGGTCTACATCTTCTTAAGAGATGCTCATGTTGATGGGCACGCTGGCAAGAAGGGAAGTGGTGTTCAGTGCTGGACACCTACATCTCACACTGGAGTCAAGACTTGTGCAGCTTCACTCAATTTCTCACCAGTTCAAAGGGGAAGTGGAGGAACACAGGGAAAAAAAGAGATGAGAAAGAGCAGGAGCCCCTGTTAGCTCTCCCTCATTGTATCCTGTAGCCCAGAAAAGCATATTCAATCAAGTTCCCAAAACTTTCCCTCTGTACTGCTCAGTCTGGCAAGTCCAAGTACATCCCTGCTGGGGGTCGCCAAGAAGGAGAGATAGTCCTGTGCCAGCAGCATGAAACCACTTTTGTCAGGGCTCCACGAGCAGCAGGAGCACAGGGGATTAAAATTCTTTTTGAAATTCTGACGACAAGAGGAAACACAGCTCTCCCATTATCCTCCTGCAGATAAATATTTGAAAGCAACTATAAAGAAAACTCAGCCATGCGTCCCTGCTACCTACCCGACAGCCATGTCAGTACAATGGGAGCCACGCTCAGACAAACAGCAACACAAGGAGGTTTATTGTACCAGGTTCACAGGCATCGATCTCTATCAATTTCTACTCAACGCCATTTTAGAGAGATGTCTATTCATTTTAAACCCATCAGAGGATATATTTTCACTACACAGTGGGAATATCTGTATCACAGACCTTGCAGAGGGGAGATGAGGGAAATGCAGAAGCATCTCACCCACTCAAAGGGGAACCCCAGGGTTAACACTAGCAGAAAACATAATTGGTGGCAAAAACCCTACAGATCAGGTTGCAGGTTTGAGTTATTCATCGGTCTTTTCCTTCCATTCAGGGAAGGAGAGGACAGTGTAACCGCTTCTCACAGACACTCATTAAATCAGGCATGGCAGATCCTTTCACATGAAGGTAACCTGAGAGCAAAGGCCAGCCCTTAACCTGGCACAAGTCAAGAGCTGTCTTTGGCTGACAATAGCTGAAGTGTTGGTGGCACACACAAGCACCTACACTTATTGACTGCACCCTGGGGCAAGCAGATTGGTGGGAGGGCTTCAGAACTGCGATCTTGGGATCCTTCCTAGAAAAAAAAATCAAGGCCACGGACACTTAGCAGGAAGGACAGCAGCTCCTTGGGCCATTTAATGTGCCACCAAGCAGCAGCAGGGCCCTTGCTGACTCTGTAGTGTTAACACCCTGCTGGCCACAGGGAAGACACACCTAATTAACAGTGCTGCAAGCAGGGAAAGGAGCAGGCTGTCTACAGCATTCTCACCTAATTTACTTTTCTGGACTAGCATTTCTGAATGCCTCTTGAAAGATCTCCCAGGTTCTGCATGTACTAGAAGAGCAAAAGTTCTCTGAGTAGATGTGTCCTATCAGCAGCTGGGTTGGCAGGTCTGGCACGGTGCAGTAAAGCAAGTCAAGAAACCTTTGTACTTCCCAGCACTAAGGAGTGGCATGCAGTTTGTAGGCATAATTAGACTCTTCTACATACACTTCATCCCCGTCATTTACATGGAGCACAAAGAAATCTCTTACTTGCAGGGGCTGACAGAAAATGTAGTCCCAGGCAGCCTCCCTATAAAAAGTACTCACAACACAGGAGATGGCTGCCTAAGCTGTCCCTTTCTCTTGGGAGCAAGTTTCTCCCAACCTCCACAAGAGAAATGACCTTTAGAATTATTCAAAATTCAAGACAGTCCAAAGTCTGATTCAGGATTGGATTCACCCTGAACTAGATGCTGTAAAGCCACAGGGACCTTTCTCTCAGTGTTTACAGCATAAGCAGATAATGTCTGGGCTTGCTTACAGAGATTGGGAATGCAATTTGTCCACAGATCAGCACCAGGGCCCAGGGGGCTGAAATACAAGTTGCATTTCCTTAGTACTGACACAGAACTGGAGGCAAGCTGGGAAGCACGCAGACCCCAGCAGCAAGTGCCTTCCCGTGCCCCTTTAGGAACACCACACTGCAGGAATGGCAAGCTGGGCACAGGCAGAACTGGTTGGTAAGTGCTCAACCACACTACTGCCAGTTTCTAAAAAGGCTCTCACATGCTAAGTGCAGTAAGCCACTCTATTTTACCTCAAAGCCTTAGCTAGTTACCAATTACCAGAGCCAATACTTCACAGGATGCAAAGGCATCCTTCATCCCAGGGACAAGAACATTTCCAGTCCCAAGTCACGCAGGGGAAAAGTCTGCTCAGGATTGCCCCAGCTCTTCTGAAGTCTTCCTGTAGCAAGAAATTCCAGAAGATATTAAAGCTTTCTGCTTTGATGTGTCACAATGAAAGCGATTTATGATGCTTGATAAGGGTGGCTCTCCCACTCCCATATTTCTTCATTTGGCCTTGCTCCCTTTTGAGGCAGGTCACACCCATCTGCCCCGCGTTGATTCTGTCCTGTCTTTCCATACGGAAAAGAAATGACACACAGCAATATCTCTTTTCCTTTGGGTGTATCAGGGGAACCCACCTTCTCTCCGGGCTAGGTGGAAAGTGTCACACCAGCCAAGAGAAACTTCACAGGGAGGAAGATTGAGGAAAGCTATGAGAGAAAAATTAAATAGGGGAAAGTGTTCCTGTGTTGCTGTAACTTGTTCACAGGGGTTCCCTGGGCAGGGTGACAACTCCTGGCCATACTCACCTTTCTGCTCCTAAGGAAGCCCCACTCTCTGGATAATGGCCTGAGCACGTGGCACACGGCAGCATCCAAGCTTCTTTTCTTTCCATTTCACCCGGAGTACCAGGTGACCCTTTTCACTGCTGCTAGGCAAACGGTGCCACAGAGAAGGATGTGAAGCATCAGCTGAAACAAGAAGGGATTTTCCCTCTCTGAGCAGCTGGAACCTTCCTAGCACAGTACATCACTACAGCTCAGGTGCTGCAAACACCAGTCAGCAGATGAGGCAGTCACTCATGGGGCCCTGAAGCCACCTTGCAGATTCCACTGCCAAATTAAGAGCAGAATATTTTACTGTCTTTTAAAAGCAGTTCAGTGTTTCCTGAGTGAGTCTGAGCCACAGCACCATGTAGAAAGCTTTTCCTGCCTGAGGATCCCCAGGAACCTCATAAATAAAACACCTTCAGGAAGGTCCTTGCTCGCTTTTGCTTGTCATTGGCAAAGACATCCATTGTCTCACCAATCTCTCTCTGTTAATGCAAAGTATTCCAAGAGTTTGTTCAGTTTCCAATAGAGAACTACACTGATGTAACATTTTTTAATTTTGAAAGCTTATCCTACAGTTTTCCTTGGCCATGTCCCACCTCACTTGCAGTATTAAGACCCAGTTATTTATTTCACTCACCTAAGCAGAAATCTAAAACTGCACCTACACTGGGAACATGGCACACTGCATCAACTTATGAACAATGCATTCTGCATTTTTAGGGCTACTTCAAGAAAATTATTAAAACCAAAAACCAAAATCAAAATCAAATCAAATAAAGGTGAACTTTACATATCTGTGAAGTGCTCAGTTTTACAGGTCTCAGGAGAGAGGGTCCTTACACCTTGCAAGTCTGACCTCTAATTGGAAAGTTTATGGATTAGAAGGCATTTCTGAAATATTTGAAACCAGTGCATGGAAGTAAAGGCCATTCCTGATTTAAAATGGCTGGACTGGTTTTCCTCTTGCCCACATGCATGAAATCAGTTTCAAAAGGAAACTTTATGGAAGAGTTCAGCTCAGTACATAAAGTTTCAGAAAGCTATAAGCAATTGTAAGTGCCAGAGAAAGAGCAAAAATAGAATTAAAAACACTTTAGCAACCTTAACCAGCACAGAAAGCACCGCTCCCACCAGAGCCCTTGGCTCCAACAGATGCATAACACACAGGGCTCTCAGAACAGAAGTATTCCCACTGAAGTCAATACTTTAAATTATACATAGACTGAAGTACAATCCTAAAATCAGGCCAGAAAATAAAATGTGAAGAGTTTGCACCTTTTTCTGTTGCCATCAATAAGTACATTACCTTAACTTTAGAGCCTTCATTTCTGATTAACACTTTGACCTAATTGTAGTTTCTTTTCAGGTTATTTCTACTTGTTCTCCCAGGTTCAGGTTTCTTAGAAAACTTATTTGATTGCCTTTCCTCCCACACACCTGAATATTTTTTCTTCCTCTGACTCGCATGGCCTACAACTCCCTCTTCATTTTCAGTTCCTCTGAGCCCCCTCCGAGGTTTCCCCAGGTGAGAAATTGTGTTCAAGAGAGGCAGCATTGCCTTCCTCCTTGTACTCCTGATGCTGTTTGGAAGTTGACATGCTCCAAACTGAGCCTGCAAGAGTTTATGGTTGCTTGGGAAAACACTGTGAGGATGCTTAGCTTCCAGGCCCTGGTGTTGCCCACACAAATCAAAACCAAGAAATACCAGACAAAGGAGGGAATAATGAGTGGTAAACTTCCAAGGTTATCAGAAAAGGACTTCCTTTAAGAATACTGTGTTGCAAAAGGGTCTGAAAGAACAAAATAAGAGCCCGGCCTCTCTTGTGCCATGTCTAGATCCATGACTAAAGGCTTGAGTAGCCATTGTCATTGTGACTGCTATTGTCACTGTCATTGTCATTGATAACACCAAAGCAGTTACCAGAGGCAAGAGGTCATTATCTGTACTGATGTCTAGGGAAGTCAAAATAACAAAAAGATGAAATCACTTGCCCATGGTGTCCACAGCTCTCCAGTCCCCTCTGAGTGCACTGGTGAGCAACGCTGCCTCCAACAAACAGAAAGTCCAGTAAAACATGTCCAGGAAGATCTCTGGATTTTGCACGGACAAGCACGCACGATCCCGCTTCCCATTCATCAACTTGCACTTTTAGAGGGAAGTGTGGGCACCAACCTCTGCAAAAGGCTCAGTGTGAGACACAGGCTGAGTGTGAACTCCTTTTAAAAAGCAAGCATCCCTTTGTCACCTCCTTAGTGGACCTAGTGACTGGGCCTGGTGTGCTGAGTGCCAACAGGACACAAGTCACTCCCTGAACATGAGTGCGTTTGGGATTCCCAGGCTCTTGGCTAAGTCAGTACACTCACACTTTTTACTTCAGTTACTTATATTTTTAACCTTACTTTCTTTTACTTATTCTTCTCTTCTGGCACTCAGTGCATAGGGGATTTAATTCTTTGGCATTACAGGGATTTCCAGGGTCTGAGGCTTGCCAAAGCATCCATACCATCCGAAGTATCAAGGCCAACATGATAATGAGCCTGTGATGAAGTCCAGGATTGAGCAGCAGGCAGCAGCAATTTAAACAAATTCCAGACTAAATTTTATCTTCCAACAAAGAAATAATTTTTCTCCCCACAGGATTTGTACCAGTGAACCACTGAAGAGCTGTGCTGGTGCAGAAGGAGCCTGCAGTGAAATTCAATGTGAAATAATCATAAACCATCTAATTGGTATTATTCAAGCTGAAAAGACATGCAAGTAAGAAAGCACAAACAAATTACACTGGAGTTCTTTTTAAACATTTTGGGTCTAAATGCACCAAGTTTTACAAATAACCCTTCTATAACAATATAGGCATATAAGGATTTTTCATGTTATTTTGAATTTTACAGGATTGTAGAAGAGAATGAAATTGGAAGGGGACATTGAAGTAAGATAATTATCTCCTGCTGCTTCAGAAATAAGGAATAAAACAGAGCTGTGTATATATTTCCTTCTCCAAGGAAGAAATAAATGTACTGTGATGATTCTTATTTCTGGAGAAAGAAACATTGGGTTGTGATTTGCAGTTTCTAAATAAATTCCTCAAATGAAGGGCTATTCAGAGGTGTGGATGGAGTACAGCACATGCTAATTGGTCCCAGAGCTACCTTGAGTATCCAGACACCGGTGATAACGCAAGTCACATCTGAAAAGGAAGTCTTGGTTGTGCTTATCTTTGGCTAAGCTGAAAACAGTCTCATCCTTGCTCATGTTTCTTCTCACAGCTGGCTAAGTAGACTAAGCCCATAGTCCCTGAGATTTGTCATCTCTGGATGGATATCCCTGCAGTCATCACATTAATCAGGTTGTTTGTTCAAATACTTCACAAAGAAGTTACATCAAACAGGTGATGAGGAGTAGAAAGTAAAGGAAAAAGAGACCTTTTTTCTCCAAATCTAAGCAGACAAGAGTGATAGATTACAGGACTCACAAGAGCCAGCCAGGTCACATACTATTCCACGATTCTATTGAGGGATTCTTCATTAACTAAAGACAATAAATACTTTCCTGGCAGACAGAATTGTCAAAGTATCGTTTCAAGATGTTGTGATACTTTTAAACCTAAGTCAGCAAGGATCTTCACACAAGGAACAGAGGTTAATGCCCTCTTGGCCTTTGCAGTTTATGATGTGCCGTTTGCCTTTTTGTCTCTCATGTGTTTGAATTTTATCACTTCCCCAGTGTCTTTCCCAATGCAGTGATAGACCCGGAAGATGAGTGATTGTTTCTTCTGACTAATACAGTATCAGCATAACAACAAACCAGTGTTCTCAGACACATTTTAGAAAGCTATTATCCTCACTTTGGAGGAGACAAAGCTGAAGCACATAGCTGTTAAGCAATATGCTCACCTTAATGCATTTTGCCAAGAGGAAGAACACACCTTTTACTCAAACTGATGAGCACGTCCTGCCTTCTGTATTCTGGTGTCAACTGGCCTTGGCAATGAGTGACAATTTCTCGCATGTGATTTTGCTTTTTATTGGTTTTTTTTTTTAAATCTCTTCCCATCGTAATTGTTTACTTGAAGTGTTAGGTCTTAATTACAGTAAACATTTTCCCATTTCTGTACAGATGGGAAATGCACTGGAATAGAACTGGATGGTTTAAGTTCATCATCTGTTCATCTCTTGATAGAGATCAATATAGATTAGAGGTAAGTCTCTTTATCCATATTCATTTTCAAAACCCAAAATGATATGCAACAGATTTATAATTAAGCAGAAGTGATGATGTTTTTGTACAGCTTACTTAAATGGATTTGCCATAATGCATTAGAGTAGAAGCTATAAAACCCGACCAGATGTTGTATTTCCTCCCCCACTCTGTGTTGCAATTTGCATGAGAGTCTTACATTGTAAATAAAACTTGAGGTCAAAGTTTTATAACCTGAGGATCTATTCTAAAAATCATGCTGACTACCCAAATAGAATGTCTTCATTTACAAACAGGATGAACATCCCCTGAGAGGAGTAAAATCTGAATTAAACTCAGGGTCTCATGCACCTAAACACCATGGCAGCTTTGAGTTCCTAAGCTCACTAAGCAAAGATTTTTGTGGAGCTCCTGCTTTCTAGCCCAGACATTTACATTTCTGCCACAAATAAAAGCAGCAGAGTCACAACACTGTGAAGTCTATTTTACAAGTGAGCTGCAGCAGGGATCCTGCCCCTGGTGTTGCTCTGCCCCTTCAATGCCCTCCCAAGAAGAACACAGAGTCCCCCTCACTGTCCAGGGGACAGTCAGCTAGGCAAAACTTGGCACCTCTGTACATCAGTAAAGTGTTTGTAAGATTTCCGTCCCTCACTGACAGAACTGAAGCACTGACTTTGTGGAAATACTTGGTTGAAAGTAGGATTCAGCCTGAGACACAGAAATGACAGATTGCAAAAAAGTGAATACAAAGCACCTGAAACTCAAAGAGAAAAAAAAGTACCTCTGAGTTGAAGACTGGTACTAGAATGAATGGCAAGCTCTATTTACATGGTGAGGACACAAGAGGTCACTGGGCCCGTGACCCTCATCTCTCAGTTGGCAGAGCTGAGCAGAGAGAGGCCTGGCAGGTGAGATCCTGTCCTCAGTGCACGCAATGTGGGTTTTACCACGGGCTTTGGTGGAGTCAGGCTTTCACAATACCCTGTGCTTCACTCACAGTGAAGTCACTGGGGTTATTAATGTGGCAGACATACAAGGTGCCCTCACATTATGCAAAGGGTAGGCTTGAGCAAGGACCTATTAAAATCAGCATTACACAACAGCTTCCATGGGGAGCTCCTTTCCTCCAATTATTAGCCACAGTGATTAAGTGTGGTGGGTGACTCACAGACCTCACATTGCCCACCACCAACAAAAGACTTTTGGAGTTAGATAAATGCCTTTGAAGTGTATTCTTTACCATATGTAGCTCATAATATTTTGAGCACTGGTAGCTGTGATGTGAATCATCTCAATGCACTGAAAGTTTGTTGCTGCTTTGATTTTTTAAACAAACAGCATGCATAATAGCTCTTGGAAAGCACAAGATCACCCCAATCAAGCCATGAAGAATGAGCACTGATGCTGATGAGGAACTTTCACTTCACGCAGAGGTTTCTAGCAGCCTGGCTTTACACTGTGCTGCACGTCCTGCAAGTCATTGGTGCAGCTCAGACAACGAGCATGCAACAAAGGAAAAACATCCTGTAGTGTATATGCCAAATTATCAGTCCCTAGAGTAAAAGGAGACAGTTATTTCTTAGTTCAGGGGTCTTTCCTATTTCCAGAAAGCTCTTTAAAAAATGATGGTATTTTTTGAGCCCTCCATACTATTTATGTATTTATATTTGTATTGATATAAGCACTTTTAAGGAAAGCAATGTATAAGGAAGTAACTTCTCATGAGTACTGGTTTCGAAGCAAGTGGGTATTTTAAAGAAACACCAGAATTAAAAAAAAAATTTTAAAATCCTAAGAATATCATTAGTACTTCTAGGCAGCTATTTTTTTTTTTAGACCCTGCCCTTTCATCTCTTGGATTGATTAATGGAACATTTCTTTTTGTGAATAACTCAATGCCATGGAACAATATTCCAATCACAGCTGATTATAAATTAACACTCATTTTAACTGATGCAGATAATCATGTCAATGTCACAGCAAATACATTATCAAACATTACATATGGATGCTGTAATAGAAACAAGAAGTTGAGAACTTCATTATCTTCCAGTGCATCACTACCAACTAATTTCTAAATTTTTCATCATTCTTTAGACTGCAGTCAGATTACACAGAATAATTTGCTACTTATAAACAGTAGATGCAATTCTTTTCTTAGGTATAATTAGCAACAAAAAGGAGGAAGATTTCCTTTTGCTCAGGGCATTGGAAAAGAAAATACCTTCCCTGAACTACCGTGATAGGCCATACTTCCCTCCTAACAGACAAAGAAGGGAGAGAAAAGGACTAACAAAAGAGTGCTAAATAAGCTCCTGCTTTTATATGGCATGAAAGGAAAACACAGCTGCTGACTGCACTGCAGGCAACAACCCTTTGCCTCAGTTTCCCCTGATTGGTGTTGTGAATGTCTGGTAGGGATATAACCCCTTTTTATATCACTTTCTTGCTTTACCCTCTCCAGGGAGTCATACCCCCATTCTGTGAGTTAACACAGTCCCAGACTAAGGCAACACATCCTGGTACATTCTTTTCCAGTCCTCAGAGCAAAACACTGCCTGTCATCTTTTTTTACCGCAGTCCTCCTGCCTTTGTTCACTGGACAGCTCAAGCTGCTGCAGGGCTCAGCCAGGGTTTTCTGCTCCTTTCGCTGGAGCTTTTTAGCTGGTGGGCTTTAGATGTGCAAATGAGAGCTACACTTTCCAGAGCAGAACTACAAAACAGATTTTTCACTCCTGAGGTACTCTGATCCCCGCTCTTCATTCACAGAAATAACTGCAAGGTTTAAAATAAATGTAGACTCATCCTATTGAGCTAAAGTACTTTTGTATAAATATCAAGACTCTGGCCTCACTTTTTTTTTTTTTTGTCAGTGACAGATTAAAGGCTTATTTTTGATTAGACTTGATAGACACTGGTATAAAACTCTCGTGTTATTTTAGCATCTCCTGTCATTTCGGGGTTAGAGGAGAACTAACAAGGAACATTATTTAGGGAAGTTCCTCCTAATATGAAACTGAAGTCCTATCCATATCACTTGTTTGTAGACATTGACAGCAAACAACTCCATAACTCAAGTTTTCATCTACATATTCTTACCTCATTTTAAGCCCAAAGTTGAAATTGCTGCAATCGAAGTAATCAAAAGCAATCCAGAAAGGCATTCCTAGTTATATTTGGAAGTTGATCTCTGCCATTAAGAAAATACATAGCAACTCTGTGAAGAGGAAAAGCACACTAAAATAGCCTTATCATATTATGCAATGCATTTTCTTTGTATTTATGTATTTCTTTCTAATGGCTATGCTATTTTTTCACTGGGAAATGAGCTGAAGCTTACATTTTTGAACAGATAATTCAATCCTCAATCCCATTCCAAACCAAACCCAAATAATAATTTTATAGCCACAGAAGAAATAGGTTATACTGGTCAGTTATTACAGTCATGTCTGCATCTCCAGAAGTTTCAGGTTATTAGTCCCATCTTGAATGAAAACATGCATTTTATTGAATATGTGCAGATTTTGGAATACTCATCTAAAAAAACCCCCAACAACTTCCAGCAGCGAATTCTGAATTATAATCTTCCATAAAAGGATTTGTCTCCAGAAAAAAACTCCCATAACTTGGTCTTTAAAAGTGGAGGTCCACCCTGAGCTTGTTCATCACCATTAGGAAAGGCAATGTATGTTTATTCATTCTCCCTGCTCCCCTCCCTTATTTTTTGATTGTCAGGTTTAGTCAGGCATAAAAATGAAGCTTTTGTGCAGTCACAATGTCTTGTGATTTTTCATGTAGCACTTAATTCTGTTTGTCTACAGAAAATGATTGAGAAGTTAGGGTTTGTTCAGATAACAGGACATTTCAGTCAGCCATCACATTTTGACATTTGATAAGTAATTAACTAAGGGAAAGAACAGCTGTTAAGAAAATGCTTAGTGACAGCATGTAGATGATTTAAGGCCAATTCATGAACCACATAAGCCCCATTTAAATATAAAATGTCATGAGATGCACAGTAAAAAAACTGCATTATGTCTTTCCTTTGCAGTCTAACAGAGAATTAGCCTTCATCATCCTGAATAAATGAATGTGCCATCAAATACTCCTGTCATCTAGGATGGGAAGCTTAGAAACCTGTATCCTAAAGATCAACCTTATGACAAATAGTAAACACAAAAACAAATAAGTAATTATAAAAGGAGAAAGCTTACTGGATTTCTTTCTTAAACTTCAGCAGCATTTTCCCTAGGTTTTGTGTCATAATTTTTCTCATGTTGGTCAGCCAGAATAAAAGATCACATAGATCAAAGTTGTTATGTTTGAAATAAAAGTGAGTAGGATGCCAAGTATAATTCTATGGACAAGACAGAGAAGAGGAAAAAAAGAATGAGCCACCAGGAAAAAGTGTGACAGAGGTTGCAGATGACTAAAGAAAGCAGGTTTATGAATGAAAAGAATTCTGAAGTCAGCTCTCCAAAACAGACTGCAGTTTTGGCAGATCTCACATCCACCATCACTGTTACTTGCACGGTAGATAAACCACATTGATACTGATTCAGTGACCATTTAATGACTACCCATAAAAGCAGATTATTAGTTGTCATAATATAGATGGGAAATAAAGAATTTTGCTTCTCTGAGAATACCTTCTTGATGCTCTCCTTACCTGGACCTTAGCGACAACACTTGGAATGATATTAATAGATTTCTCTTGGCTATTAAAGCATTTTGACCTTAGATGGCTGTGGAAGTAGGTAGAGTATGTGCCAACCTACAAGCTAGTGAGCATCTGCTGCACCCTGCCACAACAAATACTGCTGTTCTCACTCTACAACTGCTCCATTGATGGGATTCTAGGACAAGGGTTCAATTGCTGCTAGTTAGTAATAGCTGCTATGAGTGCCTCAAAAGAGAGTCAGAAAGAAGGTGCAAGCACCTTAAAACCTCACCCAATAGCCACCAATTGAAACAGGCTTGCAGCAGCCTCCCATAAAAGTGGCAAGGCTTGCCATGGTTCTCTTATGTTTGCAGAGACATTTCTATATACATTTAGCATATTCAAATATTCTGGTCTCCTGAAGGGAGATGGGAACAAATCCTTTTAGCAGGATGTTGTTATGACATGTGGGAATGCTTTGTAAATTAGTCTTTTTCTCCTTCATCAAAGAAAAGGCCAAATGGTCAGACAAGGTCAAGGGGGAGATTACTTTTGGCTTTTGGAAGAAGGAAGAGTAAGGTTTCCTGCTAAACTCAAGTTTCTGGTGTGCTGGGGAAAGCAAGCAGCTGAGCTACTGAGGGAAGACAGCCATGGACATAACCCACAGGCCAGGATGCCACTTAGGTGGTGAACCAAACACTGCAGTGACCAAACATCACCCAAACAAGCTTCAGAGGCTTGCAGAAAGGGGCTGGAGTGCTCAAGGCAGTTTTACAAGTATGACAGTGGCAGCTGGATGCCCGAGCTCCAGCCTGTCCCTGCTGGATGGTGGCAGCCTGAGCTGCTGGGATAGCACCCATCTGACCCTCAGCAGCAGCTCCTGGTTAAGCTTTCAGTGATGAGCAGGAGGAAAGGAGAAAAGCATAATCAGACTGGTCTTTGGAGGCCCATGATCCTTCTCACTGAGCTAAATCAAAGAGTTCTGTGACTTTTTCTTGAGTAAGAGCTAACGAAAGATTGGGCCCTCAATTTGTAAGTTCAGGAAATTGGACTTGGGGATGATTAAGTAAAGGTGATTGGTGATTAGTGGGAAAGGCCCTTCCTGACAAAATCAGGACCCCAGAAAGAAATCCCAGGAGCCCTCAATCCTGAGAGTCACAGACTCTTGGGACTGTGATTATTAAAAGACTGTTTGGGAGGAAGGGGGGTGTTAATCAAAAGAATATTGGAAATGTTGAAGTGAGGAAGAAAAATTCTTATATGTAGAGCAGCTGACATTTAGCAATAGACCTGAGATTGCTAATAGCACAGAGCTTTCTCCTTTAATACCAGGATAAAGAAAACATCTGGAAAGTAGGACTTGGGTATATTCTGCTATGTTTACAATTCAGAATTAATATAGAACACAGAGTCATTGCTTTTACAAAATCCTTTTCCTGACCATAACTGTATTTTAAGCCATTCCCATGATGTTGATATGCATTTATGAAATTGAAAAGCTAGCCCCCACACATAGTGGCACTGCACTAGTGCATCAGTTTGTGTCATTATGGTGATGATCATGAAATTTAGAAGGGGAGCAGTTGCTTATGAGATTACTTAGGATATATGATCAAAAACATCAGCATAGATGCCATTTACAACTAGTTTTTAGCTTGAGGTCAAATGAGAACATTTCTGGCACAAAACAGCTACACAGCAAAATAAACAGTGTAAATGTGCTCTCCAAATCAGCAGCCAAGCAACTCTACTTTGTCCATAAAGCACTTCAGATTCTGGCTGAAATTCCAAGGCTGCAAATACAACATTAGAAGTGTTAGAGATAGTTTGCTGCAAATTATTGTATAATAGCAGTATCTGTAACTCATTTAAGAAGTTGCTGTTTACTCAGAACAACTCTCCTACCAAGATAGGTTACCTGGCATGGAGCAGTTAATGAGATCCTAAAGGATTTTCAAATAAAAGTTTAGCTTTTACTTAAATGAGAGCATCCATTCCATGAAAATTGGTATTAATACAATCCTTTGCTATACTTCTAAGCAATCACTGAGGAACTGTAGTGATGCTTATTTTATTTCTTAAAAATATAATTTTATCTAGAAGTATAAATATGGCAAAGCACAGATAACTCAGGATTAAAAAAACCCCTTTCCTCATTTTCATCAGATATCTGGAAATTAACAGCACCTTAAGATTGTTGATCATCCAATAGATTCAGCCCAAAAAGGTAAAAGGGCTCTCTGCCCTCTGTAAGAAATACAGCCAAGACCATGGCTGAGTTAGGTATGACAGGCACAGGGCAGAACACACAGAAGCATTATCACTGCTGATTCTGGTTTTAAAAAATAAATTAGGAACTGTAATAAATTGTCCTTGCTTCTGCAGTAATAACTGTGTATATATGTTTTCCCAGAGTCATTCCCAAGTACATGGCAGCTCTCAGGATGCATGTGGTAATAAATACTCTGCTTACAAATTGTAAGAGAGGAGTCCTTAGCTATAGCTCTAGTTCATCCTGTCTTGTAACAGAAAAATTCTCCTAGTCAAAGATGACAGATCCCCAGACCTCATAAAAAAACCTTGGAAGGAGCATGTTGTCCTTGAGACGCGCCTACTAATGCCAAGCTCGAGGAGGTCCCAAAAATGCAAAAAGGCTTGTTGAGGGAAGCAACACCCACATTTTCATATTTCAGCTGATATCCAGCTGAGTGCTCTCAGCAGTGTTGTTTTCACTTTTTTGTTGTGCTGGGGGAAGAGCAATCTGCCAGGGCTCAGCCTACTCACTGCCTTCTCTCTGCCAAGTCTGTTCCACAGGGAATATGTGGGCAGCAGCCCCTCAGCTGTCCAGGGGAGCAGGGCTGCAGTCCAGCCAATCCCTTATGTGCCCCTGTCCTCAACAAGCTGCTGCACAGAGGGCACTATGCCACAGACACACCATAATAAGTATCAGGGATTGGTTCTCATCAGACCATATTGATTTTTGAAGCACAGTAAGCCTTTTCAGTTTCAGAGCAAAGACCGCCACTGTGGGCTGCCTGATTATAAAGTTAATTAGGAGAAAATGTCCATAAGTTTTGACATTTCACTTGCTCCACGAATTATCACCTTTCTTTATGTCAGCCAGCCAGAATCACTTGCTGCTAAACTGATGGTTTTCCTTTTATGGTTTACAGATTTTGTGGCTAATTGTGAAGAAAACCATTTTTGGAATGCCTGGGCAGTACAAGCGTGAATCACAGCAGCAAGCCATTGCTTCTGTCTCCCAACATGTATCGTGGAACTATTTTCTTCCATCCCTTTTGTAGTACAGTACATTCTACATTATGAATCATTTTCATGCAAAAATAGAAACAAGTGATGACTGTGTTCACTTCACAACAGAGAAGAAAGAGCTGGCATCCCATAATTAAATTGCCAGGTTTAGTGGCATTGTAACAAATTGCTGCACAGACGGCCTGGAGTGCCAGCTGTAGAGAGGTTAATAGACCCCTAATACATGTTTCCTAACAAAATACGATTTTTTAAAAAGTCAAATTCTGGTCCTTGGGGAAGATCCAAAATAACACATTGCTATTCAGTGCCGTTTTGGATGTTGTAACACTGATAATGCCACACCTAAAAGCAAAATGAAATGCTACTGGTCACAACACTGAGCTGGGTGCCTGTCATCCCTATGAAGGGAATGAGGGGAACAAAGCACCTGGGAATTGGATGTACAGTCCACAGCATTCTGAGGTGTGGGAGATGCTTCATTCAGGCACTTTGTCTCTTCCATCAATCCTACCTATGTCATACACTGGTGCTGCTGAGCTGTGTGTCCCAGACATAAGCCCCTTGGAGCCAGGAGCATAGTTCCCAGGAGTAAAGTGCCAAACCTGGCCAAGTAAATTTGCTGGGAGGCTGGAAGCATTAACTAACTAATGCTTATTGCCCCCCTAACATGGCTGCTCAGGTTCTCTCCAGTCTGGAGCATGCAGCTGCTTGGGATATGGGCAGAGAAAGCCTAAGCCTTCCTGCAGAAGATCATGCAGGGATTCCCTTAGGTGCCTGGCTCAGCCTGTAACAGATGTCCATTTTGTGAAGCATAGCAATGACTGGGGACTTTGCCATTCTCCAGCTGCTCAGCATGGCCCATCATCTAGTTCTGCTGGAAGAAGAGACTGCAGGCATACTTGCATTTTCAATTTAGCCAATTCAGTCAGGTAAACTGAAGATAGCATCTTTTAAATTCCAGTCTCTCTGCCTGAAGCAACTGCCCCTTCTATAATATTCCAGTGGTAGGGCAACCTGAGCATTCTTCAGCGAGAATAAATCAAGCTGCAGGTTTGGGGGCCTTTTCTGTTGCTTTTTTTCCTTTACTGTGAAGAGTGTGACCAGAGGGCTATTCAGTTGGGTACCAAACCCACAGATGGGAAGTATAGTTACACAGGTTGGTATTGCCCGTGCAGTGATAGCTGACAATTTAATAAACAACATACACAATATATTGAATGAAGTAGTAAAATGGAGCTGCAGTGGCCTTGAGCTTGATCTCTTGCAGTAAATCAGGAATTGTATTACAGAGGCCAGAGAAGTCATGCTATTACTGAAGCGATTACAGTTGGCCTCAATACTGAAAAGGCTGAAGGCATTTTAAATTTTATGGCATTGTAATTTAAGCAAGGAGGAAATTTTACAGATCTTTTTTTTCCTGCCACATGGAGATGATATGCATAACTCATGTTTTAAGCAGCAGAAATATTCATCCTAGCTACACCGCCAAAACACACCTCCTTGTAAATCTGGCAGATACTCTTAGTTCTTTTAAACCCTTAGAAGGGAAGAAATAAAACACTGTTTATCTTGTCTGTTTTTTAGAGGACGGTTAACCTATATCCCTTTTCACTATGCGCTCCAGAAAGGACCTTCAAGATTGAATAGTCACAAAATAAAGCTAAGGTGTTTTAGTACCCATCTGAAAATATTTTGGCTGTAAATCCCATAAACATGAGCTGACGTGTTGCCTTTTTTTCAGCAGCCATCTCATTGCCAATGAAAAGACAATTCCTGCAATATGGTTCTTTGCAAGCTGTACTTAAAAGACCAATGCCCTGCTGTGCCACAGTGTACAAAAACCACAGGTCTAAGCCATGGGGATAACAGGATCTCCCACATCAGCTGGGATGAAGTTGCTGTTGATTGTTAGGGTATTAATAAATTAGCTTATCACACCTTTTTACAATAATTTAAGGAGTTAGTAACACCGTATTTGTGGTTGCCATGCTCACAGTGAAGTCAGTATGAATGACTGAAGTCAGTGCCTCAACAGCTTCAGTGTGATGTCTTTTGGTTTAGGCTAAATTTCACTTCACCACAGTGCCAATGAAGCAGCTGGGGTGCAGCACACCTTCTGTCCTGCTAGTTTTGCTGTGAAAAGGGGCAGCCTCCAGGACAGCCAGTAACTGCAGGAGGTAACTCCATAGGCCACCACAGAGACATTCCCTGGATCTCATTTAGCAGTGCCTATTGCCTCCTGCAAGTTCAAGTTTATTTAAATTAGGCAGCCACTCTTAGCTCTCCGGATCGCCAGCTCAGCTACAGCTAAGCTGATTTGAATTACTTCTCGTGTGCTCAGGTCACACATAGAGCTCCTATACCTCAGCAAACACATGGCAATTTATGTACATGTTTTGCATTTCAGATGTCCATGCATATTTTATTAGTGGAAATATTCATTTGCATAGTACTTACTGAAGTAAATTTTTGAGGTCCTCAGGACTGCAGAACAAAACAAACCGCTTGGACTGAAAAAGAAGCAATTATGGTGAGTTAAGGCCCTGTTGACATGGTTTCTGTTTTATCAATAATTTCTACCAGTTTTTACTTCAAAATAACTGGCTTTCTTTATGAGCACACTCAGGCAGTGTAGCCCAATTTACTGTAAAATGAAGGACCTGTGTACATGACAGAGCACAAAGAAGCCAGAGCGTTCTTCTTCAAAATGGTTGGATTTTAGATAGCTCTGGTCTGAAAAGATCTGTATCCACACCAGGGCTGTGTGTCTGCAGAAACCTTATTTTCCAGATGCTGAGTGAGGATAGCCCCTAAATTAAATTACCACTTAAGTTCCAGTTCAGCAAAATTCATGCTTGACTTTTAGCACAGGCTTCACCTCTTCCTCAAGTTAATCACACACTTAGTTTTTTTTATTAAATGGGGATGAAATTAAGCATATCCTTAAGAGCATACTGTATCAGGACCCTGCAGATGGTCAGGACTGAGGATTTGATCCAGATATCACTGAAATCAAAAGGAGACTTCAGTGGCCTTTAGTTGAAGCATATAAATGGAGTCACAGGTGTGCTTCAATGTTGGAATACATAAATCAGTTTTCCTATCACATAATTTTCATCTGATTTACTTGCATGCAAACCTGGGAGCTGGAAGAGAGCTGAGGGTTTAATGCCCCAGTTAATATCCTGGAAGGAAAAGTCAGCACAGACAGCAGGACGACAGGACCTTCAAGCTACCAATACTTTCCAGACATCTACATGACGGTGAAACTCAAGGTAGAAACTGACTCATGGATATGGCTCATACTCTTGCATAGGTATCTTTCAAGGTTCTGTTCTTGCTTAAGCAGAGCTTCCCATAAAGCTAGGGCTCCAATGATTTTCTAAGCACTATTTATAATTAAGAAATTGCACAAAATGCTCTATTATAATAGAGAATGTTTGGGGGGAAAATAAACACATTAGGATAAAAATTAAGACTTATGTCTTCAAACAAAAATATAATAATTATAAATGGCAAATAGCCAAAAACTCTTTGGTAAGTTAATTCAAATCAAGCTGAGAATGTCAGATTTATTGCTGTGGGAAGATTGACTGAATGGCCCAATATTCATATGCCACTTCTGTTTTCATCTCCTCATTACTGAGATTGCTGTGCCAAACAGCAAGTAAGCCAGGAAAATAATTTCCTTGCTAGGATCTACTTTGAAGCTGCAAGTTAACAGAGGAGATAGACCTTCCCCATGATGTGTGAACTAGAATATACACCTATCATGAGCAACAGTGAGGATCTGAACTGGGGCTGTTTTCAGTGTGGCAACAGGTTCACATGGGCCATATTCAATAGTCTTCTGTAGGTGCCCTGAACAGTCCTCACTGAAGAGGTAAAATCTCTGTGCAAGGGGTGAAAAGCTTTTTGCTGGGTTCCTGTCACATTAGACAGTTTCCTATTCCCTATGCTATCTCAAGCACAGAGATTCGGGACAAAAAGTACTTCCCACAAGAATAGACAGCTCTGAATAGTGGAGTTAAAAGCAGCTCTGTTGGCAAAATGAAGTTATCTCTCAAGAATGACTGTAGACCCAAAAAGGTCAGCAAAAATTAAACACACCAGCTCTGTATTTTGAATAGAAAATAAGACTCAGAGGAGGGAGGAGAAGCAATGGATGTGCTTTCCACAAAAACTCAAAAGGTAAGTATGTAGGTTTATTTTGGGATTTCTCGCATCCCCAAAGGGGAGACTGGCGACAAGAACTGAAGAAACAGGACAAATAGGAAAAAATGAGTACCTTTAACTACAACACTCAAATGTCTCCCTGGGGGAATTAAAAAAACGCAACCAACCTTCTTCTTATACATGAAAAATTGTGAAAGCACAAAAGGAAAATACTCTGAGGAACATATTTTTAATCTCAGATGGTATCCTCCACTTGAATTGGGCCTTTTTTCTCAAAGGGGAAAGGCAGGTTATAACTTGCCAATCATCCCAAATGGCAAAATTTCACTGCTGATCTAGTACAACTCTAGCAGACATTACAGGTCATATATTAGCTAAAAAATAACAATTCATAGAGCCTCCCCCCACTTACACTCTGAAAGTGAGCCACAGCTACTGCTTCTCTCCCTCATAGGTACATAAATGCTTACCTTGTCTTTAAGACATAAGGTGCAGGGATTTCTTCAGGGTGCTTTTATGTTGCTAACATTGTTCCTGTCAAACCTCCCAAAATAGGAAGAACGCACACAGAAGCACTCATTAGCAAGATACAAGCTTGTGGTTTACAGATAAATAGACAACCTTCCTCTGCCTTCTCTGCAACCGTGTGTGGGCTTCACTTGTTGAGTTGGGCTTCTTGGAAGCAATGTCACACAGCACAACTGCTATTAGCATTGGCTGACTGAGCAGGTAAGTGGAGTTTCTTGTGCAGTTTTTTTTCTCTAAAGGACTGGAAGTGGAAACTCTCAATTTGTCTTAATTTTAATTAGTCAAAAACTGATGAAAGCACAAACCAATATGGCATCCTAATTGCTTCATCAGTGAAATTATAAACAGATTCTTATGAAAATTAATTATGAAAATAGCAAAACAATCCAGAGCTCTGAAAACCTAAGAGAAACCTCTTATACAAAAAGGCTAGAGTATTCCTCAGAGTTGTACTAGATCAGCAGTGAAATTTTGGCCTTTGGGATCATTGGCAAGTAAAAATCTATCTTTCCCCTTCAAGGAAAAAAGGCCCAACTCAAGTGGAGGATACCATTTATATGACTCCTTTCATCCTACTAAGTTAACAGTGAATGGAGATAACTATTAGCATTTTTGGTGAAAACAGGCTGCTTTGGCTGGATGCAGAAGGGAGGGCCAATGTACACATTTGAATACAGGATGCATTTTCCCCATGCTCCTGATAGAAAATGTACTTGCATCAGATGTTCTCTGAAAACTGCCAGTTTGCTGAAGAATGGTCAGCAAATTACCTCAGAAACTGCTTGCCTACACTTCACAGACAGAATGCAAGGAGGTAGTTTTCTCTCAAATGCAGATGAGAAATAAGGTCTCAGGCTTGATAATACTTGCAATCTGCTTCATAAGCAAAGGACACATTTTAACCATTTTTCAACTGTTAATATGGAAGCAGACTTATCTTTAGATAGAGGCAGCCAAAGAAGCAAGGATCATGCTTATGAACCCTTTTCCCCATTTTCCCCAATTTCATTGTTTATGTAGTAAGGATTACTTTTTAAGAAGAGAAAAACAGCAAAAGCATTTTATACATCTCTTCAGTAGCCAAAGAGAATTTATCAGAATCTTGGCAACAACACCCACGTTCAAATGTAATTTATGACGGATAAAAGATGAATCTACATCATGGCAATTTAGGGACCTCCAGCTTGGCCCAAATGAAGATTTCTTCAGGGTATGTGGATGGCTTCCCTTAACTAATGCTTCCTTGGGGAGAAGCAGAACACAGGAAAGTTCAAGGGAAAGAATAAGCTGACAGAAGGAGGTTTTTGTAGCATTCCTTCCAAGGCCCAGCAAAGAACCACAAAAAGATTTTAAAGGTTTTAGGGAAGCTACTGCCTGCAGAAACCCCTACAGCATCAATCCAGTTACGCTACTATGGTGAAAGGGGATGGAAAAGCCAGCAGAGAGGCGTAACTTCCCTTCATGATTAGAGTCTATTTCAAAAATGAAAGAACTTGTTCTATTGGTAGAATAATGAATGATTAAAACTACAAGAAGAATTGCTAAAGTGCTCCTTTGCTCTTGGCTTTCAGAACTGGCTTTTAATCTGCCTGGTGGGGATGACTTCCTCAGAGAGTCAACAGAAGACAATCCTCTAATACTTTTTATCTTGGCAACCTTTTAAAGTGCAATGTATGTATAAATAAATGCCATTATTAACTCCATGGAAAAATGCCTAGCATTCTCAGAGTTGAAAATGCAAATCAGTTATGTAGTGTCTTAATTCTCCGTCATTAAAAAAGGAAAACTTCTAATGACATATTACATTGCTTTGTAAACCAATTCAAAATTATTGGAAATTGTCCCACACCCTGACCCATTAAGCAGCTTTATTTTTAAGCATATTCAAGACCTTTTGAATCAAGACTACAGTGACTATACAGCTTTAGAGCAGACCTTAAGTTATGATTTTCCAAGTGCGTGTGACTAATTTGGCAGCAATAAAATACTCTGCACTTCCACTTCACAGGTCTTCTGCAGGCCTCAGATTAGCGTTTAAAAACAGTGGTTATTTAATAGAAAAGAATTTACAGTGGTCAGAGTCTTCAAGACCTTAAAAAGAGAGGGAACTGTAAAACCCCACAGCCTTCCTAGGATTGCAAATCATCTAATAGTGCAGAAATGATGACAGAGTGGGAAGATGGGAGAGAGCTGATCCTCCTTCTCTCCTTTTATTTCAAGAGCTGTGTGTTTTAGCAGGGTGAAAGTACCTCTCCACTTCATCTAAAAATAGAAATTAGCTCTCCAGAAACAGACAGTTTTCCTGCAATTCTGGACACATAAAAAGCCAGTAGAAATTCCTTCTGTCAAGGGCCAGTAAAAGAACTTTTCTGGACTGCCAAAAAGCATGTACCTTTCAAGAAGGTACCACAGGACCAGGGATGTGCTGTTGTGATGATACAGTCAGCAGCAAGCCACATGTTGAGCCTGTCAGACCTGGAAGGAAGGGGAACACCTGTCTGACCTCTGAGGGGTTGCCTTGTCACAAGGAACCAGCCAGCACAAGATGGTGATGCCTGAATGACTAAGGGAGAGGTACTGAATGGAGAGCTGGTATTGTTTGCTGATCAGGGTGTCAATTACTACTGATAAAAGTACTGATAAAACTTCCCTATTAGTAAAGTTCCCCCTTTACTAATAGGGAAGTTTAACTCCTGAGCAAGTACATGCCGACCCAAAGGTCTGATCTGTACGATGAAGATCATGCAACTGAACAATCTAAGTACTCTGTTTCAGTTTTGGGGGCCACTAGAAATGTAGTGGCCAGCTACCATCCTTGCCATTTGAGAACACCTTGCAGGAGCAAGGCAGGGATTCCAGCCCTAGGGGGTTGCTATTACTCAGAAAATAGCTGTGGATTCATCTTCTACCAATTTTTAGACATTTTCATCGAACTTTTGTCTTCCTCTCGTGCTATTCACCTAATTTCATATAATTTCACCCCCTTTCTTTAATATCTCCTTTTTCCACAATTTCCGGTTCAGCTCCTCCTAAAAAAGCCAAGCGTGAGTGTGCAGTGCCTACAGAACACTGCATGACATCCTTTCGGAATGGCAGGATCTTCGAGCAGGAACTAAATGCTACTCTGTGTACATACAGCACCCAGTAAAAAGCAGACCCATTCTTCAACAAGCTCAAAATCTCGATGTCATCAGGAGTTACTGTGTCACATCACCCAGCCAGAGCTGCGCAGGGAATATCCCTCATCTTTAGGCTATTACCGTTATAGTCGCCTTTACTGAATCTTCTGTGTCTGAAGGTGTCCCAGTTGATCTTTGCACAATTTCTTAAATAGTATGTCGGGAATCTCAAGTTCAGGACACTGAAATAAATACCCTCTTCTCCATAGTTCTTATTGAAAAAGCCACAGGAA
Organism: Petroica traversi; assembly: GCA_025920805.1. Classification (NCBI taxonomy): domain Eukaryota; kingdom Metazoa; phylum Chordata; class Aves; order Passeriformes; family Petroicidae; genus Petroica; species Petroica traversi. The sequence continues at coordinate 17,494,823 of JAHLSL010000010.1, forward strand.
TTATTTTTCTAAGGAGCAGCTAGAAGGGAGTCAACAATTTCAAAACTGCTATTTGTCATTCGAAGATGACACTGTGACATCAGACTTGTCCTTACAGGAAAACGAACAGTTAAGGTCTCCATCCCTACTCCAGTACTTTCTGTATTTTCTTCACAAAGTCCGAAAACCCCTCCTTTTTTAGTGTATACACAGCTATCAACTGAATTCTTCAAAAACAAATAAACAGATAACCTGCCAAGCTGTATCTATTCTTGTAGGAGAAAACTTCTTTCAAAACCAGAAACTGGAGCAGATATAAGCTAGTTCTCCTCACTCCAATCACAAATCTGTACTAGTGATAAAGGTAGGCATAAATAGAAAAGATATCTCTCAAATTCTCCATAATCTTTCTCTGTCCCAAAGATGATTTAATCTTCATTTCCAAGGTTCTGTTAAGCACAGGTATACAATGCAGTACCCAAGTTCTCAGAATTGCCCCTTTTGGCTGAAGATGACGTTTTTTTTCCTCTACTTTCACACTGCATCCCCCAGAATATTCATATACATTGCCATTTCAAATACCTACTATTCTCACTTGGTTAAAAAAGTTTACTTTTAATACTCAATTTCACAGAATTTTGCAGAGCTGAGTATTGTCTATTATAAAAAAACCCAACTAAATGAAGCTTCCTTAATTGTCCATTAGAGCATGAAGACTTCCACAGAAAAGCCATTTTTAAATGCAGTATTTGAAGGGGAAATTTTCAACTGTCTCTAGTACTTCCCACCCACCCCCACTGGAAAATGCTGGCAATGAGATTATCAGAACTCCCTAGTTACTCAACAGTTAGCAAACCAGTTTTTCTCTTAACTGGAGCGAGTCCAACAAACACAGCACAGCCATAGAAGTGACACTCATAAATGCAGGAAAGCTATTTCCCCACTCGTGCCCAGGTTGTTGGCGAACAATTTCCGGGAGCGGCTCACTCCGGCAGAGCAGCAGCCTCAGCTGCCTCAGTCCTGAGAGCCTTTAGAGACCAATGGCTGAAAGTCAAAATTCCCAGTGTGCATTGCCTGGTGGGGCCACCCGCTGCACTCCTGTATCACCTGCTCACCTCCCTTCTAAGCTATAGTATCACCCAAATAACAAGACTGATCTTATTAGCAGGCCTTTAATCCTCACTAACCTTCTCCTTTAGCCATTAGCTGTCATTAATTTATTAAATGTTATCCTAACAGGCTGCAAATCGGCCATCTACTATGCCTCATGTATTTCCCCCATCAGAACTCCACAAGCGATTACATACGATTTTTTCAGGACAGCTCACCTACAACCTTGAGGTAGTGTCTTAGTCCTGCCTGGCAATTCCCAACACAACCAGGATGAGTTACAAAGTACCAGGCTGTGGCATGGAACTGTTCATCCTCCTTCATGGGAAGGATCGCCAGATGAAGGTAGGGCTGGACACAACACTAAGCCCAGGAAGTGAGCAGGGGCACTTCAATTTAAGCTCGGTACAAATCTCTTCACATCACCTACTCCAACTCCCTGCTCAAAGCAGGGTTTGCTCAAGACATCTGCCCAGCACCTCGTCAGCGGGGTTTTGAATCTGCACGGAAATTCCACATCTGTGTTTTACTACTTAACTGTAAAATAAGTGTTTTCTTCTGATCGAAAGGAATACTTCAAATTTATGCTCATCTCCCCCTGCCAGTGGTGCTACTAAGAATTATCTGGCTGTCTTCATTCCCTCCCATCAGGGATCAGTAGGAAACCCCCCCAGGCCCACACAGTGAAGCCGAAATCTTTGAGCCTAAGATCTCCCACCTCCATGTCCAGCTCTGACTAGACCACCACCTGCTGTTTTACTGCACTGTTGTGCCAGAGGCCTTTATTTAACCTGGAACAGTACAGGAGAACCTCCGCCCTATTTGACAGGATGAGGGACTGGCTCTTGTAAAGCTATCAGAAGCTGAACTTGAAATGTCAGTGCTCCTACACTCACATGCAGAAAACTGCCTAGAGTGACCCAAGTCCTCTTTCACAATTGCAAAAGCACCTGCAAGCACACCTCAGCCAAAAGGTTCATGACCAATGCCATTAGCTTACATCACACTTGACTATCTCTGAAGACATTCTTCCATTGGCAGAAAGTACTGAATCTTCCATTCCTATCCTGCAGTTAAAGAATTAAGTAAACAGGGCTGTAAGGCTTCAATTACTGACCTAGAAATCAGGCATTTAATTTACATAGCAGCAACATGGACGCTCACCCTAAACAAAACCAGCAGCTTTGATTCCTGAGACAGAAACATCCCAAGCGGGGAGCAGCTTAAGTGTCTATAAACAAAAATAGCCCTCTCACACATTCTTCACACAATCATCTTACCAAAGGCAATTCTCTAGGCCAAGGCAGTCTTTCATGATCATTGTGGGTCCCTCTTAACTCAGAATACTGGGATATTGTGATAGTGGAGAAGGTTCTCCCCCTTTTCAGCTTAGATGCTTCCACATGCATGCTGAGCTGTAGAAGACAGCCAAATGGGTTAAGCGTGATTCCCAGGCTACTGAAAGACTGGCTAAACAAAAAATTCTTGTCAGATCCCTCTTTGCACTACTTACCTATAAAAATGAGACTTCCGATACTCCAGCAATTCAGAATCTCAAGTGGACGTTCTGATGCTCTGTAAAATTCTTATCAACCTGTGCCATTTTAAAGTATGTCTTGCCAGAAGCTCTTAGAGCACAGGATGAAGACTGGATAGGAAGCGTCAGTTTGATCACTCATTTTGTAGAAGGCAAATCCTAACTGCTAGGAAATTTAGACTGTGTAAGCTTCCAAATCAGACTGCCAGCACACAAACAACAGTTCTAAGAAATGTTGATGCTGGCTATCAAAACACTTTTGACAAGCCTCCTCTGGAAAACCAACAGAACTGTTCATAGTCCTGGGAGAGCAGAGCTCTAAGATCAGGGACCATGAACACATAAGTGTTCCTGAATTCAGATTGAACAGCTGTCCTAATTTTAGGTGCTCACTACAATTATAAATACATCAAAGATGATTGAAACTGTTTTAGAACATTAGGTTACTGCTCTGCTGGGATGAGTGAGGGCACCCAGAGGCAGGGGCCAATGCTTTGTTTAAAGGCCAGCAGAATCCCAGAACCAGATAACCACATAACAGTTGTACAGTCAAGGCAGTTGTTGCCAGAAGAGTCGTGGGGCAATGGGCACGAGCAATCTCTGGCGTTCTTTTGAGTTCTTGGATTTGTCCTTGTAGAAACCAGGTTTGTCTTCCACTTTAAAAAAAATTTAACCTTGACAAAAATCTAGTGCCAGAAGCACAATCATGCTCAGTAACAAGAGGAAGAGAATGTTTTCCCTCTGTACCCTGAGCTGACTGCATCCTGAATGGCAACTCAGACATGGCAGTTTCAGAGAAGCCCAAGTGTGAGACTAAGTTACCCCAATGTAGCAGCTGACAGGGAATAAACTCCAAAATAATTAAAAGAAAGCAAACAGGTTTAGTTGTCCGAACAAGGAATTTTAATTTTAGGTCAACTATTGAACTAGGTCAACATCCAGTTCACAATGTCTACAGATAGTGGGCATAGCCAGTCACTACGGTAAGTTTATTGAAGCACCAAGCTCCACACAAGACTGTAAAATACATTTTAAACTACTAGTAAGAAAGCTTCTTCAAGTCAACAATACTATTAAGGGCCAGAGTTTAAGGACTAAGTTTTCACCTTCCAAGCTATTTTAAGACAGCCAATCCATTGCATAAGCAAACCAAACTGCTACATACTGAAACACAGAGAAGCAACTGCATTGAACAATTCCTGTAAATAATTCAAGGATACATTGAAACAGTATGGGTAAATTGTAATTTTTTTATTGGAAAACAAATATACAACTTGGAATGGATTTGAGGCAAATCGTGCCATAAGCAGATTTTTTTGAAAATAAGTGGCTAAACAAAGTTTAAAAAGCATAGTAACAAGAGGAGAAAATGTTTTCTGGCACAGGACCAGCAGTACAAAAAAAACTTGTGTACGAGTACCTGGATAAATCACCCGTTTTGCATTAGTGCAACTTAAGTTTCATATTGTTGACTGTCAATCGCCTACAACGTTAAGACTCCACATTTCAACAACATGTTACAGGTATGGCCACAAACAAGTTACTGTGAAGTAAGCTAGGAGAATGACTTTTACAGTGCATTAGCCATATGATATATCCCATTCACATCATCTTATCCTGCCGTTAGGCTGCAAAAGTCCTTATCCTCCCATCATGGAAAGGGGAAAAACACCTATAGAAAAAACGCCCATGTACTCGAGAACTAGAACCACCTAAGGGACAGCTAATGCATGGTAAACCCTAGCTTACTTTATGTAACTTGTCACACTAGTCATACCTAAGTTTCCTAAAGAAAGCTACTTTTTTTAATAGACAATCCAGATGTTCCCTCAGTTAACCAACTCCATCTAACTTTAGATGTGCAGAAGGGCTTAAATATCCAGAGTAAGCCACATGCAACATTTGTTACTTAGATCAATTTTCCAAAAATCAGAACAATGACAGTAAGATAAAGGAGAAAAACATGGAGGAATGGCCTTCTAATTACTATACATGCATAATCTTTTGACAGTAAGGGAAAAACCTTTTACAGATAAGTTACAAACAGAGAAAAGGCAAATAAACAATTTTGTACAAGAAATTTAACACATTCTGTACAACGTCTTCACTTCGCTGTCATCATTTGTACAAACTCTGTAAAAGGAAAGAGTTGCATGAGTTATTTGGAGGAAAAAAATCTGAATTCCAAAACCTGAGAAGTGGCATTACTAGCGCTGAACGTTATTTCAAAACAGCCAGTTACATTCAAAAAAGTATCTTCAAGACAGTCCCCTTTTCTGCTAATCACACTGAAACTCCTATTGTTAATGGCAAAAGGCCTTTACTTTTCCCTAAAAGCTGGTCCCCCACTGAACTGGGCAACAGCCTTACTTCCAAGATAAAACATTACAGGACCCTATCCCCACAGACAGAGACAAGATATCCAAGAATGACTAAGATCAGTACAAATCACACTGAAGTGACAATCAACTAAGTAAGCATACAAGCAAGACATTGTGTTGGCTTGAACTTTTATTTTTCAGAGTGGAATAGTTTAAGTCTTACTATTTTATTTTGCCTGGCTGGCTTTAAGCAACTGAATCAATGCTTAGTCACAACCCATTTAAAGTTAAAACTCTAGAAATAGGATTCTTCATCCTGCTGAAACAGTTTCAGGTACAACATGACAGGAAACTGAGAACCTAAAAGGAGTTAACTGGTTGCTGAAGTTTTGAAAAAAACAACTGGAAATATTAGAGGGACAGACCCTCTCTAGTGCCAGCCTCTGAACAGCGCACTTGTAAACACAGTGAAGAAGCAGCATTGTACATAAAAATGACTTTTCACTCACAGATGACTGCTTACCCTTAGGCCACAACCAAAAAGGCCTCAAAGGGAAGGCATACCTACACCTCCGAAACACATAATAATTGAAAATACCCTGCATATTTTTCTGTAACGTTCAAAAAGTCAAAATGAAATCACGCTTAGTGTGTCTCAGCTGCAAACAACTGTCTAAAGGAACTCCTGCTTGCATTTCTTCATTTATGGTTCAATGTCAGTAAGAATGGAAGAAATAGAAATTACCGTTGCAACTGATTTATGTGCAATAAATGTATCTAAAATATCTTCTGAAGATCTTGAAGTGTCTGCATATTTTAGAGGCTTTCCCCTTTTGTTTAGCAAGTAATTTTAAAAGCACTAGTGACAAATGAGTGACATCCTACAATATGAACAGTACATTAACATCTCTGACTACTTGTTATTCTAATGGTCATTAGACATCATTAGAATTAGGAAGTTAATTCTTACACTGTACAGCTGAATAATCCTTTTTTTGCCTTTGGCACAAAGGCAGCAATAACACTCAAACCCATTGAGAGGTACACAACGTACATACTAATTGAACATTAGCTTAAAGGAGCACCATGTGTTCAGATGAACTTCTCTGAACACTGCCCTATTTAAACTTGGTGTGGGCTATGAGCATCTGCACAAGAACAAGCATGAGAAGTGCTACACAAAAAGAATCTATTAACAACTCCTTACCTTCATAGTTTACTTGACCATCACCATCAATGTCTGCTTCCCTAATCATTTCATCAACTTCTTCATCTGTTAGCTTCTCCCCCAGATTTGTCATCACGTGACGGAGTTCTGCAGCACTAATGTAACCATTACCATCCTGGGAGGAGAGAAAGGAACACTGGAATAGACTTGCCTAAGGCCCAGTGACTGAATATAACTTAGGAACATTTCAGAGGAAATTGAACATTAAGAAGTTTGCACAGCCTTAAGCACTAGCATTCACACAAGGTAAACAAGAGCTGTAAGCAGATCTTTAGTACTGTCTAATGTCTTTTGACATTGTAATATTATCTTGTCTTTGACTGTCCTATTCTGACACATTTTTAAACCACGAGCAATGCAATCGGCATTTGGCAACTTCTTAGGTGATGGATGCCTATCAAATCATGTGACTGTGGTTCAAGTGGCGATTTCTTAGAACGGAAGCTACTTATCTGATTTGCCTGTTCCATGGGAGTCCAGCAAAGCCACAAGGCCTTCAGAGATTACGTTTACATATTCCAATACTAGTTGGGACACTGAATATTGAAGTACTAGTGTACACTAGCTCAACTGATGTTTTCCTCCCCACCCCCTAAGGCACCTCACATCATGTTTTCAGCTCCAAGGTTCACCTTAAGTAAACTGAGTAACTTCAGACTCTTTTAGCAATTTACTTAGCAAAGACTACATGAAAGACTTAAAACATTAACGTTTTAAATACTTAAATTCCCTGCCAGTCATCTGCAAGTATTTCAGTATCACAGCAAGCAGTACTTTAAAATGCATCACTCACTACTATACTGACAACTCATGTGACTTCCCCATCCAACCACAGTAGACTGAGCTTTAGGGTGACTGGCCAACCTAGAGGCTATCTATGGCAGGACTGCAGATACCCCCCAGAACAGAGTGAAAGTGCATTACAATCAGACACAGCTTTTTTAACAGAAATACTTCAGGTAAACGTTACAGTACCTTGTCAAAGACACGGAACGCTTCTCTAATTTCTTCTTCACTATCTGTATCTTTCATTTTTCTTGCCATCATTGTCAGAAACTCTGGAAAGTCAATTGTGCCATTGCCTGAAAGGTAATTACTTTGTTAGACAAACTTGGTTTAGGCACTTTATTAAATTACTTATTAGTAAAGTTCTTACCATCAGCATCTACTTCATTGATCATATCCTGTAGCTCTGCCTCTGTGGGGTTTTGACCAAGTGATCTCATCACTGTCCCCAACTCCTTTGTAGTTATAGTACCATCACCATCCTTGTCAAATAGTGAAAAAGCTTCTTTGAATTCTGTACAGAAGCAAAAATAAAGTTAATCCCTTAAGCTTTGAAATGTTAACAACCATAAAAATTGCACTGCTACTGACTGTTGAAATCAAATTTTGTAACTTGCAGTCTTTTAAGAAAACGTTGGTATACTGCTCAGCCTGCTATAATTGCAATGCCAATACGGCAGCATCTGAAAGCACACCCACCAGTCCACTAATCAACCAGATGTGGACCTAATTCAAGATGGATGGTCATCCATTTCCAAAGTACTCATTTGTTACTATCTTGAATTCGTAGTATGGAGCTGAAATAGCTATCTGCAACTACAGGATGATCCACACCCTTGGTAGGAACTGCATCTCAAAATAAAACAATACGGAATTGCTCTAAGAAAGCTGAAAATGGTACTTAAATACACATGCTACAGCTTAACAGCACTTTTATTACTAATACAGGAGATGAGTCAACGGAAAAAGGTATAATCAAACCAAACTATTCCCAGGTTTCTCAATATAAGCCACTTCCGTTGGACACAGATGCCTGAACAGTGCACGCTACCACAATTGTTCAATGAGGAAAAAATCACTGGAGTCTTCGTTCCTGAAAAGCTGATTACAAAACTGCTTCAGCCCTACTGCATCCTGAACCAGCGCACACAGAAGTGCTTCTGACTAGTTCTAAAACTGCTTTGCTGTGTTTCAACACTACCTCTTAACCCCCTACAATGGCTGTATTGTAGCCAGGAATATTAATACCAGCATAACATGTTTAATTGTCCAGTCCAAAAATGGAGTTGGTTTTAATCCATGCCATCTGTCTTTGGCCACAGACCTTAAACTAGTTCAGCAGACTGTGGTAGCTCATACACACATCACAGCTAAGTAGGAACATCTTATCTATTTTCCCCTGTAGACTTCAGATCCCTTCACAGCTTTCAAGCCAGTTGAGATCGTGGCTCCTGACAACTTGTCAGCTCAAGGGTACTTCTGCATCACAAATACCTCCAAGAATTGTTTTTTTTCAACACTACCATACAGCCAGCTTTCCAGATGGTAGGTTTCCCAGACCAAAATTAGTCACAGTAAAAGCTGTGTTTTCACATGACCTGAATTAAGCCTTACTTCATACTCAGAAACCCTTGAAAGTGAGGACAAGCTAGCAAGTGTTAAAAATTCAACTACAAAAATCGTTTTTTTATAGTTCATGAATGCAACTGCAGCACCAGAGTCACACAGTCAAGGCCAAATGAGGAAAAAAACCCACTACTCTTCTACATTTAACAGTTTGAAGCCAAACAGCCAGCCCCCACTGTTTAGCCCATGAGAACCAGAGCAAGGCTACCACCACAGGACCAGCAGTAAGTTTCAAGCCAGTATGTATAAATCACAAAGCAGAAACAAGCAAGTATACCCTGTACCTTCAATCCCTTCCAAATGGTCTTTGGGGGGGCTGGTTTCAATTTTCCTGGAGGCAACAAATAGGTTTCTTAGAACTAAGCTCTTCCACCAGGGAAGAAAATGCTTCTGGGTCAATCCTAGTAGAGAGGTTCACAGTCTATCATGGAAGAACCTCAAAAGGGGAAAGTTGCATCTTCACGAAGAGTCAAGTGCTCAAGTGTTATTCAAAACATTTAGCTGTTAACCACTTCATCCTTCATGTGAAAAATCAATCATCACTAACCCAAACAGAGCAGCAGATTCACAGTACTGCAGTGACCTGCTTAGAAAGGGTAATACTCAATTACACAAAATTCTAAGATTTGCTTTCTATAACATGGACATTTTAGTGGTTGCACTCTCAACATGTGGAAGGAACCATTCCAAGGACAACTCAACCTTGCTTTCACTCAAATTCGCAGTAGGCTAAGAAGCAACCAGCTATAAATCATAAAGAAAATAAAATAAGTTAAAGATTCACAGCATACTCCTGTTTGAAGAATACCATTAAAATATCTCTCTAACCACTCCTAGGAGCCACCTCCGTTAATCAGAACAAAGGAGTAACAACCTACACAGAAAGTTTAGACTACAGCAAGAACAACTCAGCATGGTTTTAGAGGATTTGCAGCCATGGCTGGTGAAGGCACCTATGAAATACTGAAGTTTAGTAAGCAACTCAATTCTGGCCTTCTGCAACATAAGGTTATAAAACATGCTTCACACACTTGACTCCATACAGCATGTAAAGCAAATCCTCTTAATTCTACACTTCTCCATAACAAACTGAAAATGAAAACTCTCTTCCTAAGGCTACAAGGTTTCAGCCTTTCCACCCATCTGAAAAGCATCCTGCATCATGAGAAAAACACTGCCAATGAAAGACACATCCAGTAACGTGAACTCTAAGGACCTAGCTCAAAATGTTCTTTTAACCACAGCTTCTGAGGCATCTGCGCACCACATCACCTTCAGTGACCTATTATGTTCAGGGAACCAAGACTACCATATCCACTCCTACACAATTTAGCCAGCTATGTCTGGAACTTTTATAGGAGAATGTCAATTGTTCTCTTCACAGCTACCAGGACCTCAACACTTAAAACATGCTTATTTCTACTATAACAAATTTTAAATCACTGTTACAGTCAAATCTCCAATGGAGAACCACAGCACACTGAAGGAACAAGACAATGAGCACCATACACAGGCCTATGTGTTCACAGAGCCCATTCAGAACTGTGAAGGCCAGGGGAAAGAAGGGTCACCTGACCAGCTGGCTTTGGGACAAAAGCATCTTCAGGCTGCTCTCCCATCCAACCACCCAGGTGGTTCTGACCTATATACCTCTGTAATACAACACTTAGGCAAAGGGAGAGCCACTTGACTTAGCAACTTCAGTTCTTACTGAATGGAACTGCAGCCAGTATTCACATTCTGTACCTACTTGGGCTTTCAAGTGACAAAATCTGGAAAGGTTTAAATCCCTAGCTACACTGACAAGAAGCTTCAGTCCTGTATGATCAATGTGTTCCACAGGAAACGACACCTGGAACCTTCAACAACTGTATTGTGATGCTGCACAGCAGAGGGGGAAGAATTTAAGCCCAGGGGAAATGGCTGCTTTAAGTATTCTGGTCTTATATTTTAGGAAAGGTACTGTCATCTCTACCTTGCAGTACCATTTCCTAAGTCTGCCTTCAAACCAAATGCCAGGTATCTCCAGGGAAGCTCAATCAGAATAGTGGTGGCTCAAGTTCTTACAGCCAGTCTCTGTAAAACTTTAAAACTGTACCTCTAAGTCTTCCCATGCAAAACCACCAACCTTCAACAGAAAAACACAGCAGATGCAACCTTTCCTAAGGAGTACTGAAAATGATTCCTTCACACATCAGCAGTGGGCTTATGTCTTCATATCTGAAGTTCACTGTTTACTTGCAAATACATTTGCTTAACAAAACATCATAGCTGCCACGAAAGTGGTAGGCCATTTTACACTGGCTACTAAGGTATACTTTTATTCCTTCCATGCAGATAAAAGCCTCTGTTCCAGTACAACAGGCTCATCAATACTTACTTCAGGCTCTGAGGACTATATGACCATTACTGAATAGCTAAAATTTGCACTCATCCCAAGGTAGTGTTAATAAGCTTCCTCTTTATATTCCAACTACACCAACTAATAAAGCTTCTGCACTTAACAACTGGAACAATGAACCAGTACTGGAAAGATGGGAGTGACGATTGATAAAGGCTACTCCAACTAAACTCATCACAAAACCCTAAGCTATGTAGGCCAGTTCCTGAGGAAAAAAAAAATCTGAAGTTGAACTAAATTTGGCTTGTGCTTACTCGTAAGGCAGTACCATGGCAACAAGTAAATAGACTAAGGACTTTCCACAAAACCATAATTAGTCTCCTTTGAGTAAAAGCAAGCTTCTAAAGTCAAAAAGCTACAGAAGAATGTTCTTACACTTCAGATTTGGCAATTATGGCAAAAACAAACCAGCTCATAATGACACTTCTATTTAATACAGTGTCTTCAAGAGCTACACCATAGTTAAACAGTAGTATCTCAGAGGCTGTTCTTTGTATGCTTCACCTGGTACTATTAGAATAGCAAAACTCTAACATCCTCTAAAATAATTTCATGTGACACTTTTATGCACATTAAGACTTTCTAATATTAACACTATACTTGTCTGATCCAAATAATCAAGTTCTTGACTATCTATGGCAAAGCTGAATTCTGTATTCCCAGCTCTAAATCCCATCTATTATTGAAGGTCAGTCTATTGAGAGCAATGGGTCAGGTAAGTGTGTAGCCTGCAGGAGTAGGAGATGATAACCAGAAGGTTTTGCCATTAGTAGATGGTTGTCAGTGCACATAACCCATTGCTAGGGGGCCAATACCAAGATATAACAGATATGCTTTTACTTAATACTTTCAGAGCAAGTGCCAGACCACCAGAACAGCGCACACACACAACACTTGTGTCCAAGTACACAATACAGTTCCAAATATGGAATATCAAGAGTTGTCATCATGAAGCCAGTCTCTGCTGTCATCAACAAGAGTCACTCAAAGATCTCTGCTGACAGGAGACGGCAAAGTAAATTATTTTTGCCTTCTGTTAAAAAAGCCATGCAGATTCCAAGCCTTCACCAGATTTGTCATCATACCCTGTGCCCCCCCCCCCCCTTTCAGTCTGCACTTGGGACAATTCTGTGGTCATGAGAGAAGAATAATCACCAGTTTACTAGCCCGAAGAGCTGTGAGGATTGTTTAATTACACAATCTACATAATTATAATTCATTATATCCATGGTGCTTTTATAGTAGATACGCATTTAAAACTTAGGTGACAAATTAAAACATTACACCATACTACTTCAGTATCTAAGAAAGCTAAATATCTTGTGTAACACAGACTGTCACTGGATTAAGAGATGTGCCAGGTCAAGTAGGAGTAGCAACACAACACATAAAAAACCTCACCTGCAATCTGCTCTTCTGTCAGTTGATCAGCCTGCAATAAAAGAGAATATGGTTATAGTCGTAGCAGTTCAAGGTAAAATAAGACAGACTTGTACAGGCCTCTGAATATGGTAGCTGCTCTTCAGGACTGATCTGTAGCATTCCGCAATAGTTCTAATACAGCTCAAAAGTCATCAGGATTGCTTGCTAAGTAAGAACTGGCAGCCTATCATCCTTTCCAGACCCTGCGATATCCCATATACCCAAGTCATAGATAACCACACATATCAATCAATAACCCAAGTAGTACTAGAAAGCTCAAGGCACACAGGTCCCTTTAAAACCACAGACTGGTTTCAAAGAACTCATTTGCACAGCACCCTACTGGCTTCAGCTTCAACACTAAGCATTTTTGGTCTCAGTAATGCAGCAGTAACCTCCAAATGTCAAATTTAAGGCAGACTAGCTAATCCCCTGATTAATATGAAGCTTCATGTCCAAGACATGGCTGTAAAAGACAAGATACCAGCTTCAGTCCAAACTGGTCATTTCAGCAGCATACAGCTACCCACTCCTCTTTCAGACCACTTCTGCATTAACTCACTCTGCGTATGGTAACAGGGCCACTAGAGAAAGGTTCTGTGGTTTAAGACAATTTCTGTATCAGCTGGGTAAGCTCCCCATTTTCCTTGCTCACCAGTTTTGAATCCATTAGATTTGCTAGCAATGAAAACCATCAGTCTTTCAGGCCAAACCCAAAATGAACTTTATTCTTGAAATAACACCAAGATGGTGTAAGTACTTTAGAAATACTCTCCACTAGGTTATCAAATCAGCTGATTCTTCAAACAAATTCTGGATAGCTTCAGTTCAGTTGCAGTAACAAGGCAACACATATCCTTCAGAGAAGCTTCTTGAACCCTTCCCTGAAGAGTAAAAACCACTAGAATACAGAAAAGACATATTCACTGCCGAAATGCACACTGCTTTTTTAGCTTGTTCCTGCTGTGACCATTTCAGCAGCAACCTTTTTATAATCACTGCAATATTGACTGATAAATTTTCAGTCATTAACTATGTCCACCAAAGTCTCTCTATACATTAGCATCTGTCAAGGAAAGACTTAGAAAAATGTATTTGCAATACCTGTCAATTTTCCAGCAAATACTTAGCCAATTTCAATCTGAATTACATTTTTATACTGCATGTAACTTTTAATTTACCAACTGCTGGTTATTCGTCCTGGAACAGAAGGGAAGGTGGCTGCTTGAGCAGTTGTACAAAAGCTGAGCTGCTTACAAAACCCTCTATGCACACAACCCAGCACCAGCCCAAGATAAAGGCCAAAGACTGGCTGGGGCTCACCTACTTCAAGAATCAAGACCATGCTACTGAAGAACTTCTGAAGCAGCAGCCAATGGGTACTGACAGCTACAGATTGATTTCAACTGCTGTAGGAAGAATTCCCATGCAGGTTCCATTTTTCATTTAAAAAAAACCCAAACAAACAAAAATACAAACAAACACAAAAGACTAGGGTAGCAACAGCACTGCTGAGAATGTAACCAATTCAAAACTAAGCTTTGGGATGAAAGTGTTCTGCTGGTCACTTAGCAGAAGCCCAACAGATTTTCACTTGTCTGGAGAGCATCATTAACACAGACTCATACCTTTGCATGCTATTTACATTTTTATTGTTTGAGTGAAGAGAATGATGTGCTACATTTCCATAAGATATTTATAGCCACAGAAAGCTGTAGACCAGATTTAAGCAGCAAGAACCTAGTTTATTTAGGTCAATGCTTTTGGGTTACCAAGTTGAGTCACAAACTGTTTTATATAAACAATTTTATATGGAGACATGACACGGCTGTATGCGAGTTGTTAAGCATTTCCAAACTCATCCTTCCCTATAACTCTTCCAGCAACCTAACCACGAATTTGGATGAGCTCTGACAATAGCTGTAAGAGGCACTGTGTTTGAGAAGTGCACAAAACTTGTCAGAAGGCACAGGTATGGAGCAGTTGAAAGATAAGCGAGGAGGTGGGGCAAGGTTGAACAAACACCATCTGTACTCCGCAGTGCTGGGCTCTGCAGGGACTGCTGCGCAACAGCAGTAAAAGGCGGAGCCAGCGAGCCTGCCAGCTCCCTGCCTCCCGTGCCACCCAGGTGGAGGGCTATCAGCCTGGAACCGTGCCTGCCACTTACAGGCCACTGTGGCCTTCCCAGAGGGGCCTCCCGGAGCTCTTGATAACGGAGCACCACACGCGGGATAGCGCGCACAGCTCCAGCAGGACAGCGCAGCTTCCAGAGCGAGCGGTTCAACGCTGGCCGCGAGGCGGCCATGCCGAGGTCCACCATGCCCTTTGCTGGGGCCGAGACCACACGAAACCCTCATCTGATGCCACCACTGCTTTGACGTGGCTCTCTGTGATTCACGTTGCAGCACTTTCATTTTCTCTGCAACAGCTCCCATCCCCCCCAGCCCCAGACTGTGCGGAGGGCCTGACAAAGAGCCCAAACCTCCCAGGAAGGCGGAGGAGCTGCCGCGCGCGGCCGTTCCTGTGGCACACGCAGCCTCTAGAGGTAGAGCTCCCTTACAGCCACGGCTGCCGTGCAGCAACCCCTCTCCGAGCTCCTCCACAGCGCTGCCGAACGCTGCCCAATGCAGCTCCCAGCAAACGGCAGCGCAGGGGACACCGCTTCCCTCCGAAATTCGGCTCTTCCGTGCACTTCGCATGCATCAGATCTGAAGGGACACTTCTCTTCTGGCAGGATTGACTAAAGAGCAACAACCAGACTAGCCCACCCAGACTAAAACAAAGTTTATAGTAGGTTAGATTGTTTTGGGAGCAAATCATTCTGTCTTATCTAGCATAGGGAACACTGGACAGTCACAGGTTGAGCCAGTCTGGTCTTTCAGGATGAACTATAACCACATTCAAAGTGTCACTGTGCCTCCTGGACACACCCATTTTTCACAGACCTTGCTTGAAGATACTCCATTTTTGGTTCTGTACAGATGATGACTAAATGCAGTCTTCTGCTGTTACATTCGCTGCTTTTTTCCACCCCCTGTTTTATGGATATTTGCTGTATATGTTCACAATTCAAGCCAAAGAATATAGTCAGGCTTCTATTCACCAAATTGTTTTGCCCAGAGACAGCGTTTCAAAAAACCCCAAATTTTAAGTAGCCATCGTTCACATTAACCCTGACGAGCTGACAGCCATTTGATTCCTTAGAAGAACAAAATGAATGAAAAGATAATCCACTCTACTGCATCCTCTCTTAATGCAAAGATAGCACTGAGTGGTCACTGATGCTGCTTTTGCAACAGAATCGCTCCTTTTAGTTCCTCAGTATCCACTTGTTTTAATTAAAAAAACCAAACACGCTAAACTTACATCCTTTAGGCTGAATTTGAAACCATTCTCCGATTTCACAAAATGTGTTCTATTTCGACAGTGGATTACAATTCTAAAAGCATCACTAGGAATACAAAAAACGCAGGGCTGCCCTCTGCAATGACCAAAACGGGAAGCAAAAATTGTTAAAAAAACCCAAACCAACAACACAAATAATCCCTTGTCCAACAGAGCCACCAACAGCATGGCGCTATCATGGAATCGACAGGGGCTCCAACGCGAATCGACAACAGGTCTAGCGAGGAGGGCGATGGTGCAGTGAGGCACAGCCTGCCCCTCATCATCATGCTGCTCAGAAGCTGCAGGGCTCCGCAGTGCATTATTATGACCAGGCGCAGCACACCACGCCAGCGAGCCGGCCAGCTTAGGCTGCCTCATTCAGCCCCATTCAGCCGCACACGCCGAGAGCAGGCAGGGAGGAAGCGATAAGAAAGCAGAGCTGGTGCCATCGTGGCAAGCTCCTTTCCCCCCTCCTCCCAAGAGCGCGGGTCCCTTCCCAGGAGGGACCGCTATCCGCTGCTCCCCCCGGCACACGCCCGGCGCCGCCTCACGGCGCTCCCGCCGACCCAGGGACCGTTTGGATTTGAATCCCCACCAACGCCCCAGGGCGGGAAAGGGACCCGGGCGGGACCCGCCGCCACCACTTCCTCCCACGCAAACGGCGCCTCCGAGCGGGACCCTCCGCCTCAGCCTGGGCACAAGCCCACCGGCCGCGGCGAGGAACACCTTCTTCACCCCTCCCCACACCTTTCTGCAGCGACCTCGCCCCACAGCCGCCAACCCCCCCCACCCCCCAAATAATCCCTT